>CM034150.1:277865289-278461468 GCA_019776745.2 Taxus chinensis | reverse complement strand
TCTGGAGAGTGATCTCTTTGAGAATTCTTATTCCTTTGATCAACTCTGACATACTCTTAACCTATGGTCAACAAAGCTCCTAGATATATGCAAGCTTAAGTATAAGGAACAAACATCATTCTCCACACGTTTTCCAAGTAAGCCAACATTCAATACATTTATGATTAAACCATCAGATACAAATGTCACTATCAACGTAATCTTTAATACTAAGGAGCTTTAATCGTAACCAAAATGACGTACATTCACTTAGTTTAGTGTTCCCCCGCATATTTTACTACCACAACTTATCGAAAGTAACCTCATCATGCTACCCCTCTCCACTAAAAATTGATCCATCTTGACCAAAAAGGTGTTATTTAGATGAACATTACCATTGTGACTATCATCAGTGTGTAGGACACTCCACCAATCATTTTTACCAACTACGATATCTCATTCAGGATTTTATTGACAATGGTCAAATTGAGCTTCCATAATACCCAACATCTCCACCTATGAATGAAAAGCATAATATCAAAATCTTTAACAACCCTCTACAAAAACATGATACAATGTCTCCTCCTACTTCAGGGGCCCTTGAATTTTTAGTTGCACATATTGATGCTTTACCACCAGTCATCTCTTTCTCTAACCATGAGTATCATACAAATTTTACATCTAATAACCTACATATCAAAGCATCTATTGGCTCAATCCCCTTAAATAATAGTAAGGTTGAACCATCTTGGCCTATTAACACATGTTCTATTCCATTTCTTCATGCCATGGATTAACATCAATCAAAACTCAAATACCCTGTAAACAAATCATATGGTGTCATCAAACTACATGTTACGGTTGCACCTCTCAATATGTTTGTCCCTTTCCTTTTTAGGAAAATAGTCAATGGTTATGACATGCTACTTGGGCTCAATTGGATTCATAGGTCTTAATCCATTATCTCTATGAATCATTTGTGGCTTATATTCATTCATAACAATCAAGTTATCTCTATTGATGACATACCCCCATCTTTTCCATGGTCTTCATCTTCTCAAGCATCGGTTCATGCATCTTCTACATCATCTAGCACCTCCCATTCTATGTTACTAAAAGAAAGATCTACTCCTAGCTCACCTACTCATGCATTATCTACATGACCACATCATTCCACTAGTCCTACACATAGGTATAGGCCTTGTTATCTAAATAACTCTCCTAGTTATTTGGACAACTTACATACATATTCTCACTCAAATGTCTTCATTACAAGTGGTACACACCTCAGTTTTATCCTTGGCACATTCACTTGGTCACTATTTTCTCACGTGCCCTTACACGCTTCCCTTTCTCCCCTTTCCATATTTTCCTTCCCTCTATGTTTAACTCTTAACTTGCACACATCTTCTGCACATTCATCTTATTCCTAGCAAGTTATTCATCATGCGTGCGTGATTTTCACTTGCTTCAATCAGCTAAGTCCCTAGCCTTGTTGCACGCCCCGTACATTATCTTGTAATAGTTGTGCCTTGACCATATGTTTTCTGCTCCCTAGTTTTCCCCATTTCCTTTGCGTGTATTGTAATTACATGCACCTTCCTTCTTCCTTCACCTCATTCTTTCACATGCATAAATTTGCACCCTCCTCTACATCTTTCCATTCCATGTCATTCTATGACATTCTTGAGTGTGCCACATGCAACTAGTTAAAGCATGCCAATAGGGCACCGAATTCTTGTAGCAAACTAGTGAGTGACACATGGCAGAAATGAAAAAACCCTTTTTCATAGTTTCTCATCTTTTCAGTAAATTAACACGTACCACATGTCTTGTTTATGTAGGTGATCCTAAAAACATTCTCACAACCATATCTTTTACTACAGAGCTCCGATCAATGTGCACCTAGTCTCAATCGATAGCTTTTGATGTGAGCTATAATGCTAGATATTCAAATTCAAATTCTTGGTGGATCTGGTAGGTGAGAAATGGAAAAACATCTTTGTGGGAATTAATGAATAGATCTGATTACTCCAATCACTCAATTTGATCCGATCCACCCTTTTTCCTTCTCCAACATGCCAAATAGACATGGGGAAATGTATTTGACAGATTTGTAGGTGGATATACATGCATTGAATGCTTCTTGTTGGTATTTGTATTTTAAATTCAGGGTTTCCCTCCTTCTATTCTTCTTCCATCGATTCATCTATAAATGTAAGAGTTGGGATCATTGTTAATGTTAGACACTTTATATCCTTATGCACTTGGCTAAGGACTTCTTATTACTATATTCTGAGTCGTATACCTCTATATTTGGCTCATGCATGTGGCTATCAGTCTCTATCACCATTGTAATAGTTTTGTGCATTTTTGGAAATAATGGAAGCATCGTTTTGTCACTATTCTCATTCCTAAACGTGTTTGTATTATTTCTTCTTTCCTTTCTTTTACATTGTGTGCATGTTGTGCCACTCTACTTCCCTTATAGCTCCATTTTCTGTTGTGTTCCATGAAACTGATCTAGTAAATTAATTTTAGTTGTGCTACATGTGCCTAGCCTCCCTTAACACCTTTCCCTTAATTTTCACTCAGAATAGATAGTGTTCATCCGTCTTTTTCTGGTGTTATCACCTTCTTTAGATTAGTTTTCCATTATATTATCCTTTTATCCCTGGTCCCTTGGAAATGTTAGCTTAGTTTTCCCTTTCAAAATTAGGAGTAGTAGTAGTAGTAGTAGTAATAGAAATAGATAGAGGAACTAACCTTCTTTGAAGATTTTTCTTAAGTGTGCAAGGTCCCACAACTTGGAGACGGTTCCATTGTTGTCTCAAATGACATGGTTATTCTAGATCTGAGACATGAGTGTAATATTGACAACCAACAATTTCTGGCATGCCTAGTGGGACCAGTAGTGAAAGATTAAATTTCATGTTGCTAAGTTCTGGTGTGTGAACTTAGTATTTTCAGCCTTTAGAGGCTTATTTCAACACATCTGGCAACTCCCAACATTTCTAGAGCTCCTGTTTTCTAGTCATGAGCACCTTGTATGAAAAGAGTTCATACCAGACAGAGTGTTGCAGCTGAAGGATCCTTTTAATATCTCCAAATTTCATTGAGAATCACATGCAACATATCTTCCATGCATGCATCCCCATCTCTAGTGTATCACATGCACTCTACTCCTCCTCAAAATATACAAGCACACCCTACCATGGTGCTTCAACCTCCTCCTCCTCCAAGGAACTTCACCAATTTCACTGGAAGAATCCTGCTCAATCTAAATGCCCAACACGATATGCCAGTGGTTGTGCTTAACATAACTCCCTACTTCACGAGAGAAAATCAAGTTACTCCTATTGAACACATTCAAAATGTAGCCAATGTATGCTATGTCTACCTGATTACTCATTATGATGTTATTGTTAGGTTGTTTACAACCTCTTTCAAGGGTAAAACACTCTAATGGTACCATGGCCTAATACCCACATCTATTGCTACCTAGGATGAGCTTGGAATGACTCTATACAATTATAAAGATAAATCAGATCATCTATCACTAGTGGAGAAGATTACTATAGCAAAACACATGCCTAATGAGTAGATGAATGATTTTAACATCAGATTCCATAAGACTTGGGATAGAATTACTCAAATGGTAAGGCCTAAAATCCAACATGATTTCTTGTACTATCTAAGGGCTTTCAATAGTGAAATTTCAGTCATGATTCAATCTATGGGAGGTAGAACCTTACTTGTTGCATACAACATTTCAATAAAGTCAAAAAAATCTCATTTAGGATGGCAAGTTGGTGCCTAGGTCTCCTGCGCCTTTATTCCCAAAGATGTCTATAGTGCCCCAACCTTCTATTGCCCAAGTTCCAACATAGAGTGCACAACCAGTTGCATCTACATCCTACTCTCCTACACAACAAAAATAAAATGATGAATTGAAGGCCTTGATTAGAAAATTTTTCAACAAGGTCATATCATTGGAAAAGTAGTAGGCGCAAGCCTACAGAGGTAGTTCTAATCAGGTGCAAATCTAAATTAATAAAAATTAGTGGAATTAGTTTGGGAATCAAAGATGCAGACAAAACCAACAAAATGATAGATGCCATGTTAATGCGCACTTTTTTTTACAAGTAATTCCTCCTGCATAACCACTTCCAATGCCCATCACAATTCAAGAACTTGTCCCATTCTAGAACAACATTGCATAAGATTATGAATGGTTCTTTCCTTGCAAAATGCCTCATAGTCAATATCATTGCGTTAACACTGCACAAGCACAAGCCTACATGATCCATAACAATTCTAGCTATGAGCCTTCAATAAGCACACATAAAGTAGATAACCAAGAAAGGCTAGAAGCTCCTCTAGAGGAAAATATGATGTTATTTAGCATTGAGAACTTATTTGTAATCAACCAAGATTTAGAGGATACAAATAGACCGCACACCGAAGTTGCAGAAGACACAAGATACAAGAAGAGAATGCTCGAGTCTAACATGCAGGTCACAATTCCAGCAACACAAGCAAACCCTAAAAATAAAAAGGAAGCAATTAAGACATCCACTAGTAAGAGTACCCAAGTGACAACATATGAGGCTCCAGGTAAAGATTCTCTAGAAGTGGTGCACGTCCCTCCTTTGGTATGTCAAGCCTCTGATCCAATGAAGGTTCTGGCATTTGTACCCTAGCAACCAAGAAAGGATGTTGTTGCTCCTCAAATGCACAAGTCAATGGGTTTTCCATTCAACATTGTTGACCAAATGAAGAAAACAAACATTATTGTCACAATGTGTATGCACTCACTATTCCATCCCAGCGTGACTTGTTGCATGAAGCTCTGGCACAACACCCACATACCGATCCGGTTCTCCAAAATTTATGCACTTCTGTCAATATCTACCAAGAATAGGAGAAGAAATTAAGTAAAGTTGTTAAAACCCCACCCTTCTATATGTCTTTTATCATAGGAAAAAATCTTGTCCATAATTGCATGATTGACTCAAGTGCTAGCACTTCTGTCATGCCTAAGAAGATTGCTGATGTCTTAGGTCTTAAGTATAGCCCCTTGAAAAAAGGAGTCCTGCAACTCATTAGTTCAACTATCACTACCCTAGGAATCATCAAGGATCTTGAGTTAACCCTCCATACATGTCCAAGTCTAACAATAACTCAAGATGCGTCAATCATTGATCTGTCCCCTTTGTTTGTGTTATGTTTATCAAGAGATTTTACTGCTAAAGTGGGTAGTTACATGTCTTCTGATTGGACCCATATGTTACTCAAGACAAGGTATGGTACCTAGTTTACCATACAAGATGAGCCAATATTTTCCTATCACGTAGAGTCATATGCTCCATCCCCTCTTCAAACCAACTATTTAATCCAAGAAGGACAAGCTTCAATTTATAAAGAGTATCCTTTTCCACCTTCTATTCATGATCTAGTACTTGAGTGGATGGAGAGGCACCATAAATTTTACCCATATGTTGAAGAGCTAGAAGCTTATGAAACTGGGCTTGGTACTTATTACATTCTTAAAGAAGAAGTTGTGTTATTGCGCGCGCTTAAGAAAAGTGAAGAGAAGCCTATTCTATGGAAGTTATTCTTTGATGGATCCAGAATCAGAAATGACATGGGAGTAGGAATCATTATCATTTCACCTAAGGATGAGAAATTATTCTTCGCACACAGATTACAGTTTACATGTTCTAACAATGTGGCAGAGTATGAGGTGCTAGTACATGGTCCACTTATTTTTGAAAAGAAGAATATTAAAGTGCTGCAGATATTTGGGGACACAAAATTGGTTATCCACCAAGTCACCAACAAGTGAATGACAAAGAATAATCTTCTTAAATATTATAAACACAAATTTTGGGACCTACTTGAGAGATTTGATGCTATAAATATGCTGGTTGTGCCACATAAAATGAATAAGGAAGTTGATCAAATGGTCATACTTGGTTTTCAGTTCTCTCCTACTAAGGAAATTTGTCAGAGGAAACACTCAACATATTAAAATGGTGATTAGACCACCCATTCTAGATAACAAAATCAGCTGACAAGTGTTTGAAAGTGATGTAGAGATCACCCAATTAATCCAGAATGAAGCTGAGTTCTCATCAAGTACGCAAGCTGATTTACATGAAAACTATGGTGACCAAGTAATATGGATGAAGACAAACAAGATTCCTAAAGGGATGGTCACTTTACTAAAAAAATTTAGCCCTGACGATGAATTCAAGGGTGAAGAAAATTATATGCGCACCTCACATGAAGAATACTCCCGAGTCACTATTGAGCATAGAAAGGAGTTGTTTCTTAGTAAAGCTTGCATGTATGATGAAAAATAGGCCTTCATCTCTCTTTGTCAAAAATACAGTGATATATTATTATGGGATTATGAATACCTCAAATGTTTTGATCCAAGTGTTTCTCAACACTATGTTGACCTCGATCTTGGTATCAAGCATGTAAGAAAAAAGCAACAACTAGTCAATCCAAAGATAGAGCCCCTCATGAGGAAGGAGTTATCCAAACTCATTCAGGTGAAGATCATTTTCCCCATCAATTAATCTACCTAGGTCATGAATTTAGTTCTGGTGCATAAGAATAATGGTGAAATCAGACTCTGTGTTGATTTTAGAGATTTGAACAAAGCATCTCTAAACGATCATTATCCTTTTCCCTCAATGGAGAAGATTCTATAGACTATGGTCAGCGTGCAAATATTCTCAATGTTAGAAGGGTATTTAGGTTTCAATGAGATCCTGGTCAAGGAAGAAGATAAATTCAAAACATCATTTATAACCAAGTGGGGATCATATGCGTATACAAAGATTCCTTTCATTGTTCAAATGCAGGTGCAACGTTTCAACGTGCCATGGACATTTCCTTTAAAGGTTACATCAATGAGTTCATCTTGGTTTACGTTGATGACATTTAGTCTTCTTAAAGAAGAGCATAGATCATATTGCCCAGCTAGAGAAAGTATTCAGATATATGCCTAGATTTAAAGCCCAATCAGTGATTTTATTACCAAGGAATGATTTTACATTATCAGAGATAATGGTTTGAGGAATGCCAAACCTTGTGACTATACCTTTGAGAAATTTAAGGATGACAAACTTAGTTAATTCCTTGAGTGCGATAGATTCTATCCATTTGGTAAAGTAATCTGTTGATGTCAACACCCATCTATGTCCAATGCTTGAAGGTGGATTGATATTTCCTCTGAAGTCAAGACCCCATTACGTAAAATGCTGATCCACTTGGATTAGTCAGAGGGGAAGCACTTCTAATCTCTTCTTTCCTATAAAGAAGGTGCATTATTTACATTTTGTGACTCACTTATGTGCATCTGTAAATAGAGAAGGCCAAAATATACCTACAATTATGATTTTCATTGTTGTATTCTTGACAGAAAAGTTTCCACCAAAGAATTCATCATGAAATTACGCTAACTCTTTTTTAGTCTGTTTGTCATTGATACACCTTAAAAACACGCCCTCAAGGTTCTTCTTGAAGATAAGTCCATTAATAAAAACATAAGGGATAAATTGTAATCTTAGATGTCTTCTCTTTTCCTTGTTTAAGCTAGGAGAGTATGCATCCTCAGAAAGGAATGTGATCATGTCCTTCATCTAGTCATGCGCATCAAGATATATATTCTACTCAAGTTTTACACATGTGAGAGATTCATCAAGAAACAACAAAGTCTCATATTCATCATGTGCATCCTCAACAAGTTTCTTATAGAGTGCGCTACCATTAACTATTGGTTATCAAACTTGCACCCATGTCCTAGATCTAGAAGAATCAAGTCATTTGAGAAAATAATGGAACCATCTCTAAGTTATGGGGCCTTACGCACTTGAGACGGATCTCTGGAGAAGGTAGGTTCCTCTATTTATTTCTACTACTACTACTACCCCTAATGCTGAAAGGGACAACTAAAATACAAATTCCAAGGGACCAGGGATATAAGGATAATAGAATGGAAAAATAATATAAGGAAGGTGATAGCACCATAAAAAGAGGGATGGAAAATATTTGTTCTAAGTGAAAATGAAGGGAAAGGCATCAAGGGAGGCTAGGCACATGTAACAAAACAAAAATGCATTTACTAGATCAATTTCATGAAACACAAATAAAAATGGAGCTGCACGGGATGTAGAGTGACACAATATGCACACAATGTAAAAGAAAGGCAAGAAGAAAGAATACAAACACACTTAGGATAGAGAATAGTCACAAAATGATGCTTCCATTATTTCTAAAAATGCACATAACTGTTACAATGGAGAAAGATACCAATATCCAAATGCACGAGCCAGATATAGAGGTATACGACTTAGAATACATAAATACGAAGTCCTTAGCCAAGTTTATAAGGATAAAAAGTGTCCAACATTAATAATGAGCTCAACTCTTACATTTATTGATGAATTTATGGAAGAAGAAGTGGAGGGAAAACCTGAATTTGAAATACAACCACTAAAAAGAAGCATTGAATGCCTCAAAATCCACCTATAAATCTATCAAATACATTTCCCCAAGTTCGGTTGGCATGTTGGAGAAGAAAAGAGGGTGGATCAGATCAAATCAGGTAGTTGGAGTTGTAGACACTTGTAGTTTGATCAATGCACTATTACTCCTAATATTTCACTAACTATTCTTCTCCTTGCAAACTAACAATACACCGTCAGTTCAACCTACCTAACTCCCTTCTTACGACACCTTTTTGGTCATTTTTCCTCTTATAAACCATCTAAACAGGCTATTATAGCCTCGTTCTAACTACATTAGCTTCTTATTCCCTTCTAGTGTACCTCTACCATCTCCCTAGACTATCAATCCATTTCATTGGATTGATCGAACCCTCTCAGAACCCTAATTACCCTCTAAACATGGTTAATTAAACTTAACTATGGTTTATCTCTTCTAAACATAGTCAAATCACACTTTGACTTGCTAAAAGTGCTTTTTGGACTTTAGCATTTGTCCCACATGCACCCAAATCTCCCATTTTCCCAAATAGAAAACTATAAATAGGGCTATGACCCTTCCCTCATTTCCTAAGAATTATCTTTTCTTCCTAGCATAGAATATAGTATTTTGTTTAGGCTTTAGATTGTATTTCATTTTCTTCCATTGAGCTAGTAGCATTTGCTTTTGTATTTTATAGCACAATATGGAGTAAAAGGGAAGATCCATTGGCCTTGAAGCCATTAATGGGGAGATCTCTTTCTCTTAAACACATAACTGAATGCTTAGATCCTCTTAGGCTCATTATTTCAAGCTTTCAAAGAATAGAGGTTAGCTTCATTTGCTTAGTTTTCTTGTTTACTTCAAATTCATGTATGCAAAGAATAAAACCTTGCTCATTTCTTATCACATGGTCCATTGATCAGATTGTACTAAAATCCTTTAGGGTTTCTTTAGAGATTCTTACCCCAAATCCATGGCTTTTGAAACTTTTCATTGAACACATTTGGCATGCCCGGTGGGACACTTATGTCCATCCTCCATTAATGGAGGTCTTTTGAGTTCTTCAAAGTTCATTTTCAAGTTTTTTGGGTCAAATCACTTGTTATTTCCTCATTTTTGTTTCTAACACTAGATAAATGACCTTCATTTGTAGGAATTTTGTGGGTTTGATATAGAAATAGGACACTTTGACTAACAACTAACATATTTGCATTTAAAATTTTAAAAATTCATGAGTTTTGCAGGTTTTTCACAGGGTGCGTGTAGGTGTTAACAAGGGGCGTACATGTTGAAACCACATTGAAACCATACCTTTCTGATAGTCCTTATCATTTGTAAATTTTACCTCTACAGGGGCGTACGCACGTCTCCGTCATCTGGGCCGTGTATTCACTTCTCTGTCTGCATATACGTCAATGGTTTGACTGTGTGAAATCTATAAAATTTTGTCTCTACAGGGAGGCACACACATCTCCATCATTTAGGCTACATATCTTCCTCTCTGACTGTGTATCCGTAAAATGGTTTGATTGTGTAAAAATTTGAAAATTGTCTATTTTATGCTTTGGCACATACACGTCAAAAACTAAGCATCTGCGTGAATATGCAAGCATCCCTGTCTAGTTAAAAGCATTTGTGTTTTAATATACTGGGTTTCATTAATTTTTATCTACAGGTGTATCTGTTGAGTTAGGCGTGTACCCGTCAGTTGGGGAGCATTTGTGTCAGTTTGGGCACACAGGTGTCTGTGTAAAGATTGAAATTTTTTCTATAATTTTCAAAAGCTTTATTTTTTGATCTTTGCTGCAGATTTCTAGAACTAACAAGTTAAGAATAGAGTTCTTCTTTGGTCTTTCAGTTTACATGGTTCAGTGTTTTTGGGTTTTTAGCTTAAAAAATAAGTTTGTCAAAGTGCCTATGCTCTCTCCTCGTGCCTTAAAAAGTGACCTTGGATATCAGAAACACTTATACCAAACTTATATCAAATGCCCAAAAACACTTATTTTATAAAGGATGAAGTAAACTTTCATGTGATTTCAGTAGGATTTTTTCACATTGTGTATGCTCTTCCTTCACACCTTTTGGTGATCTTACGAATCAAAAGCAAAGTGTACAGTTCTCTTTCTTGACACCAATCTACGAACTAGAAAATTACTAAAACTTGTTGTCTACAGAACCCAAAACACTTGTCAAAGAAAGAGTGTCGAAAAAAACAAAACTTCTAATACACGTGTTCTTGCAGGTTGCCAAATGGTGTGCTACTTAAAACCACATTAAGTTAAGCAAGATAAAAAAACACACCATATTCAAAACATTGTATTGCAGGTTTCGGAAAAGGGTACGTCCCTATCTGCTCAACTGGAACATAACCCCTTTGGCATAACACCTTAAACTAAAACAATGGGGGTGGTTCCAGGAACCCTAAAGTAATCCACTGCTGAGTAACCTTGTGGATGAAATAGGAATCACTCTACTTACCCACTTGACTAGTACACCTTGTGAGATAGAGTTACTGGTTGTCTGTATGGCAACCCTAGGGAGAGCACACGTGGATGCACTAGTTGCCCTTTGTGCTTGAAGGGGGTAAAGTAAAGCTAAGATAATCTCGAGATAAGAAAGGGATTATTTGGGTAAATCATACTCGCTTAAGAAAGATTTGTAACACCTAGTTGAGAGAACTTATTAAGGAAGCCATTGTATCTTGGAGCCCACTTTACTAGTCCATTATTGCGTCAAACCATCACGAAGTGACAACTCATCTGGAATCTAAACCTTGTTTGTCGAACAAGGAAAAAAAATCTTTGTGAGTTTGATCTAAGTGTATTTCACCTCGAAACTAAACTACTTCTCACTTTCACTTAGTTTTATTCTTGTCTTTAGATGAGGAAAAACTCTACCCATGTGGCACTTAGTTTGTTTTCAACTTTTGATCTATACCCTTGCATTCTCACCGCCTACTTTTTTAGGGTGAGAAAGGTGCATACATTGCACGTTTTTATCAGAGATAATGCTCACCATTTTTTTGTCCATTTACGCCCATCCATGTTTTTGGTTGGGTTGTTAAACATCTAAAGTGCATGGGTAAATTTTTGTATCTTTGATAAAAGTCCTTCCATCTTGATTTCAAGATCATATTCACTATTATGAGTCCGACTCATCTCTCGTCTCTTCTTGAGTTGATGGTTTTGTTCGCATCCTAGACGCAAAATCTTGGTACTTACATCGTATTCTCATTTCTTTGAGAAAATGGTATAAGTCCCTTTTATTACGCGGTTACACTGCTCACACAATTAAAAACTCCTTGTTATACTTATCACTTGGTTTTAGTTTCGACATCATCTAAGTCTTCTTGAAAAGTGTCGATAATGCCTTATATATATTGTAATAAGGTTTTCATGGTACTAACACCTTGCTTTCTTGGTTAATGTATCATGGTGATGTTGTTACGCTATATCTATTTGTGACTTCCATTTTTCAGAAGGTTTGGCTTTCATCAGCATTCAAACTAGTTTTACGTATACCTTGTCAAGGGACTACGACAACATCACGTCAGTGATTAGGCCTTGTTAGGGTTCTAACTTGACCTATATATTGCTACGACATTTTCACTATCTGCTTTTAGGGCTTAGGCTTGGCAACAACAAATTGGGTGATCATTACATTTAGGTGTGCATATAATTGTTCCTTGATAAAGATGACTGCATAAGATGGCATCTAGGATACACTGTAGTATAGTTCAAACATCACCTTGAGCGGCTTGTAGAAACCATACACCTAGGGGTCACACTAGCTGCATACAAACATCTGCTAGTAATGTCTAAAATCATAAAAATGACAACCAAATCAAACGAGCATGATATGGGAGAAAACCCTTTCGAAACCTTCCCATTTAGTGGTAATAATTTAGCACCTCTCTTTTCTCAACTCAAAGATATAGAGGCATTAATTGATCATAGTGGAGAAGAGTCAGAATTTTTCTAATAACAACAGAGGTTAGACCTAAATAGATTTGATGAACTCCTATATTATAATAAAGATCAAGTACTCACAAGAGTCTTAGCATTAGGAGCTAAACTTCCACAAGAGCACGAAGAAAAAAATAAGGTCATTAACCCTAACCTAGGAGAATGAAAATTTGTGTTAGACACAGATAACCCTTTCAATGTGGGATACGATTCCACTTCCAGGCACCATAAGGCTGCTATCGAAGGAAAGCCATCACAAAAAACTCACTCTAAAGCTTCATGTAAAGTGAAATTTGAGTGTAAAGCTTCCCTTCCTCCAAAATTTGATGAAGAAGAGAACCCCCTGGTTGAGGAGGAGATCCTCCAAAAACAAATCTTGAAGTTGAGCCAGAAACTAGCAAACCTAGGCTCTTTAAGAAGAAACATATATAAAGAAAAAGACAAAAACCAACTTAGTGAGTTTCAATTTGATCCACACACAAACTATACCTTTAAGGTGACTTAGGTATAAAGACCAGCGTCACCTACTAAAGAGCAACTCATTAAGGAAGATTTAAAATCTTTGAAAGATATGCTTACTACATTACAACAGGGATATATAGACCAAAATAAGAAATATTCATATGAAGAACTATGCCCTTACCCCTTTGATAAGGACATGTTACAACAACCTTTCCCAAAACACTTTACTGTTCCCAAGTTTGATAAATATAAGTGCAAAAGTGATCCTCATGATCATATAAAAGACTTTTACATGGCTTGCCAAGAGGTCACATATAGCTATAATTTCTTAATACGACTTTCCCTTTCAGCCTAGGAGCCGTGGGATTGGAACGGTTCTATAGCATACCCCAAGGGATCCATTACAACGTGGCCCACATTAGCGAAGAAATTTGTAAGGCATTACTCCTATAATATGGAAAGTGACATCACAATGAATGATCTATGCAATACAAAACAAAAACCCAATGAGACATTTGTAGGATTTTTACAATGATGGTGTGGGCTACCCAGTTATTTTCCTTGTGCATTACCAGAAAAATAGTTAGTGAACATATTTGTTCCTAACTTAAACCCTGAAATATCCTTTCGCTTACAAATGCATTATGGCTCAAACTTCGAAGAAGTCATAGAGAAATGCAGTCAAATTGAGAAAGCCCTCATTACCAAGTGAATGCTAAAATCTATCGTTAAAAACAAACATGAGGCCAAATCCACAGACAAACCTAAATTCTTCAATAAGAATAAACATGTTGTTGGTGATGGCATTACAGACTCCAAGAGAGTCCAATCCATATAGACAGGCCCACTTTTAAAGATTTTGCAAGGACCTCGTCCTAAAGTGCCTACCAAACGTATGTTTACATCCTTAACTGAGTCCTTATCTACCATCCTAAAATAATTGGATGATTTAAAAATTGTGGAATATCCAACTACAATAGTACCATACCTAGAGGATGCTCTAAAACCAGTTTGGTTCAAAGATCACGAATATTGCGACTTCCACCGTGTTAAAGGACACAAAATGGATAGGTTTTTAAGACTGCACCATTATATACAAGACCTCATCGAGGAAGGAAAGATCGCTGTGGATTCTCCCCCTGAGTCTGGGAAAGGTACAAATGAAATAATGGGTATTTACAAGGAACCTTTTCCTAACCATGCCGATAGAAAGAAAAGGAAACCAGATCATGGGAAAACTTCTAATGAATATCGGAATGCTACATATGCTTACCCTACAAATGATAGTCCTTATGATTCCCTCATTGGATGTATTAGCTCATCTAGTGAACAGATCAACACCATCAAGATTTTAGAGAAGAACTGCACAGTAGGGACAAGACATGCCCGCTTAGTCATACCGAATCTTGTGCCTATTCCTCAGGAAGGTGAGTATAATTTAATAGAGCAGTTAGATAAAACACCTATTAGGATATCTATTCTTGATCTCCTCAAGATCTCTATTACCCATAAGAACATACTATACAAGATTTTGTAAAAATTAGGGGTTTCCATAGATGTAGACCCCATGAACCTTTAAGCCATGATTGTGCGCCTAGATTCCAATGATCATATTACTTTTTATCATACTATAATCCCGCATAACAGCATAGAACATAACTTACCCTTATATCTTGAAGTGGTGGTTACCCATCGCAAAATCAAAAGAGTAATTGTAGATGGGGGATCTGGTCTAAATATTTACACTTTGAAGCTGGTTATGCAGCTAGGCCATTAAAAAATAGAGATGGGAGCTAAGACTATCACAATCACTATATATGAAAATGAAGAAAGATAATCAATGAGGACTATAGTGGTTCCCATGGAGGTAGGCCCAACGTGTCATGACAAAATGTTCCATGTCGTTGACTTTGACCTTCCATACAACATGCTCCTGGGGCACCCATGGATCCATGCCATGCAAGCTATTCCATCAAATTTTCATCAGTGCATCAAGTTATGTCATGAAGGTCAGGTGGTTACCATTCTGGGTGACCCGAAACCATTCACACATTGTAGGGCATTGCACAGTTTTTCTCGTGTAGCTTATGAGTGTCCTTCTATAGATGTAGTCATCCCCCTATAGACAGAAGCTATGAAAAATGGGTAGATTCAGAGTCCCTCATGCCTTACAATCAATAATTTCCTTCATTGGTCAACCCATTTGCTTCATGGGAGGCAACATCAGCAAAGTATGGCCCAGATAAGCCATTCACTCTTGAACAGGCTCTATTGATATCAGACTTATCAGTATCCCCCAGGACAAGGGGTAAGCCTTATTTTCAGTTCAAGAGCACTCATGAGAAATGTCCTAAACCATTGGAAAAATTCTTCCATAGTGGTCTCCTATCTGAGGAGAAAATGTTAGAAGATCCTACTAGCAGAGTGCTAGAAGGCACCATGGCTTCATGTAATCAAGCACCTCAGTACATCAAAGGTCCCTGCATGATGTTTGTCATGGGCTATATCAGGTTTGGATGTGGCATTAATGCACAAGGCTGGTTAGAGCCTATTCCCATCCCTCATTTTAAGTCTGATAAACATGGCCTTGGGATAAAGCCTCATAATGCTCTACCTTCTGAGAATGATGCCACCTCTTCTGAACATGAGGATGTTTCATCTCATTCTAATAGTGACGCAGATTCCCAATGTAGCCTCTACGAGGATCTTACCTCCATGAACCTATTCCCAAATTCACTAATCCTTACCTTATCTGAATCCATTCCCTTAAAAAATATCAAGTAGCCCTTGTATATCCTGAACTCATACATTGGGATCAACAACTTCATGTCCCCCTAGATTTCTTTGAAAATGATGAGGCATTCGTAGATTTCATGGGACTCATAGATTTTATTCCAGCTGGGGATCATAAGAAAGGATTTAAGATTCAACTAGATACCTATGCCTACTTTGGGGAAGAAGTAGAGATGTGTAGACAGTTGAATAAGAAGGCTATAAATAAAGGTACATCTACTTTTTAGAAACTTGAAAAAAAGGATAAACAGAAATCTCATAGTGAGAAAATCTTTGATAACCTTATAGACAAACATAATGAAGATTCTAAAGATGAAGTGATTTATCCATTTAAAGATGATCATGAAGTACCATAGGAGGTTGATCTTACTCTCCCCCCTGATTCTACATGGATGGAAGATACTTCTAAAATACTGCTTGAGGAAATAATCAACGTCAACATTGGCTCAAAGGAGCAACCTAGAATAATAAAGTTGGGAGCTTCACTCTCAGCTCAGGAACAAAATATCTTTGTAGAGCTCTTAAAATAATATGTGGACATATTCGCATGGACATATGTATGTATGCCTGGTTTGGATCTGAAGCTAGTTGTGCACAACCTCGTTGTGCACCCAGATGCCAAGCCAATCAAGTAAAAGTTGAGAAAGATACATCCTAAAGTGGTGCTCCTTGTCAAAGAAGAATTGGAAAACCTGTTAGCTACTGATTTTATTAAACCTATTGACTATTCGAGAATGGATCTCTAACATAGTCCCAATATAGAAAAATCCTATTGGCATAAGAATCTAGACTGATTTCCATGACATTAACAAGGCATACCTAAAGGATGATTTTTCCCTACCTAACATTGACATGATAGTTGATTCCACATATGGTTATGAAATGTTGTCCTTAATGGATGGATTTTCAGGTTATAACCAGATACAAATTGCAGAAGAAGATCAACATAAAACAACATTCATCACCCCTTGGGGAACATTTTGCTACAAAGTCATGCCCTTCAGGCTCAAGAACGCTGGGGCTACTTATCAGTGGGCCATGACAGTTATATTCCATGATATGATAAGTGACATCATGGAAGACTATCTTGATGACATCCTAGCTAAATCCAAGAGTAGAAAAGAACACCCTATACTATTGAGGAGTATTTTTCAGCGTCTACGAGACTATAAGGTTCACTTGAACCCTAAGAAATGTGTCTTCGGTGTTTTATCAGGAAATATCCTAGGGTTCATTGTTTCACAAAGAGGGATTGAAGTGGACCCTGCAAAGGTTACGAATATCACAGAAATGCCACCACCTACCACTCTCAAGCAACTAAGGAGTCTACAAGGGAAAATTCAGGCAATCTGTCACTTTATTTCACAACTTGCAGATAAGTGCCACCCCTTTACCCATTTTCTCAAGAAAGATGTCACATTCAATTGGGGACTTGACTGTCGAAAAGCCTTTGCATTACTCAAATAGTACTTGGCCAGCCCACATGTACTCATGCCACCTACCCCAAGTGAACCTCTCCTCTTATACATTTTGGCTACCTAGTTTGCTATTGGTGCATTACTTTCCCAATACAACTTAGAACATAAAGAGAGATCTATTTACTATCTTAGCCACACCTTGATAATGTACGAGTTGAATTATCCCCAAATAGAAAAGGCCTGCTTAGCGGTTGTCTTCACATTCCAAAAGCTTCGCCATTATCTCCTAAACAATAAAACCAAACTCATATCCAAAGTTGACCCTCTCAAGTACCTTTTATCCAAACCTTCCCTTAACAGGCTGAATTACTAATTGGATCATTCTCCTGAGTGAATTTGATATCGAGTTTGTGAATCATAAGTCTTTACAAGGACATATATTGGCTGATCAGTTGGTAGAAGCTCCTCTCCCAGGAATGAAACCTTTGTGCTTAGATTTACCAGATGCATCTATGATGTATATTGAAGAATCCATAGAATGGAAGGTCCATTTTGATGGATCTTTCACTTTCCATGGATTTGGAGTAGGAGTGGTACTCATCACTCCAGTCGGTGATGTCATACCATGAGCATTCCAGATGGGATTCCTATTCACAAATAACATTGCAGAGTACGAGGCACTCATCGCTGGCCTCAAGCTAGCTATTACATGGAACATCAGACAACTACGAGTCATTGGGGACTCTCAACTTATCATAAAGAAGGTTAATGATGAGTACAAGGTTAAATATGAAAAGCTTATTCCATATAAAAAGATGGTTGAAACCTTGAAAGAATATTTCACACAGGTCATATTTGAGAAAAAACTGAGGTCACATAATAGATCCGCAGATGCTATGGCTACTATTGGGTCTCTCTTACACATAACACCTGAAGAAAGTAAGATGCCTTTCTTCATAGAGCATTTACAAGTGCTTGCATATGATATGCCAGAGTCATGTTTGGCATGTGAAGTTGTTGGTCCTTTATCCCTTTGGTATGACCCTATCTTTCAATACCTACAAGATGGCACTCTTCCACCAGACATCACCCTTTCTAAAAATAAATCCCTTATTCACCGCATAGCCTATTATACCCTCCTAGGAGGAACCCTTTATCATGGTGGCTACAATGGGAATCTACTTCATTGTTTCAATGTTGCTGATTCTATCCATGCCATTACAAAAGTACATGGTGGTATTTGTGGAGCGCATACTAGTGGCATGGTATTAGCTAAAAATATATTGAGGGTAGGCTATTATTGGCCTACCATGGAATTTGATTGTTACAACTTCATAAAGAAGTGTGAACTATGCCAAAAATATGGGAACTTAATACATGCACCAGCACAGGCCTTACAACCTATTGCAATGCCTTGGTCATTCTCTAAATGGGGCTTGGATCTCATAAGGAAGCTCCATCCTTCTTCTTCAGATGGTCATACTCACACATCACTTCCACCGAATAATTTACCAAATGGGTAGAGGCTGTCCCTCTTACCTATGTCACCAGTGCGTAGATTTAAAAATTCATCATGAACCATCTCATATGCTGTTACGGGATCCCTTCGGCCATTATCACTGATAATGGTAAATCCTTCAAAAACAAAATGGTTAAAACCTTGTGTCAACGCTTCCATATCTAACTCAAGTGGTGTACCCCCTATTAACCTCAAGGTAATGGATAGGAAGAAGCTGCTAATAAAAACCTTGTATGGATTATGGAGAAAATAGTCAG
The DNA here is from genome assembly GCA_019776745.2 of Taxus chinensis. Classification (NCBI taxonomy): domain Eukaryota; kingdom Viridiplantae; phylum Streptophyta; class Pinopsida; order Cupressales; family Taxaceae; genus Taxus; species Taxus chinensis. The sequence goes on along the minus strand of CM034150.1, from coordinate 278,442,570 downwards.
TAAAACATGTTGTAATTGCCATCTACATATGCATCCCGCCCTCTAGGCCTATCGTACCTCCATCCACACTCTTACTAGTATGACCCCATATTCACTTGTCTATGGCATTGAATCCATCATACCTTTGGAATTGGAGCTTCCCTCCTTGAGAATATTTCTCAGAGACTATCTTGATAAAGATGAGGACTATAGAGTTTCTTGCCTGATAGAGTTAGAACTATTAGATGAAAAGTGTATTAGAGCACTCAATCACCTAAAATTCTATCAGAACAGAGTGTTTAGGGGGTATAACAAATGCATCATTCATCGGGAATTTGATGTAGGAGATCTAGTTCTCAAAGAGAATCAGAAGAACACCGTTAAAGACAAAGAAAAGAAAGGAAATTTCAAGGCTAACTGGCTAGGTCCTTATGTAGTGATTGCAAAATATGGATCAAGAGCCTACAAACTTGCATATTCAAATGATGAAGAGATTCTAGAACCTATGAATGCCATGCACCTCAAGCAGTTATATGCTTAGGCATGATGAGAATGTTAGATAAGAACTAAAAAGTAGGAAAACAAAGAAAAAACAAGAAAAAAAATGGAAAAATGAGAAAATAGTAAAAGAAAAAGCAGGTCATCCTCATGTGAAAACCACACAATTGTGGTGTAGTGGATAGGTCTTTGAGTGAAAACCATTTTTTGGTGCTCAAGGAGGATTCACCAGACACAAGTTACTCTTATGGTAGGACAAGTAATCATTACCACCTTTTGGATATGACTTCCTTTGCTAGGTCTAGGAACCCTAATAGAGCTATCTTTGTCATACCGTGATCTGGTATATTTACTCTTGTATATGTATGGAGGACATTACCTTTGTATACTCCCATCTAACATTGAGCATGAAAAAACCATTGTCACTTTCTCATACAAACACACATGGCATTCTACCTTTTGTGTATTCCCACATCACGCTGGGGCCATCCATGCTTCTTTGTTCTTGTACATTGCTTTCAGAACATGACCTTGGAAAATACAAAAACATTTGAAAAAAGATACACAAAAACCTAAACATCTAGAAAATTTCCCTTTTTAGGGATAAAGCTACTTTCATTTCACAACGTTATCTTAGGGAAACCTAGACAACAATGAAGACTGTAGCTGTGAAAACTTATATTTTTAGATAAACACAAAAACATTAGAAAATATATCAATGTTGTCCTGCAAAAACAAGGTAATGATTTAATTATTTTTAGTTGGTCTGCATAGTTTTGATGTGCTTAGCCTATTGAATTGTTTGTTCTTTGAATAGGTTCATTTGCTTACCTTATATTGGATCTTGTTTGATTTGATTATGTATGACATTGCATTCATTTAGGAACTCTCATACTTGTAAAAAATTGTTGTAGGATTCTTTGTTTGTTGTATGTATCTATTAGGATTCATTTTACTTGCTTAGATTAGATACCATTTTAATCTCTTGTTAGCTTTTGCAGGTGTTTGTTTAGTTGTATTTCATTGTGTTGTTTGAATGTGTATATATTTTTAGTTTTGTTAACTTTTTCTTGTGTGTTTTGCACAGTTTTTTTTATCACACCTATCATCTATCATTTCATCACATTTATAACATCATTCACTACATCATATATATACAAAAATGCTAATTATTATATCATGCATGTATGCTAAGCTAATCATCACATATCGTATCATCAATGAGGGCGAGAGGGGTTGCACATGATCAAAAATCTATCCCCCCACACTAATATCATCTAGTATCATCTCAAGTGATAGAATAAAAACTCAGAAAGATCTCATAAATCTAAAAACATGTGGTGCTATATGTAGATACATCATCTATATGAAAGCATGAAACATACACATTTCTAAATCTAAGGTATCTCACATACATAGATGTAAAAAGAAATCATACATCATCATCAATGCTCATTCAAAGTATAATCACAGTAAAATACATCAAAATGTCCATATAATACATGTATAACTACCCATGTCAGTGCTCAAAATATACATCATCAATATAATATGCCATCTAAAAGGGGCATGCATCAAAAAGGCTCAAGCCTTCATCAAGAGGTGTCATCAAAACAATGGTACATACAACTATACATCAAAATATGCCTTCATAAGAGGCATGTATACAATACATATGTACAAAGAAAAGTAAGGAGCTTAACCATATCTCTCACCCTCGCCAGGGCTCCCGGGTCCATGACCTGGTCGACGGAAGAGTGGTGGATGTGATGGACCTGCACCAGGGGTATCACCCTGCTGTCCAACCAGCTATGCTGCAATGGGCTGCCTAACTAATCTAACTAAATGGCCTGATCACTGTGACCTAGAGCCTATCACACTCACATTTGACTACTCGAATGGTACCACTCATTGCTTTCCCGGGATTGCCCTGAAGTAGGCAGTCCTATAGTACAAAGCCTCACCACCGGATCTCATAGCATCTCGTATCAAATCAGCATCTCCCAAGGTGAGGGAAGCCTATAGGGAAGCATCGTCCTCACCTGTCACCCTGCCTATATTAGCCTGAGCCTATATAGAGGAAACAACCTCTTGATCTCTATTTACAGTGATAACTTGCACCTGGGATTGTGCTTGATCCCTCCCTATAATGTAGCCCTGTGCTTGTGCCTGTGCATGGTCCCTCTAGGAGACAACCGTATGCACTTGAGTATGAGATTGGTGTAAAAGGATCAATATATGAACCCTCTATGCAGCCATCTCATGAATCTGACTCTGTCATAGAGTACTATCGCTACCCTGGGTGGCCTGTGCTCTATCTCGATCTCTCTTAGTTGTCAAAATATGCACCTGAGTACATGCCTAATCTCACTCTACTGTAAAGACATGTACATGTTCCCTAACTACATCTCTCTCTCTCTCCAGCCACCTGTAACTACACAACAATCACTTCCTATAATTGTTGCTGAAGGGCATCCAACTGTCCACCACTACCCTCTGGAACATTAGGTGGCAGGCCCTGCTCTAGAAGTACTTGCTAGAGAGGGGTGTAGATACCTGCTCAAATGCCTATTGAGGGCAAATCAAAGTCAACTACCTTGCAAACCTGTCTCGACCTAGGCCTGGGTCCTTATCCCTGAGGCTGCTACAATGCTGGACCTTATCTCCTCCCCCGTAACATACTTGCGTGTGTTAGGCTCACCATTGTCATCATCGTCGTCGTCACTATCATCACCACTAATAACTCCACCCTCGCCACTATTAGGAGGCCCCACTAGAGGCGGTATCACACCGGCATTATACATCGCTCTGGAAACACTAAAAAGATGTGGAAGCAAACCATGATACTATGGCCCATACTTAGGTGTAGTACCTGTATCTCTAATTTGTCTCAGTGGCACCCACATAGCAGATACCACTTGTCAAAAGCTGGTCAATGCTCTATCATAAGCAATCTGTGGACCCATATCAAACTTCTCTCAGGCCCTGTGAGCATATCATCTATCTAGCCCAGGAACATCCTAGGTAATGCCAAACTACCTCTGACACTGATCTACTCTGTATAGCTCCCGCATGTAGCTACGACTACCTAAGATAAAGTGCTCTACTGTGGTAGTGCTGAGCTCTAAACCATCCTCGGGCCATTGGAAATTTATATAAGGCCTCCACACCATAGAAGCCTGCCACAACTAATATAACTCACACCAATAGTGGTATGTAACCCCCATGTATGGTCACATATTTTCCCCTACTGGGACCCAACCCATCGTAGAAGGCTCATCGGAAGCCCGAACTCTCAAAACACCTAAGGGGCGACCAATGGCAATGTGGTCCCATGCCCAAATCTACAGTAAGTGCATTGGTCCTACCATCTTCTGACAGTAGTAGGTAATCAAGTGAAGGTCCCAGTATAGGTGCATTAAAATACACTAACCCTAACAATAGGTCTCTTTCTCTACCAAATCGCGTATCACTCCAAGGAGGTTGAGTGGAAATGAAGCACCAGTCTTGTCAGGGAGCAAGACTCCATTGATAAAGGCCATCATGTAGACCATTACTTTGTATAGTTCTGGATCATCAATGCATCATGATAACTTGATGGACATCCCATGCCATGGTATCATCAGAATGCCAAAAAACTCTATAATGTATCACTGAATGTCAGTCCAGTGTCTTGTAGTCTCGATAAGCTACCCTTGAATTGGGACCTGCATAATGCGCCATACATCCTCTAGTGTAATAGTAATCTCCCCAGTCGGGAGGTGAAAGAACTGACTCTCCCTATACCATCTCTCTGCTATGGATGTCAAGAGGATGTGATCTAATGTAATCTATGGCATCTCGGCCACATGAGTAAATCCCGTCACATATACGAGGCTCTCTAGGGTCACTCTATCATTGTCATCAAACTTAGCCTTTATCACTACTAACTGCCCATAGTGCTCACGTGTATGAAGAATGGGTAATATACGCTACAAAATCAACACAAGTGTTAGGCTCTTACTTAATTCTATCTATTTTTCTAAGAAAAAATGCTTCTTTGAATCATCTACTTACTAATTATTCTGTTCTTCTACACTAATCTAGTCTATATTCTTCTATACTTGGCTATTTTCCTAGCAAGTTGTTTCTTTTTCCCCTTCCTTCTAGTGCCTATTTACCTCTTTTGGCATCTGCATGCCCTTCTTGATGTGTACTCACCCTCACCAATGCATATGCACCTACCATAACGCGTACACGTGCGTGCGTGCCTATCATGTTCTTTCTCGACAGGTACGCATACACATGTCTGATTTCCCTCCTGATGGATACATGTGTTCGTATTCACCTTTTTGACAGATGTGCATACATGTTCATGTCTATTCTGATGTATGTGCATGCATGTACCCATCAAACTGACGCATACGCCCATGCACATGCATCAAAATTAGTCCTACCTACCCTAATAAAGCCCTAAAAAAGTAATAAATGTGTAAATTGACTAGGAGGGATAGGCCATTCATGTAAGGTCCATCCGCTAGGTACCACATCAACTCTGAGATGTGATCCATGTGTCTCCTCCTATTCAGTATTCTCGCCATCTCACTCCAGGGCTGTCGCTCTCGCTCGCGGTAAAAAATTGTAAAAAGCTCTGGTAGAAATGAATTGGTCGTGATTGATTTACTGACCCCGGGTGGGTATATTAACCCTTCGCGATGCCCATGGGGCATGTTTTCTCTGCTGTGATCATTCTAACCTTCTTCTATCCACTGTGATAATTATTTTTGTATTAAAATAATTATTTTTACTAATTTTCACACACTGGGGCAATTCCTGCCACCCTGTGGTCACTTCTCTGTTGCACTGAAATAATTTACAAACCTTTCAGGCACCTTTTCCCATCTTTTCCTCTTTTTTTCATCTATTTTCCCCCGTCATGATAATTATTTATTACTTTATTTTAAATAAATTATTCTCGATCTGTCTTTCTTCTTGTGGGAATATATTCTAGCTCTCTGAGGGCCTCGCCTTCCCACTATCACCCTTGCACATAATTTTAGAAGATCTTTGATCTTTTGAAATTCTTCTGAAAAATTCAATTTTTTTTATCAAAAAACAATTTAAAAAACAAAAAAACATTGAAATACTTCAAAAATGGCTCAAAATTGGTTAAACAAGTCATCTACAGCTGGAATTTGTGTCTATTGCATGGCACTCATCCCCTATCTTGCTGAAATTCTCAAATACTTTGAAACAATGACTTGCACATCATCTAAATCTTCAATCACCTACGCATGCTATGTTGCTTACTTTGTTTGTACTCTGGGGCACTATTAGTTTCCTGGTACTATTTTTATCATGCACATTGCTTTTTCATGGGACCCAAGTGTCCTCCATATTTCCCCTTGCATAAAACACCTTTCTTGGGGCATCATTCTTCACCCTTATCGTTTATCAGAACATTTGGGACTACATCTTGATAAAAAAATATTTGTGCAACTATCTTGAACGTTATTAGTTTAAGTGTGTGTGATTGTACTTATTTCCCTGTTAGGTGATTTTGTTTATTTCTCGTATTGTATTGCATTCGTGTATGTTTGTTAGGAGTTGGTCATTTTTAACACAAGACAATTGTTTGTATCTTGGATTTTCATGTCATTTTATGCTTCCGTCATATGCTCACATTTTATTAAGGACAAATGAGGAGGGTTCTAAGCATTATGATGATTATATATCAATAGCAATTGATTTGTGGATAGATCAATATCCCTCTTTCTTCTTGTTTCTCATTTTCTCTATACATTTTCTTTATGTTGTTTTCTTTTTCAATTGCTGATCAAGTTTCTTCATCACCCCATCGAAACTCGAGGGGGCATCCGTCATCCTTCATCTTATTAATTTTCTTCTACCCCTTCAAAAATTTTCTACTCATTTGCATTTGTCTACTTTCTTTGAAGTGACGTGGCTTACATCACCCCAAATATGGGAAAATGTAGACACCTATAGTTTGATCAATGCACTATTACTCCTAATATTGCACTAACTATTCTTCTCCTTGCAAACTGACAATACACCGCCAGTTTGACTAGCTTGCGAGGAAGAAGGAAAATGTGAAAAATATGTGCACAAGGTAAGATTGATATAGAGAGGAAAGGAAAAGATGGAAAGGGAATAAAGGGAAGTGTGCAAGGGAGCATGAGGAAAAAATGAAAAAATGAATGTGCCAAGGAGATAATTGAGGTGTGCACCAATTGTAATGAAGATCTATGAGCCAGAATATGTATGTAAGTTGTCTAAATAACTAGGAGAGTTATTTGGATAATAGTTTTGGTGAATTTCAGGGCCATCTTCCTGCTTAATGAAGGATATATGTATCATAGACCATCCATTGGGCATGGAGTCTACTATGTAATCATGAAATTATGATCTTCAGCTATGAAGAATTGCTCCTGAAGCCACTTGAAGGATCATTTCTTGACTCTATTCTGAATCCTGCAAGTTGCTGAAAAAAGACCGACACCCTGGAAGAAAAAAAGGAAGAGCGTGCACATGAAGCAAGCAACAAGAAAGAAATTATGTACAAACAAAAAATGTGCACGCAACACACTTAGAGTAATTGAAACTACTCTAATATATACAAAATGATGCATACAAATTAATAGAAGGGTTTGAGATAGATCCCATTTACTAGGATTTGCAGTGCGCCTCCATCAAGATGAGTTAACTTGAAAGAGTTAGCCTTCTTGCATGAACTGATGATGTATGGGCCACTCAGAAATGAATCAGACTTTGAATGACACTTTGGTTTAACTCCGTCAGCATCCCATTTCAAGACCAAGTCCCCAACTTTGAAGGCTTTAGGCCTAGCCTTTCTGTAATGCCTCTAACATGGTTGATATCTATGATGACTTCTGTACTCGAAGTTTAAAACATTGATATGTGATTCTTTTATGAAAATGGTGTACTTTTGTTAACTAAGTAATCATGTTTGTTGTAGATAATATGTTACCTTCTGGAAATAGATGCAATTCTGCCATGTCTATTCTGAATTTAAAACGAAGTATTTCATTCCTTCTTATGTTGAATGATTCACTGCATGTGGAGATAAGAAATTGATTCAGCTTAAGCTAGTTCACAGTCTTTATTACACTTGAACTTGTGCTTCAGTCTCCATGATCTTTGATGTAAGGTAACTATACCTTGGATCAATTTCAGTGATCCAAGGCATGCTTTTAATTTCATGACGTTGAGGTCATTTTGACCAAGATGGGAAGAATAATGGATTTATGAACCTAGACTATCTTAAGCTAACTGGTAACCTCTGTTGCTCATGTCCTTCTTATGTGATCCCTGAACGCCATTTTGATTCTTCTTTTGATAAGATTTAATTTATAATTTTATCAAGTGATAAGGGAACCTATTTAAATCTAAGTTCCTAAGATTGAAAGCTTATCCTAAGTGACTAGGTTGTTTTATTAATGAGGATTGTTTATTAAAAAAGGAAACCTAAGAATAAACTAATAGACTTTAACCTAAGGACCTAAGTTGGTTTCTAACCTAATGTTATGAACCTAACCTAAGACTTGAACTAAACTAAAGATGGCATGGACGACATACAATGGGATGTCACTGGCACTAACCTCTAAGTATTTATGAGGATTTAATGTGGCTTTAAACTCTTGGTTGCTGCTAATTTTGGTGAGTACATGAAGGTTAGTAGGAGGCTGAGTTGGAACCTCTGCTAAATATTTGGATGCATGAAATTTTAAACTTTTTCATAGCCAAATATGAGTTGGCAGTGGTGGGAGATAAGGAAGGACTATCAGTATTGTTTACATTAATTAGTCTTGGTAATTGCAAAAAACTATGTAGGAAGTAGGGGAAGTTAGAAGAAAGGATGTTTTTTGGTTTTTATTCATTCATTTGGTTTTTGGCGAGATTATAGATATACATGTGGTTTTTCATTTTCAAACCCCTAGTTCAAATATGTGCATTATTATTTCACCTTGTATGATGATGATGGTAGTGTTATCCATATTTCACCCCGTGTCAAATATTGATTGATCATGATCCCGTATAAGAGGAACTGTTGAAAAATGCATGAGCCAAGACAATGAAGGTTACCAAGTGTCTTAATGGTGCTGATTCAAAGATTGAATAGAGAAAGGGTTCTCAAACAAGTGCTACATCTCCATGTGTCTTAGGATGAAATGGAAACATGGGAAAATGGTCAAATAGAGTCAAAATGCGAAGTAGCGGGGCCACGGGAGTTTTCTATGTTTTACGTCTCGCAGAAAAGGGGGAAAAGATAAATTTTGAACCCGCAAGTCTGAGTTTCACCCTAATCTGGCTGCCACATGTCCCATATGTAAAGGGGGACCCAGTTCTTCAAACTATTTTCCCTCCCTCCTATATGGACCTGATACAAAATTCGAGGGGGAATATCTATTGGCTTAGGGCTCAAAATATTGCAAATATGACTCCATTAAAAATATCTCGGCCTCACCCAAGCCACAAAGGTCTGAAACTTTAATTTTGAGGATGTTAGGTAAAGGAAAATGGAGGAAACATCTTCAGGCCTTTAATGCAGGATCCATCTGTCTCAATAACTAGATCATATTTGATCTATTTCTATCGTTTCCTCTTCCTTCAAGGCATCAAACCAAGGATCAATGCAGTAAAGACGGATTTGGGAGCAGATTTTATCAGAAGCATTAATAATGGTGGTTGAGTTTTGACCCAATTTTCCTGCTTCTCCCTCTATTTCTTCTCTCTGATTGAATCTATAAATACAGAGGAAAGATTCGTTGTAAAAGGTTGTTTTCATTCTTCTTCCTTGCCCCCCTCTTCTTTTCTTCCCCAAGGTTGAAAATGGAGTCCGAACCTCCTCCATTGCTTTGTAAAATCGTGTTTTTGCCTCTTGCTCATGTGTGATGCTCTATACAAATTTCTAAAGCAATAAAACTCATTTTTGTGATGCGTTTGTCCATCCTTCGCTTGTTTTCAGTGCATCTTCTTGCCTCTCATCGTTCTGGAGTATTCTGTGCATGTTTTGGATGTTTCATTTGCAGATCTAGGAGCTGTGTTTACTGGATTTTGAAGTGGTGTTCTGTGTGAAATTTATCTTTGGTCTGTGGTGCATCTTGTCCACCCTCTCCTCTACTCACCTCTCTCCACTTCAGGTAGCTAAGATGATGACCAACACTTCCCTTTTCTTGGTGTTATCACCTTGTTAGTGTAGGATTTCCTTCTTTATGCACTTTCTCTCCCCTTGGCTCCTTGGAATTGTTAGGATATGTGTAGTTAGACGTTATTTCTGCATTAGAAGTAGTTTAGCATTAGGATTAGGAAGAAGAAGCCAACTTTTTCCAGATGGCCATCTCAAGTCTGCAAGTCCCACAGCTTGAGAGATGGTCCCATGTTATGAAAATCACACCAAATGACCTTGCCTTAGAAAATCAGATCCATGAATCATTTGGGGGTGCTGTGATTTCACATTAACAATTTTGGTATGCCCACTGGGACAGGTCTGAAGCACCTTACCACTTCACTTCATCAGGTTCGATGTGCTCTTGGTGAATATTTCAGCCTTTGGAGGCACATACAAGCACATTTGACGACTCCATCTGGTCAAAAACCCATTCTCTGAGTTGGAGACCTTTTCCATCCATTTCCACTCATTTCATCCATTTTCTTCTTCCATGAGGTTGTGCAATCATGATTTCTTTCCCACCATGGAATTACATTTGCAGCAGGACAACAATGAAGTAGAGTACTTTTCTGATTTGGAGGACTGTTTTGATGGAGAAGAACCAATTGAATTTCTATTGTTTTCTCCTTCATCCACCTTCCAAGCATATGAACTTGTTGTCATAAAAGAGAAATAACATAAGAGTTACACCGTTCCTTCCACACCATTCACCCAAAGAGGTCTACATGAAGACTCCATTTTTGGAGTGGAAAATTAGAGCAATGGGCATATCAAAAGGATCAAACCTTGCCCAATCAGGTATTTGGCTTCATTGGAGCCAAAGGAGTAACCATAACCAGTCATGTCCATTTCAGGGCACGAGGATGATATGTAAAGAACCAAGGATCAGTTGTCGTACCTCTTCAATCTAAATGTAGAGCAACTAAAAGAGGTATTTGATTTGTCTCCAGCAGATACTTTGGTGATTTGGGTGGAAGATCAACTTGTAGTTAGTTTTTCACTCATCCAACCAGCCATGTTTAGTGCCAAATCAGTTGCATGGCTAGCATTTTTGAGGAAGGGAAGCTATTTCTCCCTGCTAGTTGCAATCTTTGTTTGATCTCCCTTTTCTCTTGGTTAGAGTAGTCTAGGTAGGTTTGTTTTCAGTAGAAGAAGTGCTTTTGCACACTCTACATTTTCCATTTGGAGCATGTATGATTTTCAGTTTGTACATAGTTTTTGGTGTTGTTGTTTTGCTCTTGCACAATGCATTATAATGTGTTTTTTGGCAAAGATAAGCTCCAAGTTTCAACGGGTTTCCAAGAGGCTCAGGGGTTAGTTTTCAAATTTCAAATCAGTAGTAAGCTATCACTCATGACTCCATGCCCAATGGATGATTCAAGGCCACTGATCTATTCATCTAGCAGGTAGATGTCCCTGTGAGTTGCCAAATTGTTATCCATATTTCACCCCATGTCAAATATTGGATTGATCATGATCCCGCATAAGAGGAACCATTGAGAAATGCATGAGCCAGGCTAATAGAGGCTGCCAAGTGTCTTAATGGTGCTAATTCAAATATTGAATAAAGAAAGGGTTCTTAAACAAGCGCCACATCTCCATGTGTCTCAGGATGAAATGGAAATAGGGAAAATGGTCAAATAGAGTCAAAAGGTGGAGCAACGAGGCCGCGAGAGTTTTCTGTGTTTTGCATCTCACAGAAAAGGGGGAAAAGATAAATTCTAAATCCATGAGTCTAATTTTTTCCCTAATCTGGCTTCCACGTGTCCCATATGTAAAGGGGGACCCAGTTCTTCAAACTGTTTTCCCACCCTCCTATATGGACCCGATACAAACTTCGAGGGGGCATATATTTTGGATCAGAGCTCGAAATATTACAACTCTGACACTGTTGAAAATATTTCAGCCTCACCCATGCCACATAGGTCTAAAACTTTAATTTTGAGGAGGTTAGGTAAAGGAAAATGGAGGAAATGTCTTTGGGATTTCAATGCAGGATCCATCTGTCTTAACAACCAGATAAAATTCGATCTGTTTCCACTGTTTCCTCTTCCTTCAAGGTGCTGAACCAAGGATCGATGCAGTAAAGATGGATTTGGGGGCAGATTTTATCAGAAACATTAACAGTGGTGGTTAAGTTTCGACTTGATTTTCCCACTTCTCCCTCTCTCTTTCTTCTCTTTGATCGAATCTATAAATACAAGGGCAGGATTCATTGTAAAAGTTTGTTGTTCATTATTCTTCCCTACCCCCCACTTCTTTTCTTCTCTAGGGTCGAAAATGGAGTCTGAACCTCCTCCCCTACTCTGTAAAATGGTGTTTTTCCATCTTGCTCATGTATGATGCTCTGTGTAAATTTATGAATCAATAAAACTCATTTTTGTGATGCGTTTTTTCATCCTTCACTTGTTTTCATTGCATCTTCTTGCCTCTCATCATTTTGGAGTGTTCTGTGCATGTTTTAGATGTTTCATTTGCAGATCTGGGAGCTATGTTTAATGGATTTTGAAGTGGTGTTATGTGTGAAATTTATCTATGGTCCGTGGTGCATAATTTCCACCCTCTCCTCTTCTCACCTCTCTCCACTTCAGGCAGCTAAGATGATGACCAACAATTCCCTTTTCTTGGTGCTATCACCTCGTTAGTGTAGGATTTCCCTATTTAAGAACTTTCTTTCTCCCTATCTCCTTGGAATTGTTAGGATAGGTGTAGTTAGATGTTATTTCTGCATTGGGAGTAGTTTAACATTAAGATCAGGAAGAAGAAGCTGAATTTCTCCAGAGGTCCATCTCAAGTCCGCAAGTCCCACAGCTTGAGAGATGGTCCCATGTTATGCAAATCACACTAGATGACCCTGCCTTAGAAAAGCATATCCATGACTCATTTGGGGGTGTTGTGATTTCACATTAACAGGTAATAGAAATAAGATCGGGAGGTTATAAGAAGAAGGAAAAGAAAGTTTCAAAGTTGGTTGTTGGCATTTTCATGGAAATATTTCTATCGAGGCTCTGCTTGAAGATTTACAACAAGGAATAGAAGACAAGATATCTATTAGGCATGATAGGCCTTATCTCTTTAAGTCTTCTACTTTTATTTAAATGTCTTCATTAAAAGAACTATGCTCTTTTGGAAAAATTTTGGTTGTATTTTTGTGTTTGCCTTTCCTTACTTTAATGGTGTTTTGAAATGATTTTTTTGGATGCATAATGATTTTGGCATTGTTGTGTGGAATATGGAATATGGGTTGTATTGTTTGATTATAGTAATGTTAGCTTATTTTCTTATAAAATTTCTTAGTACTGATATGAAACTATGATTATATCTCTGTTGGGGGGGATACCCTGTTTGGGTATTGTGTATTCCTTAATAATAGCCTAGTTTTTGGTTAGAATATGTCGATTCTCGATTAGAATGATTTCCTTATCATTATGATTGAATTTTAACAGTATAGGAGACTTCATTTTGGCAGTTTAAGATTTATGCCTTCATTTCAGGAGAATCTTTGTTCTTCATGTTGGGTCAGTTTCTTGTTGATAATAGTTGAGAATCAACAATATTGGTCGACAAAAATCATGTTTTTACTTTTCTTCCTTGAATCTTTCTTCTCTTATTATTCATGTTAGGAGTATATGAATACTCACCTTGATATTGAAAGTGTATCATACTTTCTCCTTTTGTTGAACTTTGTTTGGGTAGAAGTATTTGTCGATGGAGGTTGAACAGGAAAATATGTTTGCGGAATTTTTTGGTTCTTTTATTTTGCATTAAATCATATTTTGTAAACCCATTATGGGCTTGTGGTTTCCTTAACTATATATAGTGTTTCTATGGTAGGAATGCAAAGATTGTTGACTGTTGATGAGCATTTTGTAAGAGGGAGGTTGTTTGCACATTCTATCTTTCCTTCTTGTTTGGATGATTGTTATTTATTTTTGCGTCTAGTCTTGAACTGAGACTGAATTTTTTCTCTTTCCTTTTTGTCGCTGAGTTTACTTGGAACTAAAACCTTTTGGGTTACCTTGCCAAAGGAGGAAACATTGGTTGATTGTTCTGAGATTTATTATATCTTAACAAAAGGTTTAGTGTTGTGGTGTGATCTAGGTAAACTATGTCTTCTTCCTGTGAGGGAAGTATTATTACTCTTAAGTGATTCTCTTTTAAGAGTTGTATCCAACTTTTGAGTTTGTGGAACTTGGAAATATGTGAGTGTATATCAGTATTAATTTCTTGTTTTCAGTTCATATTGTCTTGAACCTTGAGTTATCATGTTGTCTTTATGACTGTGATACTGTTGAATCTAGTGTATGACCTTATTTGGGATGGTTGGTGTATTGTGTTGTCTGTTATTTGTTGTTTCATTTAATATTTGGATCCTTTCATTAAGATGAGTTCCATCATTTGGATAAGACTGTTATCTATTATAAATATCAGAATTGACTGTTATGTCTTTAACATTAGTATTAGTAAATAATTATGTTGTTAATGATATATAAGGGGACTACTTAGTGTTATCTATGATTGTAGTATTGCATTTTGAAATTGGGTTAGAATGGAATCCCTTAGGGAACCATTATAGATGTGGATGTTTTTTGGGAAGCCTAAATATTTGTTAAGTATTGATCACTTAGATCCTAACTCTGAATTGAATTTAGGTCTACAGGTAACTTTTTTTAGTGAGTTACGTTGGCCTTGTTTTTAATATTTAGTTGGATAAACCTTCCATACCTAGAATGTTAAGACTTATTCTTGATCAATATAATTTTTAGACTCTGTGTTGAGCCTGATATAGTTATGATTGTTGGATGAAATGTATTTAGATTTTTGGCTAATCTTTCAATTATTATTCAGGTTTTTAACTTCTGAATAGTAAAACAATATACTTATTACAAAAAGGTAGTTTTATATATCTTTGTACTTCTTGAAAATTCAGAATAGGTTGAGTTGACGAACTTAAGTGGGAAACTTGACTGAGACGATAAGATTAGGATTGGAAATATGAAATTCCCCCGTCTTTAATACTGTTGTTTTGATTTCTTGCATGTTGAAATGATTTCATATGGATGTGAAAATAGAATTAATTATGCTGATTTAATTAGTTCTTGCTTATAGATTACTTATAGATTTCATAATATTTTTCTCTCCTTCTTGGTTTGTAATATTTTGGGAAAGTCTTTCTGTTAATCTTCTTTTGTGACTTCCGAACTGTTTCATAAACAACATCATTTATTTTATGAAATAGTTAGATAAAATCATAATATTTTAATGTTATAGAGCTTATCATGTTTAATTCATATGAACTGACTCATGTTAACAATTTTGAAGATGGATTTCGTAAAAGATGAAAGGAGAAAGACATATAAAAAGTTACATTTGTTTTACTAAAGAAATTTTCTCTTTATTATGATGATTATGTAGTGAAATTAATTTAGATGTATTTTTTTTGGGAAAATGTATTAAAACTAGTTGTATTGATGCAATGATTATTTGTAATAATTTGAAATATTTTGGTATTTAGTGAGTGGATCACTCCCTTTTTGATAAATGAATGGCTTGATGATTGTTGATTACTATTTTATTGTGATACTTTCATTGGAATTAATTATGATGTATTATAGAGTAATATCATGCTTAAAGGGGGAAATTCAAGTATTATTAGATATGGGATTAAGAAACTTAATAGTCTTATAATATATACGACTATTGGATTAAGGATATGAAATATTAGTTGGTTTATTTTGACGTATAAGTGTACAACTAAGAGTTGATAATTTTGAGTAGATCCTTAAAATAATAGAAAGGGAATATGATTGAAATACATATGTGTATGAAATCCTTGTTTTATTAAAAATTATGTGATCTGTTTTCATAATTAGGACATTATTCCTTTTAAGGAAAAAGGATATTTTCCTTGAAATTAATCATAGAGATTAATTTGAGATCTTGTTAAGTGTTATGAATAGTTTATGAGGATGGTTGACTATGTTATTCCATATGATGGTTTCTTAAATCAAAATATGGATGCTTAAAAAGGGAACTAAAGGGATCTAGAATTTTTCATTATAAAGTCTAAAATAAAAGTTTAAACAAGTTTGTTTTAAGCTAAAATTGCAGTAAAAAGATCTAATGAACACAACTTCAAAACATTGAGATCAATCATGTCGTTATATGATATAAGTTGATATGTTTAAGATAAACTTGAACATGTATTCAAAATGGTTAGGAAAAAAAAAAAAATCTACAAAACCATCTCTTGTGTAATTTACAGCTTGCAACCTTTATAGGTTAAATGATGTTTAGTTGAATCTTAAAGCGTTCTTATCATTAATCTTTAAGACAATGATTAAATGGGTTAATAACTTATAATCTTAAGTATGTTAGTCTAGTTGAGGAAAATCAGTTGGATGTTGGAACATAAGAACTACAACATAGTAACTTCATAATGATAGGGGTAATTATGAGAATACTCTGATGTCACCTGTTATGCCTCAACACACCACTTAGTTTGATTAAGTCAATTAATAGAAGTGAAATACTGGATCACGGTTCCACCCTAAACATGATCTAGTGTTGATTTCAACTCATGTTGACTTAGGGTAACTAGACACGCCCAATGGACATAAGTCGATTGAGTATGTCTATGTATCCTTAATCACCACAAGTAGTCTTCGACACTAGTGTTTATTTCTTCCCTTGTCTAGTGTGATACCTTGAATCAAGTTGAATTGAAAAAAGTCAGGAAAGACCATTATAGATAATAGAACAAGTGTGGTGAGGTACATATTCTTTTTGATGAGTATGTCATGTAGGAATGTATACATGTTAATCACGTTTAGAAACTTTGGCCAAAGTATCGCAAGCTACTGGATGCATTGTCCTATGTCACCTAGTTTAAGATGCAAGATTTTAGATGAATATCGGTAATAAATATTTAGATAGGCCTCATAGAAAGAACATGTGGGTACTCCTAAAAGGGTAAAGAAACCTAGTATACATAGTACACACATTATTAAGTTAACATGAGATATCGGTCAATACCGAGTCATGGAATGAGAGATCGATGTTGCACCAAGTCATTTACAGTTGCATATGGTTTTCTGTTATGAGATGGATTGTCATTGGAATATGTGTTCTAAATTATATTAATTTAGAATAGAGAACATTATGTAATATACAAAGTAAATAAATTCTCTTATTTCTAAAGTCTTAAAATGAGGATGTTACACTTTTTGTCAAACCATTTCTTTGTTTCTTGTTGATGTTCTTCTAGCTTGAACATGGTAGAGTTCCTTGATTCTTCAAGATTAACCAGCTCTACCAATTTGATATATTTCTAGTCTTCACCTTCAAACTCCAGCTGCTGGGCAAGCGCTAATGAGTTAAAATCTAGTGTCAAAGGAAGGGTAGCCTCCCTACCATAGAAATTATTTTAAGGTGAAGCTCCTATATGCACCCAAAATTACATGTGCTACCTTGTTAGAAAATGGTTACAAACATCCTGGATGATGATTCATGTCATTTTAGAATGTGTTTGAGTTCCTAAACCCACTCACAGTTAATATTTGTAGCCTAGACATCCTTACTTATATTTTTCACACTTTCTTCTAGCTTCTGACTTCATTTTGTGCATGTTTTGGCCTTTAGTGCCAAAACCACTGCCTTGTGTAGGGTGGCGGTTCTACGTGCTTTTTCCAAAATTCTCCATGTGTGATTTTAACATGCGTGATTTCACTTAATTTGATTTCTAGGGCACATTTGTGAACCAAATTGCCTAAAAATAGTCTTGATTGCTTGGTATCCCTTCCCTCTTCTATTTTTAAATATATTTAATTAGTTTAAACTGCCTCTTCACCTAATGATTTGGCACTCTAAGGTTTTCTTGTGCATGAAGGCACACCCCAAAAAATTCCTATATATTCAATGCTTGTATTCAAGAAAAGGTCTTGAGAATTTTGTGTATCTTGCATAGAAATATTGTCACAATATTGCTAGAAATTACATAGGCAAGCTTTGTTCACTTTTTCTATCTCTCTTCCACCTGCATTGCAACTAGACTACCTTCAAGCTACCATTTCTCAAGTTCCTTCTCCTATTGATGTCTTTGCATTCCCAATTCATTGGAATCATATGGAAACACAGAGAAAGAAATGGACAAATTGAGGGGACAAATATAGATACAACCATATTTGGCAAAGCTCTAGCTTATCCATGTTGGAATTATTTGTTTGTTTGCTTCATTTGTCAAGTTATCAATTCTAAGTTATTCATTTCAAATACATATCAAATAGAGTAGAGAAATTGTTCTATCAATTAATTAAGAAATTACAAATAGATCAAATCATTAGAAAGCTTTCTCTTTAACAAAGTAGTGGGGAACAATAGCTCTTCTAGGGTTATGATTTGTTCTCTACCTTTGAGGTAGGGTTTGAAGGGTTTTGAATAAATTAGTTTAGTTTTTTTAGATCTAGATTCACATACTTGCTCAAGTAATTAACTACAACCGGCTGATTACTTGTATTTAATTTCATTTATTAGATTAGAAACATTTCTTAAAAACCTAGAAAAGATAAAAAAATATTTACTTTGATTAGATTAGTTTGTTTCCATTGTTTTGTTTAGATATACTATGAAAATACTAAAAAAATATATTAAATTTCCTTTGATAGTTTTCTTTATCAAAATCAATTCAATTCATTCCACATGACCATCAATGATCCATAACAAGATAAAACATTCATTTGTGATCCATTGGTCCCACAACCTAACGGGATAGATTTGTTGACTGACATTGATACAAGTTTATGCTTGTTTGTTTTATGCACACCTACTAGGTATTATGAGAAGATATAATAATTAAACACATTATAAATTACATCTAATCAATCCTACTATTATTGGACTACTCCTGGCAACAGGGCTTGATTACTCACATGACCATACAAGGACCATAGCCTCTGCAAGTTCACGATTGTGATCCCTAGGTCCTATCATCACCAATTCGGCACTATGATAATTCTTCACCGGGAACTCCTCGTGCTATGATTATTTACTAATGCACAGCCCTTAGTTTGGTGGATGTAATCTGGAAACAAAACAACAACATAACACAAGAATACCATCGAATATGATAAGATGAAATGATGACAAATATGAAATATCAAAGTAAATTATAATATTAACATGAAATTGTTACAATCTCACCCATGAGGTACTTCAAGTGTTATTGACTTCACTTGCCTTTCACCAAGACTATGGGAGAAACTTTACAATTACACCTCTTAATGGCTTCTTCAACACACCTTTAAACTGATGGCTTCCTTCGCACACTTCCTACAATATTTCTCACTAGTTCCTTCTATGCTAAATGAGGGGGGTGGCCTCTCTATTTATAGAACTTCCAGGCTTATCCATCTTATCTCTAAGATAGGATAAGAAATCCACTTTGACGAATCATATTCCATACCTTACCTCTTATCTGTACATGTAAGCTTATCTTTTAAGATAAGATAAACCTTATCATTTTACATAGGTTCCACATTTTTAGACTTTTTACAAATAAAATACACAAAATATTTATGACCTCACTCCTTGTCCTTATTACCAATATAATATTTCTAATTCCTAATCATGTAGACCCTACTTCTCTACTTACCCAAACTTTGACATTTTAACATTACCGGACCACTTATGACAAATATTTACTTTTTACCACAACATTCCTATTGTACTTTGACTGTTACCGTACTATACATTATTGGCGGTGTCGTACTGGCAGCGCCGTTATCTTCTATCGGACGCTACTACTAATTATACTTAACAACATCCTATTCCTAATACATTAATGAAATAGAAATTACGGAGGAAAATTTTAGTGTCGACAATCCCACAACCCAATGAGCTTACTGACCAATTAAACATCGACACTAGTTTGCGTGAATTGGTTTTTAGATCATCACCACTTCCACTTGACATCATTACACAACTGTAAGTATTGAACATAGTAGCTGATCATGATAAGGCCTTCTGGACTAGACTGAAAAACCTCCCATATTCCCCATGGTTTCACTACGCATCTTGTTCTCACTTCCATGACATTTTCTAGAAATATATATGAGGCATCCGCAGGTCACTCTCTACATGTTCCAAAACTAGTAGACAAAATTTCAGCATAGCTCAATATTGACTGAAGCCTCCGAATATCTATTCTATCTAACCAATCCATCACACCACTTCAGCTTAGGATGAATTTCTTTACCTTAGATTCGTAGATCATGATATTACGTGTTGAATATATAAGGTTACCTCTTAAGCTTGTTCATCGTTACCACACTCACATCCATTTCTATTCTACATCGGCTGTCTCAGCACGACCTCGGGAAGTTGGGTGCGAAGAAGGTCACATTTTTATTTTCTTTCGTACAAATTGGTGAACCCAATGTGAAGATCTAGTCTCTAAACGTTTCCACTTTATTCTGTGGGTATTCTTATACCCCCTGAATATGTTGGGATATGATGAATATGGTCGAACCCTCTTGGGTTTTAACATGTACAACTATCAAACATGTAGACAACAACAATCACCTTTGCTCTCTACATGGGCAGATAACCATTGAAATGCTCAAGATCAAAATCCTCTTTTTCACAGAACTAATGTTGGTTCCTTTGTATGTATCGATGATATTGACCAAATTACATAAACACATCCTCCTGAGAAGTCAAGTTCTAATAATATGACTTTCACTGGGGAGGCAAGTTCGTCTCCTTGGGTTTTCTTCCAACAACCCATTAGCATGCAATCGAATCAACTCCCACCTCTAGATGAGGATTAATTAGCACATGATACGCTAGAAGTGAACAATGATTCCAAAATATAAACTGGTCTTTTGATAGGTTGCAAGGACATGTTGATGTCTTTCTCCAAAACAATAACACTACCCCTCAAACAAATAGAAAACATTGCCAATGAGGGGTGGCAAAACAACAAACAATTCATAGCAAAATACCACACTCCTCAACAACCTCCAAAAGTTCAACAATAAGCACCAAAGTAAAATGCCACCCCATCCACGGGTGACATCATCTTGGTGTTAGAAGGAAAATTCAAAGAGTTAGAGATTTCCCAAAACACTCAAAATTCATATGTAGGGAAAGTAAGAGTTTCTCACTATCCACAAAATTATATAAAAATACCTACTGTGTAGATTCCTCTAGTTTATATGGGTGATCCAAGCCCTAGATATTTGCTAACTAGGATGGGAACCTTGGGTATGACCCCTACGCCACATATGGATAGCCACAATAGGCACCAATCGGAAGTGCGTTTTCAAACTCCATACCATCTTGAAATGCAACATTCCCTAGATTTTTTCCTTCAACTCCATATCAAAATAGTCAACCCCCTTACATACACATGTACTATAAATCACCATAGGGGGACATGTAAACTTACCCAGGTCCATATGGTTAGCCATATGCCCCAACAAATGTTTACAATGTACCATTTCAACAACCGATGTAACCTCCACCTCCCCAATAAGGATCTTTAATAGTTGAAACATACGCAATGGGGACCTATTATAAATATATTAAGGAGACTCTAGACTTCTCCATCTAGACTGTCATGCTCCTAAGACCATTTCCTGACATTCCAAAGTTCAAAGGGGAGGGGGATCCTAACACTCACATCAAATCTTATGCAATGACCATTCAAGATCTACTCCCATGGGATGCAGTTGTTGTGAAGATTTTCCCTAAGACGCTAGAAGGTATCACTCTTGATTGGTACTATAGGATACCAGAGGCTTTGATACACTCCTTCAAGAAACTCATGTCAGAGTTTATTAAGGATTTTGATATGAAAAAACTTTTAAGGACAAGAATCAGATAATTCCTTTCTATCAAACAAGAGCACAATGAGTTGGCTTCCCACTTCATTCAAAGGTGGCAGAAGGTTCTCTATTCCTCTGCAAGCACTCCAAACATGGATCAGATGGAGCTTTGTGATTTTTTCCTCCACTCCCTCAATAGAGAGACAAAGGAAGAAGTCCAAAATTTCCCACTAAGGAGCTATGAAGAGGTGCTACAGGGTGCTCTCTGAATTGATCAAACAACCATTGACAGTGGTCATAAGACTTATGGAACAAATGGGAGGTTAGTCACTCCGAACCAAAGTAACCTTAGTTATTCCAACAATGAGAATAATAATTAGGGACCAAAGGTCCTTAATAATATTCGTGGGGTTATAACTGACGGTGTTACTAATCAGCCCAAGAAACCCAATGTTGTTAGCTCTCCCAATACAAATACTGCCAATAATAACAAAAAAAATAGCAATAATCAAAGAAATAATAACTTCTCGCCCTCAATCAATGCTGTGGATTTTAATAATCCTCAAAAGAAACAACAAAAACAACAAAAACCTCAATAACCAAGACAAAAGCTAGACCCAAGGCCCTAATTAAGACCCAGATGGGTATCCGAACCAATTCCAAAACCAAGGGCAAGGGTTCCCAAATTTTAATTATAACAATCAGCAATTGAACAAAAATTGTAATTTTGGACTGCAACAAAGTGTAAACCAAAGGCCTCAAGATTATGATCCTGATTTATACTATGGTTTCCATAGGGTTTGTGGGTATAATGAAAGAACAAACTGTGATTACAAGATATTTATAAAACATTTTCCAGAGGATCAAAGACAATTATTTGTTGATAATTTTTTGGCAAAGAAAAAAATGCCAACTTAGAACACTTACATGGGTATGGTATCCCCATAGAAAACACCACTTAGGGTCTTTAGCAACTCTCTCCCCACGTGCCCAAAATATGGTAGAATAGATCCCAATGGTTCAAATAAAGGAATTGAAATATGAAACAATGATCATGATGCCTTATTTTCATAAAAATCATAGGTAGCACCTCCTTTGGATGGTCGCCAACAAACAAAAATTGTGGGATTGGTAGAGTTGGACACAAAACCTCAGATTAACACTGCCACTAGAACCAAAAATTATTCTTCACAACCTATCCCAATCTACCCGACTATATCAGATGACATTCATGAAACACTAGGAAAGCCATTAGGAGCTTATGACTTGATCAATGACCTAACCAAAACCTTCTCTCACATTTTCTTCTTAGATCTGTTAAAGAATTCCCCTGCTCATAGAGCCAATTTATTAGAAGCACTAGGTCTTGGACATTTGATTAACGTCACCCCTACTCCATAATTATAGATAAACCATATAGAATTTGATGTTTATCCCCCAAATAATCTTGAAAGAGATGTTAGATTTGTATTTGACATCAACAAGATGCCCATGGATGCTAAAATAGATTGTAGAGGTGATCCAAACTTGCTTTTACAAGTTTGGATTTACAAAAACTATGTAAAATGTGTGATGATTGATGATGGGGTAGCGGTCAAAATAGTCCCCTTCTCTTTCCTTCAAAAGTTAGGTTACGGAGAGACAAATTTCTCCTTAACATGAAACACGATGAGAGGCCATGATAGCCTCAAAGAGACGTTAATTAGAACTATAGTGTTGTCAATCACCCTTAGACCTAAGACAGTTATAACTGAGTTTTATATTATATATTGGGAAACCAACTATAATATGATCCTTGTCTATCCTTGGATTCATTGCATGAAGGTGATTCCCTCCACTTTGTTTCAAGAAGTAAGGTTCCTACATTTAGGGAAGGTCTTTGTGGCCCAGGGTGGCTCAAAACCCTTTGACATATATCTAGCTAATTTAAAGAGCAAGTTAGGGGCTCATTCTAAGTTTGAGCTTCCTATAAATCCGTTCAACAAACCTACAAGCTCAACTCCAGAATAACATTTGGTTCCTACAATGGAGCTAGAAACTATGGGTTTGATAGAAGGAGTTCCTACCACAAAGGACAAAACTGTAATTATTGAGACAATGTCAATAGGAATTACAATAAGGATAGTCAAGTTGTTAGAGAATGAACTACCCTTCTTCTTCCATTTGATTCCTTGGGTATAGGACATGCCCTGGGACTCGGATCTCTTTTGGCTTATGATGTATGCATGGTAGAGGTCTCAGAAGCAAGGGAATATAATACAAAAAATAATCCAACTTCAATCTTCCTAGATGATTGTTTGACCTTTAATTACGATGGAGAAAAGTGCCATTTTGGTGTTGGGGTAGGTGTGATACTTACCAACCCTCAGGGAAGGGTCATTCCCTTCTCCTTTAAATTGAATTTTGAATCCACTAACAATGGATCAGAATATAAGGATCTCCTTCTTGGTCTCATTGTATCCAAAAGGATGGGTGCTCTTAATATTAGGGTATTGGGTGATTCACAACTAGTTGTAAATTAAGTATCTAAAGTATACGAGACTAGGGATGAAAATCTATAGGTCTATAAGACTATCATCCTTGAGTTAAGTAAAGTTTTTCATTTCATTTCAATCGAGGCTATACCTAGAGAGAAAAACCTCCTTGTTGATTCTATAACAACTTCTTCTTCTCGTTTTACCCTAAGCAACAAGTTATAAGACACTAGCTTTATGGTTTTGGTTCGTGCCAAACCTTTGGTTCACAAGATACCAACAACCCCAATTCTGGCTTATGTAGAAGCTAAGAATGAGTTTATCACTTTATATTACACTGAAAATGACGAAGAAATCCTAGGGTATTTAAATGCCTACATAGACTTGCATCATGCTCATCATAAGATTGGATTTTCTCTCATCCCACACTCTTCCTCTTACTTTGGAGATTCCATGATAGACCCTTCCTCTACAGTGGGTCTTGAGGTCTATGACGTAGAAGAGGAAGGAGACTTAGAGCTACCTCCTAGCCCCACCTAAATTTGAAGAGGGTAACACTTCCTTAATCAAAGGAACAATTGATATAAACATCGAGATGGAGGAGGAACCAAAACTCTTGAATCCAAGATACTCTCTAACTCTAGAGGAGATAGAGATACATACCTGAATCCTCAAGGAGCATGAAAAATATTTCACATTTAGCTACAAGGAAATGATGGGAATTACGCCACACATTGCAGTTCACAACCTCGTCACTAAGCCAGATGTTAAGCCAATTAAACAAAAGTCGAGACCCATGAATCCAAAGGTGGCCCTCATGGTGAAAGAAGAAGTGATGAAACTCCTACAAGTGGGGTTCATCAAGCCAGTCAACTATTCACAATGGGTGTCTAATATCATCCCCATTCTCAAGAAGAATGGAAAAATCCACATTTGCATAGACTTTCAGGATATCAACAAAGCTTGTCCCAAAGATGATTTCATGTTACCATCCATTGATGTTATTGTCGACACAACAGCTAGTTATGATTTATTGTCTCTCATGGATGGGTTTTCTAGATATAACCAAATCAGAATCTTTGAGGAGGATCAGACCAAAACTACATTCATCACTCCTTGGGGAACATATTGTTATGTTGTCATGTCATTCAGACTTAAGAATGCTGGTACCACATACCAATGGGTGATGACTTATATATTCCATGATCTTATCCATAAGATTGTGGAATCCTACTTGGATGATCTTGTGGCTAATTCCAGAAAATAATGCAGTCACCCTGAGGTGATTCGCATCATTATTTTTCGCTTAATAAAATATGGAATCACGTTAAATCCAAAAAATGTGTATTCGTTATAACAGGAGGAAAGTTTGTTGGGATACATAATATCTTCATGGGGGATTGATGTAGACCCAGCTAAAATCTAAGCCATACTGGAAATGACTCCACCGTCAAATGAGTTTGGCATTAGATCTTTTCTTGGAAAACTCAGTGCAATCTGAAGGTTTATCCCTGATCTAACCTTTTCTATTCACCCAATCAACAATTTATTAAAAAAGGATTGCTGCATTGATTAGATGGAAGAGTGCAATGAGGCATTTGAGTCGGTTAAATAGTTCTTATTGTCTCCTCCCACACTCATGCCACCTAAGTTAGATCACCCATTAATGCTATATTCACGAGCTACAGATGTCTCATTAGCTTACATGTTAGCTCAAGAAGATGATGATAAATGATAATGTGTAGTCTATTTTATTAGTCAAACATTGCTTAACTATGAGACACATTACACACAGGTAGAAAAGGAATGCCTTGCCATATTCTTCACAACAAAGTGCTTAAGATATTACATGTTAAATCAAGGAACAAGGGTTATTGTTAAATCAGATCATCTGCAGATTTTTCTCATACAAGGGTCCTTATCTAAGAAAGTTGGACACTTCATAACTCTGATGGGCAAGTTTGAGTTAACATTTGTTAATCATAAATCCGTCAAAGGACAAATCATTGCAGAATGGTTGGCTAATAACCCATTAGATGGAGGCGATCTAGTAAATCTGGACTTCCCCGACGAATGTGTGTATTTTGTTGAAACCAAGCCTCCCATTTTTGTGTGCCCATGGTACACTAAAATCATTAATTTAATAGTGGACCATACGTATCCGGAAGTGGCAACATCACAACAAAGAAGATGGTTACGTGTTATAACTGCTAAGTATGTTATCTTGGAACATAGTGCTCTATCGTAGAGCCTTTTATGGAATGTTGTTAAGATGTGTTGATGAAGAGTAATTTGAGAATATTCTTTATGAATCACATAATGGAGTATGTGGAGGTCACTTTTGTGGCCACACCACTACTCAGAAGATACATCGGATGGGCTACTTTTGGCCCACACTAGAACATGATGCGGTAGATTTTGTGTGTAAATGCCATAAATGTCAAGAGTTCTCCCATGAGATCCAAATACCGACATAGGCTCTGCAACCAATTGCAACACCATGGCCCTTTTCCACATGGGGCCTTGATTTGATAGGGAAGTTCTCTCCCTCATCAACAAATGGTCATAACTTCATAATCATGGCCACATAATACTTTACTAAGTGGGTAGAAGCCATGCCTCTGACCACCATTCATGGATGTGTAATCACTAAGTTCATTCTGAACCAAATCATTTGTAGGTATGGGGTCCCACAAGTCATTATCTCTGATAATGGCACATCTTTCAAAAATGAGGAAGTATGTGAATTGTGTGAAAAGTTCAAAATAAATCACCATACGACTTCTCTCTATTACCCTTAGGCCAATGGACAGGCTGAGGCTATGAACAAGACATTAAAATCCATTCTCCTTAAGATTGTCAAGGAGAATAAATGAGATTGGAATTTAAAGCTCTTTCCAACCTTTTGGGCCTATTGAACGTCGGTAAGAACACTGATAGGGGAAACCCCTTTTCTTTGGTATTTGGTGCAAAAGCGGTTTTACTGCTTAAGGTCGAAATACCTAGTCTCTATATCTCATTGTAAGGAATTCTAGGAGAAGAGGGTTATCGAGAAGTGTGACTCTCTCAATTAGAAAACCTTGATGAAGATAGGCTCAATGTTGAACAATGGCATAGCATTTACACTTGACCGAATGGCTCGGAAATACAACAAGAAAGTCTATGAGTGTGAAATATATGAGGATATTTGGTTTTAAGACTTGATAACCAAATAGACAAAAATACTGGTGAAGGAAGGAAATTTAGGCCCAGGTGGTTGGGTCCATCTGAGTAATAGAAGACTATAAAAATGGGGCATTTCACCTATGTGTACACTAGAGGGTGAGGATTTTAGTGAATCTGTAAACTCTCTTCACCTAAAGAGGTACTACGACATGATCTATTAACATTTCCATATGTATATTACTGCATCCGGATTACATTTTCATCTACCAGTTCATTTCATAAATTTTTGATCAAGGGACTTATTCTTATAGAAATTCCTAAAAACTTCTGAAAACATTGGAAAAACATTCAAATCATGTCTCTTCAAATCTTCACAGTGTCATCAATTGTTTCCAAATCATTTCATCAATCCAAGAAAGATAAGACAAAGCTTTGACAATAACCATACCAAGGCCTGCATACTTGGTTCTACTTATAGTTTCTTCTAGATTAGGTGTCTTTTCCTATAGTATGTTCTAGAAGCTTCATGGTGTCGCATCTATCCCATATACATCTCTTTGGAAATAAGAACATTCTAGACATTTTTCCTAGATAAATAAGTCAAATGTGAATCCACAGAAAAAAAATATTTTACACATTTATTTTCCCTACCAACCTTCAGTGTTGAGCCTACGTCTCTTAATAGTGATGTAGGGTTGGGAAAGGAGAGAAGTCCCCTTACTCACCTATGCCTTGTCCATGGTGATGAGCCCATACTTCCTACTGGTAGCATGGGGCAAGGTGTAGGGGGTCTCTTTGACAAACTTGAAAGTTATAAATAGTTCATTCAAATATTGTGAAATCATAAATCAAAAAAAAGTGAGTTAGATGTCCAAAATTCCAAAAAGAGTTTAAAACCTCAAACTAGATTTGTCAACCAAGTGACCATCTATGGATCTAAGTCTAGATAAACTAGAAAGAAATTCACATTTTAAACTATGAAGAAAATTGAATAAAATGAGGTTGTAGGGTCTCAATTTGGGTTTTGTTGAATCCTTGTCTTTCTCTCATCATTACCATTCAACAAATTTCTATAACTTATGCCCCTTCTGAATCTTGGTGTTTAGCCCTCACATCTTACTGGTTGCATGGAGCTAGGAGCGGGGCAATTTTATTCACTTATCATATCACTCTTTCGCCACATTTTTCCAAAACAATATGAAGTACCAAAAGTTTCTTAGAGAAACTAAAGTTCAACATTACAATGTGATTGCATTATCATATATCAACATTACAAAAAAAGAAGAAAAGAGATCATTCTGTTAGCATTCATATCCACTGCATACATTCTGAAAAGCATATAAAAATGGAAGTTCTAAACATCTAGAGTACACATGTGAAGTGAGCCAAGAGGAAGTCAACTCAGATACAATGAATTACCAAACCAAAAAGAAGAGTCTGTATATATCATAATAAATCAAGTTTGTATACAATGCCATTATGTGTTAGGAGTGATAAAAATGCTCGCAATGAGCCCAAAATATACAAAAAAATCATATAATGCCCGACAAAATTACAACCAAGTAATAAAAGGTCCATCATCCTATCAATCCCTATGGGATCCCTGAGATGGTGCACGGTTATGTCCAAGACTCCTACTGAGGCTACGATTACGAGAATGTACTGAATGGTGGGAGTGCTTGTGGTGGCAGCCACTGGATTTGGTCTCACTACAAGAGTGACTCCACCTCATCAAATTATTAATTATCTCATATGTGGTCACCTGAGTATGGAGAGAAGTCATAACCTCTTCTGCCCTCCAGATGGGTACGAATACATCAGTGTGTCTGCTGGATGCAAGTAGATTTCCTATATCCTCAGTCAGCTCAACTTGGGTCTTCCCTGAAGGGATCAACAAGGTGTCCATGCACACCCATCGAATAATCTCTCACCACTCCTGTGTAGTCACTGCAAGCAAAAACAAAGAAGAAATGGTGAGTTAGAAATTTACAAAACAAAACAAAAAGAAATACCAACTAACATTTCCAACTAACAAGGTCAAAGAGAAGAGGATCACCATACTCAGATATCTAGGCATCCATGTAGGATCAGTTGGCTGATGTTTTACTGCTACTGATGGCCATGTAGGGCCTCCCCAAAACCAGATGCAAGATGTTATCCCACCATGGAACTCGTCATCCCCCTCTCCATCAGGAAAAAGTGGTCCCTCATAGGAAAGTGTCTCCTCCACTGTGGCCTCCTCCCACTCCACTCTCAGAATGTCCCGAGTGTCATGCCACTCAGGATCACTCTTCTCCTCCATGTGAGATGCCCCACCAGCCTCACCTCATAACCCCTCATCACATCTCACTATCCACTCTCCTCTCTAGTCTCCTCTCCAGTCTCATCCCTTGTATACTCCTCAGAGTCAGAGTCTATGTCTATGGGCTCATCCTCCTCTCCACTATGAGCAGATGTGGTCCCTTAATCTAGAGTAAGGGTGTAGGAGAGGCACCATCTTCCCATTAGGCATGAACAACTCACCTAACTATGATAGGCACTCCTGGAACCACCACTATCCAACCTAGATCTCCACAAGGCCCCTTTCGGGCCTCCTTCACGGTCCTATACACAGGTTCCACTGGGGGAAGCATATCAATGTAAGGGAGGCCAAAATACTAAGGAACTCGGCCAAATGGTGAATCTCAAGCTTCCCCATCCTATCAACTAACTTAACTAGTAGTGGAACAAGCCACCACTATGGTCCATCCTGTCCCCACAACCCTGCCATGTCCTGGTATGGGGTGGACACCATTCCTGTTGTAAGTCAAAGAAGCCACTGGTTGATGTGGCACTCTAAGAACTATCATCCCTATCCATCTAGCTGATCTGACAGCCCCTGGATCCTGTACTGGAACTCCCCTCTTATAGGGGATGATCCGCTCGTACACCCAGCTCATAACCAATGTGGGGTGGCTCAAATACTACCCCTATAATTTTATAATTTGATACAAGTCATGATAAGTACTACAAAGTATATCTACTCCCCAGGCATAGATATAACCATGTGCCTTAATCTGTGTAATGATGGGAGCCCAACAATAGAGTAGTGTATCACCTCCCTTGTCCCTGATCAACCACGAGGCCAAGATACCCATGATGGCCTTGCGGATAATAGGGATGGGAGCAGTAGGAATGGATCAAACCTTAATCCCTTTCTTCGAACCAAAGGAAATTGCGACATCCCCCATATAGGTGGCCCATAGAGTCATCGTGGCTCTGGATCCTGCTATCTCCAGAGTCAATCATCTACCCAGTATCAGAACCCCAAGAATATGGTACACATCCTCTAGGGTGATCATCCACTCACCCCTAGCACCCGAAAACCAGAAGGTATTCTGGTCTACATCCCAATAAGAGAACAGGTCACATAGTATGTGACTGGTAGGAGTAACATGGGGCACCCGTGCAATCCTCCATATGCCCACTCTTTGAAGAGTATCATTCTCATCCTGAGTCAACTGATCTAATATCACTGGGAGCTAGTCATACTCCCTCTCATAACTCTAACGGATATAATATTCCTTCTTCTCCATCCACAAAAACAAAAATAGTAAGTTAGTGACATATTTTGAAAAACAAGCTCATCAAAAACATAACAAAATATTAAAAATCTAAAAAAATTTAAGTTATCATGGAGTTTTGGTCATTCTATTCAGAACCACGTCGCCTCTTGGGAGGGTGGCGGTCCTACCAACTCAGGGTGATTGAACGATTCACATACGGTTTTGTTTCCCTAAAAACACTCATAAATGAAAAAAAAGACTATTTTCAATGAAATAAAAGACTACCCTGAGGGCACCCCCCTAGAGACTCATTTAAAACAAGAAATTTCAAAACAAATACCCCTAGGAAAATATTTTGACATTTTCACATTTTAGGTTTAAAAACACACAAGTGAGGAAAACTAACCTGAGACCATTTGGTCGATCTCCCACTCACAGAGGCATGATCATGATCTCACAACAAACATTTTGACTATTCTTTCGATGAAAATGGTCACCATGGATCCACAGCTCAAAAATCACCAAGTCAATATGTGCAAATGAATTTGAAAATGATTTTTTAGATATATATGTGTGTGTGTTATAACTTCATTTTGAGTGCATATGTTCACAGGGTTGGAGCATGGCAGATTAGGTATATTTCTATATCCCCACAAATGGTAAGTCCTCTTGTCATTTTAATTTAGTGTTTATTTTTTGATATTTTATCTATCTGCACTTGAGTCTTCTCTTCATTTTACAGGTAGTGGGAGTTTGGATGAAGACATTTCAACACACGGGCATGTCATGTATAGCTTCTAACTCCCCATTTTGGGAACACCTTGCTCGTACTTTATGTTTTACACCTTTCATGGCTAAGACACTTCTTCGAGGGTGAAATCTGTATGCACCCAAAATTACATGTGCTACATTGTCAAGAAAATGGTTACAAAATTCCCCAATGATGATTTATGTCCTTTGAAAAGGTGTTTGAGTTCCTAAACCCATTCGCAATGTATATTTGTAGCTTAGACATCCTTACTTACTTAGGTTTTCCATGCTTTCTTCCAGCTTTCCGCTTCATTTTGTGCATGTTTTGGCCTTTAGTGCCAGGACCGCCACCCTACCTAGCGGTGGTTCTGAAACCACTCCACCCTGCATAGGGTGGTCATTGCTACGCTTTTTCTATAACTCTTCATGCGTGATTTTAACTCGCGTGATTTTACTTAACTTGACTTCTAGGGTGCGTTTATGAACCAAATTTCCTAAAAATAGTCTTGATTGCTTGGTATTCCTTCCCTCTTCTATTTTTAAATAGATTTAATTAGTTTGAACTGCCTCTTCACCCAATGATTTGGCACTCCAAGGTTGCCTTGTGCATGAAGGCACATCCCAACCAATTCCTATATATTCCATGCTTGTATTCAAGCAAAATGCCTGAGAATTTTGTGTATCTTGCATAGTATTGCTGCCACAATCTGCTAGAAATTACATAGCCAAGCTCTGTTCACTTGTGTTATCTCTCTTCCACCTACATTACAACCAGACTACCTTCAAGATGCCATTGCTCAATTGCCTTCTCCTACTGTTGCCTTTGCATTCCCAATTCCTTGGAATCATATGGACACAAATAAATAAAGGGATAAACTAAGGGGACAAATATACATATACAACAAGATTTTCCAAAGCTCTTGCTTATCCAGGTTGGAATTATTTGTTTGTTTTGCTTCATTTGTCAAATTATCAATTCTGAGTCATTCATTTCAAATACATATCAAATAGAGTAGAAAAATTGTTCATTTTAATTGATTAAGCAATTAAAAATAGAGAAAATCATTAGAAAGCTTTCTCTTTGACATTACCAGGGAAGTAGTGGGGAACAATAGCTCTTCTAGGGTTATGATTTGTTCTCTACCTCTGAGGTAGGGTTTGAAGGGTTTTGATTAAATTAGTTTAGTTGTTTTAGATCTAGATTCACATACTTGCACAAGTAATTAACTACAACCGGCTGATTACTTGTATTTAATTTCATTTATTAGATTAGAAGCATTGTTTAAAAAACTATAAAAGATAAAAAATATTTACTTTTATTAGATTAGTTTGCTTCCATTATTTTGTTCAGATATACTGTGAAAATACCAAAAACATAGATTAAATTTCCTTTGATAGTTTTTTTTATCAAAATCAATTCAATTCATTCTATATGACCATCAAAGGTCCACAACAAGAGAAAATGTTTGGTTGTGATCCATTGGTCCCACAACCCAATGGGCCAGAATTGTTGACTGACATTGATATAGGTTTACACTTGTTAGTTTTACGCACACCTGCTAGGTATTATGAGAAGATAGAATAATTAAACACATTAAACATTACAGCTAATCAAGCCTACGATTATTGGACTACTCCTAGAAAAAGGGCTTGATTATGTTCATGACCATACAAGGGCCACAACCTCCATGAATTTCACGGTTGTGATCCCTAGGTCCCACAACCCAACAAGAATCTTAACCAATTAAACATCGACATTGGTTTGTAGTGCATCGGTATTTAGATCATCACCACTTCCACGTGACATCATTTCAAAAATTTCATTATTGAACATAGCATAGTCGATCAGGGTAGGGATTTTGGACTAGACTAAAATCCACCCATAGTCCCTGTGGTTTCATTACACCTCTCATTCTCATTTCCATGACCTTTTCTAGAATTCTATATGAGGCATCGCAAGTCACTTTCTGCGTTTTCCACAACCAGTAGATAGAATCTAAAAAAGATCGATATTGATTGGAGGCTTCTGAGTAGCTATTCTATCTTATCCATCCATCACACCACTTCATCTTAGAATGGCTTTCGTTTCCTTAGACTTGCAAATTTTGATATTGCGTGTTGAAGATATAAGGTTTCCTTGTTAGTTTGTTCATCGTTACCAGAATCACATCCATTTATATTCTACACCAGCTATCTTGGCATGACCTCGAGAAGTCAGGTGCGAAGAAGGTCACATGTTTATTTTATTTTGTAAAGATCCCATTTATTTTTTAATTGTGATTCTATCTACACAAACGCGCGACCTTTGTATGCCACTATCTTTAGATGATGTTCATTGTGTGGTTCATGATCCTAATCAGGTTCTTGTTTGTTAATTCTTCCAGACCATTGCCTTGAGGATAATAGTTGGAAGAAGTCTTCAAATAGATGCCCAGATTTAGATTACAATAAGTGATTTTAGTGCCAAGGAAGGATTTTTCATTATTAGAGATAATGGTTTGAGGAATGCCAAACCTTGTGAATATACCTTCAAGAAATTCAAGAATGAATGACTCATTTGATTCCTTGGGTGTGATGGATTCTATTCATCTGGTAAAGTAGTATGTAGCTTTCAACACCCATCTATGTCCAATTCTTAAAGATAGATTGATCATTCCTATGAAGTGTAGACCCTATTGCGTAAACGGATGATCTGCTTGGATTGGTCGGAGGGGAAGTGCTGCCAATCTATTATTTCCTGCAAATAAAGTAAATTATTTGCATTTTGTGACCCACTTGTGTGCATCTACAAAAAAGTTCGGCCAAAAGATATTTTCCATTATGATTTTCATTGCTATTGTCTTGGAAGAAAATTTTCCTCCAGAGAATCCATCCTAAAATTTTGCTAAAACTTTTTTAGTCAGTGCTGTGTTTGTACACCTTAACAACATTCCTTCAAGGTTCTTCTTGAAGAGAATTCCATCAATCAAAAAATAAGGGATATATTATAACCTCATATGTACTCTCTTTACCTTGTATAAGCTGGGAGGGTATGCACCCTCATAAAGGAATGTGATCATGTCCTTCATCCAGTCATGTGCACCAGAATCATATTTTGCTCAAGTTTTTTGCACGGGAGAGCTTCATTAAGAAACAATGAAGTCTCAAATTCATCATGCACATCCTTAGCAAGGTGCTTACAGAGCACCCTACCTCTTACCAACTTTGTAGATTTGATAGTAACATCATACTCCATGATTATGGTCACCCATCGTGCTCTCTTTTCACTGATTTTTTCTCCCATGATGAAGTCTCTAATAGAAGAGTGAGAGACTAACACTTTGATATGATCTATGGCAAGCATACTTTTGAACTTCTTCAGCACGTGCATTATGGCATAGACTTGTTTCTCCATATGACTATATCTTAATTTGTAATCCTTTAGAATCTAGTGAAATTCACTGGTTATTCCATCCTTTGTTCATTTTATTGTGTTAGGATAGCAGTAACACTCACATCAGTGTTATAAGCATACAAGATAAAATCCTTTGAATAATTTGGGTTTAGGAGTGTTGGCACGTAAGAAATCTCTTGCTTGATTTTTTTAAAGATTTCTTTTCCTTCTATTGTCCATATAAAAGGTATGTCCCTTCTTGAGCATCACGGTGATGGGCCAAACCATTCCTACAAAGTTAGGAATAAAATGCCTAGCAAAATTGATCGTACCAAGGAAGGACTGCAAAGCCATTTTGTGCACTGACAGGAAAATAGATAGGATGGCTAAAATGTGCTCATGATCTATTGTGATTCCATCCTTTGAAACCACATGGCCTAAGTGCTTGACCTACACCACTACAAAATTACACTTCTTGGGGTTAAGAGATACCCCATACTTTTGCATCTCTCAAAGAATTTTTCCAGGTGTGTCATATGATCTGCGCTCTACTTTGAGAAAACTATAATATCATCAAGGTAAACTAAGATGAACTCATTGATGTAACCTTTAAAGGCAATGTCCATGGCACGCTAAAACACCATGCCCATGTTTGATAGACCAAAGGGCATCTTATGATACACAAATGTTCCCTACTTGGTTGTAAATGTTGTTTTGAATTGATATTATTCCTTGACTAGGATCTGATTGAAACCTGAATACCCATCTAAAATTGAGAATATTTGTGTGCTGACCATAGTCTGTAGAATCTAATTCACTAAGGGTAAAGGATAATGATCATTTAGAGATGCATTGTTCAAATCTCTAAAATCAACACAAAGTCTAAACTCACCATTCTTCATGTGCACTAGAACTAGATTCACGACCCAGGTA
Organism: Taxus chinensis; assembly: GCA_019776745.2. Taxonomy (NCBI): domain Eukaryota; kingdom Viridiplantae; phylum Streptophyta; class Pinopsida; order Cupressales; family Taxaceae; genus Taxus; species Taxus chinensis. The sequence goes on along the minus strand of CM034150.1, from coordinate 278,406,838 downwards.
AAGTACTTGATGGGAAAATGTACCATTCACCAATGCCTCATACTCTACCACATTGTTAGAACATGTAATCTAAAAATTATGCACAAAGAATAATTTCTCATCCTTAGGTTAAATGATAACAACTCCTACTCCCGCGTCATTTCTGCTTTTGGATATATTAAAGTATAACTTCCATAGATGAGGATTCTCTTCACTTTTCTTGAGCATGAACAACATCACAACTTCTTCTTCAAGAATGTAGTAAGTACCAAGCCAAGTTTCATAAGCTTCTAGCTCTTCAGCATATGGGTCGAATTTATGGTGCCTCTCTACCCACTCATCAAGTACTAGACCAAGAATAGAAGGTGGAAGAGGCCACTCTTTAAAAATTGAAGCTTGTCCTTCTTGGATTAAACCATTGGCTTGGAGAGGGGATGGTACATATGATTCTACATGATAGGAAAATATTGGCTCAGCTTGTATGATAAACTGGGTACCATACCTTGTCTTGAGTAACATATGGGTCCAATCAGAAGACACATAACCACCCACTTTAGCATTAAAATCTCTTGACAAACATAAGGCAAACAAAGGGGGAAAATAAATGATTGACACATCTTTAATTATTATTAGATTTGGACATGCATGGAGGGTTAACTCAAGAATCTTGATGATTCCTAGGGTAGTGACAGTTGAACCATCAAGTTGCAAGTCTCCTTTTGTCAAGGGGCTATACTTAATACCTAAGACATCAACAATATTCTTAGGCATGGAAAAAGTGCTAGCACCCGAGTCAATCATGCAATTATGGAAGAAATGTTTTTCTATGATCAAAGACCTATATAAGGGTGGGGTTTTAACAACTTTACTTACTTGTTTTTCCTCTTCTTGGAAGATATTGACAGAAGCGCACAAATTTTTCTTGGCCAGATCAGTGTGGGGGGGTTGTGCCAGAGCTTTATGCAACAAGTCATGTTGGGATGGAATAGTGAGTGCATCCCACATTGTGACATTTATGTTTGTTTTCTTTATCTAGTAAACAATGCTGAATGGAAAACCCATTTAATTATACATTTGAGGAACAACAACATCCTTTCTTGGTTGTTTGGGTATAGAGGGTGAAACCTTCATTGGCACAGAGGCTTGACCTACCAAAGGAGGGACATGCATCACTTTTGGAGGATATTTGCACTGAGTCTCATGTGTTGGTACTTGGGCACTCTTACCACTGGATGTCTTAGCTGCTACCTTTTTTTTGAGGGTTTGCTTGTGTTGCTGGAATTATGACCTACACGCTAGACTCAATAATTCTCTTCTTATGTATTGTGTTGTCCGCAACTTGGGCGCGCGGTCTACTTGTATCCTCTATAGCTTGGTTGATTGTAAAGAATTTCTCAGTACCAAATGACATAAGATTTACCTTTGGAGGAGCTTCTGGCCTTTCTTGGTTATCTTCTTTAGGCACGCTTGTTGAATGATCACATTTAGAAGCGTTCTCGATCATGTAGGCTTGTGTGTGTAGCATTTGTGCAATGATATTGACTATGAGGAATTTTGAATGGAAAACACCATTATGAATCTTACATCATGTTGTTCTAGATTGGGACACGTGATTGACTTGTGCTAAGTGATGGAAGAGGCTATGTAGGAGGAATTACTTGTAAAGGCAAGTGCACATTAACATACCATCTATCATTTTGTTGGTTTTTTCCATATCTTTAATTCCCATACTGATTCCACCAAGGTTGATTTATCCTACTTTGCACCTAATTGGAACTACCTATGTAGGCTTGTGCCTACTACTTTTCCAATTATATGACCTTATTGGACAAGTTTATAATCAGGGCCTTCAATTCATCATATTATTTTTGTTGTGCAGGAGAGTAGGATGTAGATTCAATTGTTTGCATGCTCTGTATTGGATACATATCTAGGAACAAGGGTGCAGGAGGCCTACGTATCAACTTTCTAGTCTGAATGAGACTGTTTTATGCCCTTATTGTAATTTTGTATGCATTAGGTAAGGTTCTACCTCCCATAGATTGAATCGTGATTGAAATATCACTATTTAAAGCCCTTATATAGTACAAGAAAGCATGGTGGGTTGTAGGTCTTACCACTTAAGGAATTTTGTCCCAATTCTTCTAGAATATGATGTTAAAATTAGTCATCTACCTGTTGGGCGCACACTTTGTTATAGTCAGCTGATCCACCAATGATAGATGATCTGATTTATCTTCAAAGTAATTACATAGAACCATTCCAATATCATCCCAAGAAGTAATAGATGTAGGTATTAGGCCACAGTTCCATCGGAGTGCTTTACCCTTGAAAGAGGCCTTTAAGTAACCTGACAACAACATCATCATGAGTAATAAGGTAGACAAAGCAAACATTGACTACATCTTGAATGTGTTCAATCGGGGTAACTTGATATTATCTAATGAAGTAGGGAATTCTCTTGAGCATGGCCGCTAGCATATCATGCTAGTAATTAAGATTGAGTGGGCTTCCACTAGTTAAATTGGTGAAGATCCTTAGAGGAGGAGGAGGTTGAAGTGCCATGGTAGGGTGCACTTATCTATTTTGAGGAGGTGTAGAGTGCGTGTGGTATGCTAGAGATGGGGATGTGCACATAGAAGATATGTTGCGTGTGCTTCTCAGTGAAAGTTGGAGATATTCAAAGGATCCTTCAGCTGCAACACTCTATCTAGTATGCACTCTTCTTATAAAATTAACTCAAGACTGCCAAACAAGAGATTTGGAAATTTGGGAGTCACCAGATGTGTTGAAATAAGCCTCCAAAGACTAAAAATACTAAGTTCACACACCCAAACTTAGTAATATGAAATTTAATCTTTCACTACTGGTCCCACTGAGCATGCCAAAAACTATTGGTCATTAAACTTACACCCATGTCTCAGATCTAGAAGAACCAAGTCATTTGAGACAACAATGGAATCATCTCTAAGTTGGACACCTTGGATCCTTATTCACTTGGATAAGGACTTCATATTTCTATATTCTAAGTCATAGATCTCTATATCTGGTTCGTGCATGTGGATATCGACCTCTTTTTCCATTGTAACAGTTATGTGCATTTTTGGAAATAATGGAAGCATTGTTTTATGATTATTCTTTGTCCTAAACATGTTTACATTCTTTCTCACCTTTATTTTACCTTGTGTGCAAGTTGTGTCACTCTCCGTCCCTTGTAACTCCATTTTTAGTTGTGTTCCATTAAAATAATCTAGTTCAATCAGAATAAATAGAGTTCATCCCTCTTTTTCTAGTTTCATTGCCTTCCTTAGATTAGTTTTCCATTCTATTATCCTTTTATCCCTTGTCCCTTGGCATTGTTAGCTTAGTTTTCCCTTTTAGCACTATGAGTAGCAATATCAGTAGAAATATATAGAGGAACCAACCTTCTCCAGAGATTTGTATCAAGCGCACAAGGTCCCACAACTTGTAGACGGTTCCATTATCCTCTTAAATGACTTGGTTCTTCTAGATCCAAGACACGGGTGCAATTTTGATGACCAACATGCCCATTCCTAGGATGTTTACTACATCTCAACATAGGTCACCAATTCATTTTATTCTCTGAGGGTGTTCATCACCTTCACACATAACATCACAAATATCTCCATCACCGACGTATTTTGCTACGCCATAACATTCATCATATATTAATCCATTGCATGAAAAAATACTTCATTCACCAACACAAAATTTATTTATTATACCACCACTACTAGATCATGTTCATACACGTATGTCACCATAGGAATCATATGGAGGACATTTGTTGTTCACTGTCATTGGATAGTCCATTCATTTAAACACAATTGGGGGGCATAACACTCGCACAATCCCCCCCTCACCTTATCATTAACACACCTCTCATTTTTGCATTATCATACATCCATATCATAGCATAAGCATACCCATCCACACTGTAGCCTCAACCATTTCCCGATGTCATAATTTTGTGCTTTGGCTCACAGTTGACTATTTAGGGCATACTACACATGAACCCCACACACTACATGATGGGTACTACACATTGTGTCCCCTCACACATTTTACAATACATCTCACATTTCACACACTACATCTTCATGTTCCTTACATCATTACTATTTTTACATGTACACATGTACACATCATACATTATCTATACATCATATATCATATTATTCTTTATCATATATACTTACTCTTCACGCATATCACATAGTGTGCATCTTTACACTATTAGGCTATCTACACCTCTTGCATTAAATTCTATATATCACACATTACACATTTTACACATCACATGATCGTCTCTTATCATCATACATACTACATCATATTATACACACTACACTCACTACCCTATGATGCACTCTAGTTCCTTGGTCTATACTAGAATGCCAAGGGTTTACTAATAAAATGGACCTTATCATCCTTATAGGTTCATCATTCAACCTCCTATCATATGAGATTATGAGACTAAATGTTCACCCATTCCTTCATCACGTAGTGGTATATGCTTTAGGCTACATCACCACTCCATTTATTCATCTTGTAGTGATATATTCTTTAGGCTACATCATCACTCCTTTTATCATCTTATCATGATATACACTTCAACTATAGGGTCATGTGCACACTTAATCGTTAGGTCATATATCATCAACACATATACACACTCATCACAATGCATTACACACAACCCACCTCGACTATTTCCAAATGATGCACTCTATTTTGTTGTAGTTTTATCATTTGTTTCCAATTAATGATGTTAGATACTAAAGAAAGATAAGAAACTCAAAAAATGGAGGTTTTATGGTACCTCAAATATGTGATATGGATGAATGGGCACAAAATGAATGACCCTCTTTGCTACAAACTGATGACTTACAAACCAAGGAAACTAAGAGGGAAATAGATTAGATGATAGATGGGAGGTTACCCGAAAAATTTGGATCCAAGAATTGTTAACATCCTTGGAAGATGTCAACCCCCGTGTTTTGATAAAGAAATAATAATAAAAAAGATAATATGCAGAATCTAAGGTACATAGAAACTAAAAATGTAAAAATGTAAGGCACATACAAATCTAATCTAAATTGAACTTGAAATAAGTTTACCTGACTAGGTTGATGGTGACCAGGGTAGTAGAGGGGCAGGTCGAAGATGACTTGGGTGTGTGGATCTAAATAGTAAGATAAATATGGAGACCTATACAGGTCTGAATGTAAAATAAATATAACAGAAGCTTGTAGATGCCGAAAATGACTTGTAGAAGGGAATATGAGGCAGAAAATACAATAAAATATTAGAAAACAAAAGTTTAGATATATTGGTTGGCAAATAGGACTCAGGTTGACAATAGCTAGGGTACAAATAGGTTAGTTTTACTACAACAGAGAAGCAGGGTGATGGATGTGGCAAGATGAGATAGAAACAAAAAAGAGATGGGCACTGGGAAAGGATCTATAGATAGAAAACACAATGAAAAATGACTGGGTTGACAATAACCTGGGTGAGACGACGACTATAACAAGGTATCAAAAGGTTGAATGTAAATGAGAGGAATGGATGACCTTCAAGTAAATAATGGAATGAACCGTTACACCAAAACCTCAAGGCATTAGTGACACCCACACATGAGTATCATAACATCCCACCACACTTCCGTACCCTGGACCTCGGGCTAGATTTGTACTCATATAGCGGGACCATGTCCTTCCCTATATGAGGCCTAGGCAAACACTACAATTCCGGTGTAGTCACCTATGCCCGGACTTGAACCTGGGTGGTTTCTCAGATACCAAATGGAACAAACCATTACATCAAAACCTCTAGGCATTAGTGAAATCTACACATGAGGATCATAACAAATAATCCAAAAGAGAAGGCTAATGATAGGACTCTAAGCACTACTGAAGTTGTTCTGGTCCTGTAATACAATAACATGATAATTACTAAATAAAATAATACAAGATGATGATAATCTCATGAAGGACACTCATGACTGATGCAAGAACATTAGAAGGATATCCAAGAGGTCTGTAACTATTATAGGAATTCTCAGGCATGATAAAGTGTTTGTAAGTCACAAGAAATCTTGTATGTTTGATATATCTATCTGGGGAAGAGGGGAGAAGTGTAACTTAATAGGGTCGACAATGACTAGGCTGGGTCATTGCCGACTATGAGAAAATTTCCCCAATGGGGCTAATTTTTTGTTTTTGGTTGGGATTTTATCCATATAAGAATGGGAAAAAGAGCTTTAAAGCTTATGTATTGGATAAGGTTGTAGTTAGGGGATAAAGATAGGTAGGATAAGATCTAGGAAAAATCATAGGGATGTAGATTTAGGATAAAAGCATCCAAAATAGAAAGTCCATTAGGGCATAATGAATATTAATTAATTAATTAAAATAAATCAATTAATTTTTATTAATAAATATTAATAAGGATGGGATAATAAATGGGAATTTCATTAAATAAAGGGGGTCTAGCTAAGACCATGGTAAAATATGTGCACATGGAAAGACAAAGTAGAGATACTGAATTTAGGTATCTACATTTGCCCCTTTTTGTTGAGTTGTTTAAGCTAGCAAGCCATGCGAAAAAAATGATGAGATAGTAAGAGTAGGATGAGGATTGACAAAAGCTAGATGATGATCTCCCCCTCAATTGGAAGAACGATGATGCCATTGGAAATTGATGACACATTTGAAAAAGGTAGATGATGAAGGGTAGACTAGTGAAGAAATATGGTTAAAATGATAACCAAGGAAAAATTCCCCAAGAAAAAAGGGTCTCAATAACAATAAAAACTATGGTGGTGACTCTGATATCACTTTGGTATGGGAAAATTATGGTCTCAACAGAGATAATGACAATGTTCTACAGGATAGTGAGTGGGGGAAAATCACTGTGAAATTGATGCAAGCCAGGATGACCAATGGGTCATAAGCAAACATAAAAGCATGTGCAACTAAATGTGAAAAGTATGTGAAATCCTCCTTACACAAGGAATCGAGTGAAAAGGTATGCATCCATAGGGGATGAGGATGAAAATAATGGTTCCCTAGCATAGGAAATGAAAAATGGCCAAGAAGGTGAATTGAAAATGTGGTGGTTAAATAAGATGCCCCAAGGGGGAAGTAAGTATGGCTAGAAAGGTAAATAGGTAGTAAAATTCCTGAAGGGGGGAATAAGTATGTCCACAAGGTGGACTTCGTGCATGGTTTGGATAGGATTGGGAAATTAAAATGCCTGAAGATGGAGTAAATATGGCCACAAAGGAAAAATATGGAAGTGAATGATTAAGTAAAATACCCCATGGGCGAATAAGTATGGAAAAAAAATGTGGAATTTATGATTCAAAGGGGAGGATGAAAAGTATTGAAACAAAATTATCTAAAGGGAGAATATAGATGGACACAAAGGTGGACTTAAGATGAGAGAGATTGGATAAGATCGGATGAGGTGTAGGATAAGTCACAACTTAATGATATGGAGCTATAGGTACAAATGAAACTACATCATACTAAGGAATTCACAATGAAAATATGCCTCCAATTGCATTGGAAGTAAAAAAAAATGGGAATCCAAGGAACATAAGGAACATACCACTAAAACATATGTGAGAAAATAACCAACGATAGTTAGTCATTCCAGAGATCATAAAGGAACATGGATGAAAATCAACTCATAAACCTAATGTCAACACGACAAAGGGGTTAGAGATATAACTTGTACATGGGAAGATGGATCTCCATACGTGGTGTTCCCTAAATATATTCCCCAACTATGGGAAGGGGAAAGAGCAAACTGATCAATGCGGGAAGTTTGCTAGAAGAAAGTATATCAATGCGGGAAGCTTTCTTAGGATACTAATAAAATAGAAGGATGATCAGTGTGGGAAGCTTTCAATGCCATGACAAAAATAGTAGCCATATTTTGAGGGTATGGTCTACTTTATACATAATATAGATGGAAAGAATGATATATGATATCAGTCCTTTGAGGGATCGGTCTGTTTCTTTTTATGTTCTTTTAACTTTGATTTGCATGCTTCTCTTTTTTTTTTTTTGCATGAACAACTATCCTTCAAGGGAGTAGTCTAATTTTAATAACTTTGATTTTTTAGAAGAGCATCCATGAATTTTTAATTTACATGGGGAAGAGTTGGGAATAGTTAGGTAGACCACATAGAAGGGGATAAGGAATGTAAAAGAAACACCCCTAGACTCTTTACATGGTTCCAATAGGTGTATAAGTGGGTGATGGACGTAATTATTGAAGAGTTCTCACCAAAGGGGAGAACCTATCCATAAGGAATATGTTACATGAAGAGTCGTGTGCCTATATTTAAGGTCAGATCTAGGAATTTCTGGTAGACCATATAATTCCAAATCATCACAATAGAAGATAGAAGAGGCTAAAGTGGAGGAATGATCTAAGGATATGAGTAAGTTCTTATTAGTGGATTTGCTAAAAATAGAATTGTCACAAGTGCAATGCGTTAAGAGGTTCCACTTTTTGTTTACCATCAAGGGAGGCCAATCGATAGGATCTCAACACATACATATGAGTGATAATGTATGGTCTAATCCAATTGGGGGAAAACTTTCTATGTTGGTTCCTTTCTAGAGTAGGAAAAGATCATTGATGTAAAATTCAAGATAATATAAATTGCAAACTATGGGATATGATGAGAGAAGATAAAAACTATGCGCTACCTTTTAAGGAATTAAAGAAATTATGCATCCCTAATGAGATGAGGAAATAGGATAAGAGGATATGGAATCTATGGTATACTTTTCAAAAGTAAGGAAGTAATAAAAATATGTGTATAAGATGAAGATGGCCTTAAATGGAAGACTTGGGATGAAATTGGAAAATATGGTGCCCCAAAAGGGGAAAAAATATGGCCAAAAAAGGTTGACTTAGAATGTAAAGGGTAAATAAGAAGATTTGGATTAAATAAGATTGGATAAAATGGATATGGTAAAATTTGTACAACACCTCAAAAATAAGGAAGTGAGAGATTTGGCCACAAGAGTTGGCTTAGGATGGGGGTATGGTGCTAGGAAGAGGTAAAAATATGGCCACAACGATGGGATTAGAATGGAAAAAGTGGTTCCCCAAAGGAGGCACAAATATGGCCACAAAGGTGGACTTTGATGGAAATAGAGATGAATGGTCCAAAGGAGGGACAAATATGGCCACAATGGTGGAATTTTATGAAACACGGAGCCCCAAGAAAGCCATAAATATGGCTACAAAGGTTAACTTTGAACAAGAAAATAGGAATTGCCCCCCAAAGGAGGGAAAAATATGGCCACAATGGTAGGCTTAGAATGAAAAATATTGAAACATGGTGCCCCGAGAGAGGCACAAACATGGCCAAAAAGGTGGACTTTAATGAGAATAAAGATGAATGGTCCACCAGATATGGCCACAATGGTGGATGGTGCCCCAAGAGAGGCACAAATATGGCCACAAAGTTGGAATTTGAAAAATGAGATGATAGATAGATTGGTTGGGTAAGATTAGATGAGATGAATTGAATAGAATTGGATGAGATTAAAATAAAACAATGTCAAAAGTGAATTCCCTTAACATAAAAAAGGGGGGGTTGTTAAATAAATAGGATATGAATTGATGTAGATGGGATGCTTAGATGTGAGGGGGTCAAGAACAAGGTGAGGATGCCCCCCTAGTGAAAGCTATTATATCAATTTTGGACAAATTATATGTGGATGAGTTTATGGATGTCGAAGGAGTTTAGATGGGATTGTCTTGGGCTTGGATTGGATAGATGGTTAGGGGCCATAAGGGTGATTGGTAAGACAAACTGTATCGATGAACAAAAGAGGATCTTCTTTAGGAGGAATGTCATGTACAAGGGAAATGCTAAGGGATGATGTGGATGAATGAGGATATTTAGACAATTTGATGGATTGGATATGAATTAGATTGGTCATGGATGGAGAAGGATGTTTCCCTTGAATGATGAAATCATATTTATGAATAAGCTCATGGACAATGGTATGAAAGGCCTTACAATTCTCAATGTCATGGCCCGGAGGACAATGATAAGTGCATATGAGGTTGAGATTGAACCATGAAGGTTTCCTATTATGAGGATTAAAAGTTCTGACAAGAGGTAGCATGATGGCGGTTTGATAAGATGTTTGGGCTTAGGTGTGGAAGTAGATTAGATTGTTAAATTAAGTGTCTTGAAAGAAAAATCAATTTTAGGAAGAGAGTTAGATTGTTTTGATTGGATTGATTGGGATTTATTGTGACGTTAGATTGTTGAGGAGAGGTAAGATTGAATTTCTTATGAGGATACATAAGAGACCATTAGGGATGTTTACCAAGAGTCTTAGATTTTGAGTGAGAGGATTTAACTTTAGCAAGAATGAAAATGATTTCAACCAGTGGATCTGAATATTGTAGTGTACGTTTTGGATTGGTTGATGTAGGAATATTTGATTTTATTGAGGGAGAAAGAATCCCCCTTGTGTTTGTCTTAGGTAGAGGTGTTTGTTTTATAAATATACCGAGGGGTATCATTTATATGTTTATAAATCGAGAAGATATGATTGGTGCGGTAGTGGTTATAGATGTGGATATGGTTGATGTTGAAGGGTTAGGTGTAGGAGATTGAGATAAAATAGGTGATGTTTCCACAGGAAAAGATGTAGGTATATGTGACGGAGATGTCAAGGAAGATGTAAGTGGGATTTTTGATGTATTAGATAAGAATGTAGTTGGGATAAAAAAGGAGGTGGGTATAATTGGATCATTTAGGGATGTAAATGATGTATTGGTAGGTGTGTTTAATGCAGATGTGGGTATAGTCAAAGTCGGTGTGGTTGTGGTAAAGGTAGGGATAGATGTAGATGTGGAAAAAGTGGTAGACATTAATGGGATAGGTGTGATGATCATAGACATGGTTGATGTGGATGTGAGGGTATGTATTAAAGAAGCCATAGGAACAATGTATGAGATAGCGGTAGATGATGAGGTAGGTGAGGTAGGTAAGGATAGAGGCATTTGATACATGGTATTGATTGAATATGGGTTGAAATTGTATGATGTGGAAGGCAAGAATATGTTGTTTAGTGGTAGATTAGGAAAGGGTTGTTTAATGATGGAAAAGGGTGGAAATTGCATTGGTTGGGGGGATGTATGATGTAGGAAAGTAGGAATGTAATAAGATGGTTGGGATTGGATGGGAAGGTTTGGTTATTGAGGCAGATGAGACATGTGAATAGGTTGAAAATGATGAATAGGTATGGTAGATGAAGCACATATGACATTGATACAAGGTGATGGAGGTGGAATAGGATTCATTGGTTGACATGATTGAGAGGTGGACTTATAGAGAAATTAGTAATACATGGGGCTAAAAGGAGGACCAGGAGTGAACAAGGGTGCTGAAGAAATACCAGTCACAGAAGATGTTGGAGGGGTGGTAGTAGTTGATGTGATAGGTATGGGGATTGTAGTTATGGCTGATGTAGGCGTATGAGAGGTGCCAACATGAGAAGTGGATGGATAAGGATGTAAAGAAGCTTGGCATGTTAAAGTCAAAGGGGATGTTCAATATAATATTTTGGGTTTAATAGGAGTATTTAATTTTTAAAAAGTGTAAAATTATGTAGATTTGGATGAGTGGGGTGAAATAGGATTCACCAATTAAGTGTATTGATAGGATTGAGAGGTTTCATGGGGTTTATGACGTAGGAAGTCATAGATGGAGCTAGAGGGAGGCACAAAGGTATCTAAAGGTGCATGAGATGGAGGTGTATTTGGTCAAGGTGTAATGGGATGATAAAAGATAAGTGGATTAGATTAAAATGGGAGATTTATTTGAATGATATGGTCTTTACAGTGTTGAGATATTTAATGTGGAATATTAAGATTACTAGATAAAGTACTAATATCATTAGATATATTATAATGTTTCATTCTCTGATTTTCAAAGGAAGTAATTCTCGGTGTGAAATAAGAAAATATTTTTTTATAAAATTTGTTAACAAACAAGTCAAGTAGTAAATTTTTCATTATCTGGATTTAAGAAAAATAAAAAGGGGGTGGATAATGAGGTACCTAGGAAAATGAAATCTAGATTTGGTTTCAAGTTTTTATGGATGGGGAGAGTTTCGGGTGACTTCCTATTGGATGATGAAATCCCAATCAGTCCATTGGGTAGGAAGATGTCTGGATGTGTTGATTGATGTATGAATTTTAGGTTTTGTGTGATAGATTGTGAGATGTAACTGATTAAACCTTACTTAAAATATGTTTTCAAGAAGGATGTAGAAAAGAAAGGTGTGTTTTAAAACCAAATCCAAAAGTGATTTGTCGATGAGGAACACAAGAAAATGGAAAAATGACACAAAAAGGAGAAAATAGGGAAAAGTGAGGAATACCTGGATAATGCTTTTCCTTTCTATCTAAAATTTTAAGTGAAGAGAAATCCAAGCAGCTGAACCCAACACGAACAAGAAAAAAAGTGATGCCTTCTGCTATAATGTTAGTAGAAGAGAGAAGAAGCAAAAAATAGAAAGAAATAAAGAAGGATCACCTAAAGGGTGGTCCTATCGGGTGTGCCAATAATTTTTTTGTAGTTTCCTCATTCGTTTCAAATTAATGATTTTAGCTAATAAATAAAGCTAAACAACTTAGAAAATGGAGGGTTTATGGTACCACAAATGCATGATATGGATGAACAAGCGTAAAATGAATGATCCTCGCTGCTACAAGCTGATGACCTAAAAAGTAAGGACACCAAGAGGGAAATATATTAGATGATAGATGACCCCCGTGTTTTGATAAAGCAACGATAATAAAAAGGATAATATATAGAATTTGAGGCACACATAAACTGAAAAATGTAGAAATGTAAGGAACATAGAAATATGATCTATTAAAATTGAAATAAGTTTACCTAATTGGGTTGATGGTAACCAGGGCGGTAGAGGGGCAGGTTAATGGTGACCTGGTTGAGTGGATCTAAATAGTAATATAAATATGCAGACCTACAAAGTTTGAAATGAAAAATAAATGTAACCGAATCCTTTGGATGCCACAAATGACCTATAAAAGGGAGTATGAGGTAAAAAACACCAGAAAATGGAAGAAAACAAAATTTTAGATAGATTGGTTGGAAAATAGGATCTAGGTTGATATTGACTGGGGTAAAAATATGCTAGTTTTTATGTAGTAGAGAAGCAAGGTAATGGATCTGGAAATATTAGACAAACAAAACAAAGATGGTCACTGGGAAAGGATCTGGAGATAGAAAACATTGTGAAAGAAGGTTGGGTCGATGACAACTTGGGAGGGGTGACCATGAATGTCGCAAGGTAGATTAAGGTCAAATGTAAATGAGAGGAATCGATGACCTCCAAGTAAAGAAAATGAAAGAGAAGGCTAATAATGGGGCTTTGAGTGTTGTTGAAGATGATCTAGTCCTGTAAAGGGGTAGATGCAAACAAGACCACAATAAAATGATAATTACTAAAATAAAGAATACAAGATGATGACAATCTCACGAAGGATATTCACGAGTGATGTAATCATGTCAAAAGCAGATTCAAGAGGTCTATAACTATTGCAATAATGCTCAGGCATGAGAAAGAGTTTACAAGTCACAATAAATATTGGATGTTCATATGCATCCATCTAGGGAAGAGGGGGATGAGTGTAATTTAATAGGGTCGACGATGACTGGGTTGGGTTGCCACTGACTGCGAGGAAACTTTCCCCAATAGGGCTGATTTTTGTTTTTTGTCACAATTTTGGGCATTTAAGAATAGGAAAAATTTCTTTAAATCTTATGTATGAGATTATCTTGTTTAGGGATGAATCATGGGTAGTTAGGGGATAAAGATAGGTAGGATAAGAGCTAGGAAAAAGCATAGGGATGTAGATTTAGGATAAAAACATCCAAAATAGAAATTCCATTAGGGCATAATGGATATTAATTAATTAATTAATTAAAATTAATTAATTAATGTTTATTAATAAATATTAATAAGGATGGGATAGTAAATGGGCATTTAATTAAATAAAGTGGGTGTAGCTAAGACCATGGTAAAATATGCGCATGTGGGTAGACAAGGTAGAGATACCAAATTTAGGTGTCTAAACTCTCATTTATGGTTCATTCTAGACTACTAAGGGGGCATAATAAATTAACATCACTGCATACTCTTACATTCACGTAGGGGCATGCGGCTCCTATCATCCATCTTGCATTCCATTCCATCCATCCTTAATATATTGCATATCTTGGTTGCTTTTACTCTTACTTGTGTTTGCTTGTATATGGTTGTGTTACTACAGATGCTAGTTAGATCTCTTGTATGTCATTTATATTTACCATACACACATGTAAATTCACATATTTCCCTAGTGGTGATCACAGATACAAGTATCTTACATGTAACAAGGATGCTCACCTTCCACCACTCCTACAACAGTTGTTGGGGGCATCCACATTCGTACACTACATGTGTTATTGTTTCATTTTTTACTCAACACTTTTTATTACTTGCTTATACACACTATTTATATATGGGTTATCTTTCTAACATGCTAATGGGTGTTTCATGTGTAGTATTTAATTTACAGGATTACTTGCATCCATGGCTATTTGTCTATTTGTATACTATTACTTGTCTATTTTTTTCTCTTGTATAGGAGAATCTCCATTTGTTTGTTTGTGTTTCACCATTATGGCCTTACACGTCTTGTGGCATTGTGATTAGTGTCCCATGTTTGTAACCCACTTTGGTATTTTATGATTATATTCTTACATAGTTACTTGCTTTCTAGATTCTACATTGTTTGCATAACATAATCTTGTCTTTTTCAGGCATGTTTTTTTGTTCTAACACTTGTTTTATAGCCTATTCTTTGTGGGCGCCTTGGTTTATACCAAGCGCATGACCTCCCCCCTATAAAGCACAATTTATGTAGTTGGTCCTCTTTTGGGGCCACATTCTCCTATCAACGACAACGCATGCACCCCCAAAGAGGGGGGTATCATTTGGGTTTTTACACACTATTCATTGCTTTCTACTGGTACAATTCAGTTCAACTTCTTTCCTTGACATTGTCAGTTATACAGTGACTGGGTTTAGACCAGTCTATGAACCCTACAAAAAACAAATTTTATAGGGAAGATTGTCCTTAGCATTATGAGGATAAGTTAAAGGTTGCAGGATACAACAGATTTCCTCCCTACACTACTTTAGCCAACAACATCAGATCGCCAAAAAAACCCGGAAGTACAAAGATATCTTCACACATATTTAGGGAAGTAATTATGGGTTGGAGAATAATGAAACTTTCTCACCACAATTATTTGGCCAGGGTAGTATGAGATCACCCTAAAAACTTGCAGTACAGGATATCCTCTCTACACCCTTTCTCTCATCACGGATTAGGTGCACATTTTCCTTTTATATTTTTCATATTTCCATTTCAGTCTTTTCATTCAACATACATGCATTTTTACACATATATACATGCATATTTGACTACTTGATCATATTCTCCTTGAAGGTATGACCATATGAGAAGCAAGTAGTCAACAACAAAAACAACAACAAAAATGTCAAAAACAACAACAACAACATTCTACATTAGGACACACCTCATACTAACATACATGTACATCACACACATCGAAAAATACACACACATTTCCTCCATAGGTTCATTCTACTCACTTTTAAATCTTTAGTCTCCACACTCCATATTTTTTTCACTCCACTCTTTTTCTAATCCTTCAGCACACTTCTTACATCACTCTACATGGATATCAAGTATGCATCTCTATCTACTTTATGTTACTGAGTGTTCCACTCACCAACATAAAGTGCATGCAAATGTAGACACATAATCACACACTTTAGGAATTATTTAGTCTCAGTTTCATACTACTATTCATATTATTTTTGAGTCAAGAAAGTACTAATTAATCCATGTCCTTTGGCAATTTTACTTTGCTTTTTGTCTTCACTTCCAACCTTCAGCACATACTTGCCCAATTTTTTTGTTTTTTTGCATCATTCTACCTCTGATTGGGGTACCCGGCCACATAATAGGGTGCCCCAGGTACCTTGGTCCCATTTGGGGTGCCTTGAGCCTTTTTACACTTTATCACCACTTTTAAGGAACTTTCTAGCCATTTGAGCTTTCTATCTTTTTAGTGGTCCACCTTTTCAGGGTTAATTATGAAATTAGAACAAGAGAACTATATAAATATAAAGTTATAACACCGTAATGAGGGACCAAACACTAAGAACTAATATCATGACCTAATATTACATCCATCAAAGGCTCCATTTGCATCCATCTAGCTCCATCACAAGGCAAAAGGCTAGTTCATCTACATCACAATGTATATGAGGGAGTTTTAATCTATTCAATCTACCATTTTATTACATATATACACATATTTATTTCTTGATACTTTCACAAAGTGTGACTAGCACAAGAGAACCTAGGGCATGATTTCTCTCTCTCTCTCTCTCTCTCTCTCACACACACACACACACACACACACGCACAAAACTACATCGGGTCTAAGATGTAGTGCAGTGCTTAGTTAGTAAGTCCACTATTGTCGGTGCTGAGGAAAGTTTGACTCCTTTATATGCATGTTTCATTTTTACATATTTGATTATCGTCTTGGAGTTTAATAGGTGGTTCCTTATTATAGGTAGTGACATTTGATCTAGTTTAATAAAGTTAGTGCAACAAGAAGCTAACATAGGTGAACATCTAGTGAAACCTCAGAGGAAGGTTTAAGGCTATATCCACATAGCAGGGTTCCCATATCTCAAACTACAATGCCCACATGTGCCCCTATACCTCTTTAGGTACCCTATCCCAGCTAGAGAGCTCAGTTATTTACTTTCTTAGGATTTTGTATAATCGTTTCCTCCTCCTATTTTCCTGGTTCACACTGCAACACAGTCTAGCACCTTCGTCAAATCAGCTAAGATATTCCTAACCCTATTTTCTTATTAAGGTTTCCATTAGAGCTCAAATGTGCACCCGTCTCAGATCAAAAGAATCTGGGGTTTGAGACAACATGGGACTGTCTCTCATTTTTGGGACCTGCGAACTAAAAAAGACCTCTGGAGAAGACCGTATTCCTCTATCTATCCTAATGCTAACACTACTCCTAAGAATTGAAATGAAACTATTTATCTCTTCTCTAAAATTCTAAGGGACTAGGGTGAGAAGGATATACATAAATAGAAACCTAAACCATAGAGGCAATAAAACCAAGAAAATGGTTAATCACTCTCCACAAGGGAGAAAGAAAGATGGAAAACATGAGTTTGATGGCAAAACAAACGTGCCATAGATAAGAACCAAGTATACCTTGAGTTCCTGCACACAAAAAACACATGAAATGGAATCTGTAAGTAAGGGAAATGCACAACATGCCAAAAAACGTGAATAAAAGGAAAGACGGAACCGAAATGATAAAAGGGAAGAAAAAATTTCCACAAAATTTATCGCTTGAAGGGTGCACAATCGATTACATTCATATCAAGAGGTAGGAATACATTCTAGAGACAAAACTCAAGGTTTGAAAGTTGTAGGAAGTCAACCACCATTTTGACATGGTGTTGTTACAACAAAAGATCGATCTCTTTTTTAATAAGCAGAGCTCTTACATTTATAGAAAAGGAGGGAAGAAGAAGAGAAAAGAAGAGGGAAAATTGGATTTTAATTTCAACCACCAACATTAATTTCTCTAAGAAAATAGGGCACCTTTGGTTAACCACTACAACACGCCATTTCCTTGTTGGAGAAAAGATGGGTGCCCATACTGCATTAAATGCTGGTAGTTGTACCACCTGGAACTGTATCTTTTACATGTTTGGAGAACTATTCCACCTTTTTGCATATCTATCCTCAACAAAATTAAGGAATCCAATTTCCATGGCATAGAGGACAATGAGAGATTTCTATTGATATAAGGGTTGTAAAAATCAAATCATCTAATCAAAGTGATTTTAGTCTTTCATGGACAACTGTCATTTTCATTTTATACATGGATTTCTTCTTTCAGTCTTGTGCGGATCCATTATCTATTCTACTTGGCCTGTGTTCTATTTACTTGTCACACGACATTTGATAACATCTATGGACTTCCTTTTATCCATCATACAACCTTTGAATTCACCTTGTTTTGTGGTATTACTAACTTCTTTTCATCTACGGTCTCCAGATGCCCTGTTTTACGTGTTGCAGCTTTTCAACATCTGTGGACCCTTTTTACATCAATACACGACTTATCTAACCTCTGCAGCATGCTCCAATTTTCCAGTGGATATTTCTGGACTTTGATGTCTTAACCTCCTTAGCCATGGTTTCCTAAGATTTTTCCTCCATTATGTGACATTCATAACCTTGTCCGTGGTTGTCATTCCAAGTCCGCGGGATTCCAATTTGTTCTATTTTTTCAAGGGGTGCAAAAATAAACAACAATTTCACATTTCTATGTAATTAGTTTCTTGGTTCATTTTCATAATGCATTTATCTATCATTTACTGTTGTTCTTAGTATTATATTAACTTAGAATAATTCCCCATTTTAGTTAATCATATCCTCACATTCAGAAGAGGTTGCATCGACTTCTGTAGGATGAGATCCATAAGGTTGAATACCAATGTCGTATATTTCCATCCTCTTAGGCACTAGAAGAGGTTACTGCATGCCTTGTTTTTTGATACCGCATACATAGCCTTGACATCTCATGGCATAAATCACTTTGTTAGGGATGACATAGTCAGTGTATTGATAAAAAGAGGCCATCCTTTCATTCGGACATTGGTATGTAGAAATATTTCCCAAATTTTCATCAACTAAGAGACTACCATTGGTAAATCTGTCAAGCGTGATAGGAGTTTGATCTCTTTGTGGTTAGAAATTAGGCCTACCATGAGTTTTAGGATATAGTGGAAGATTAGACACAAGAAAAGTTTGTTAAAGATCATATTCTCCATAGCATGTATGAAGGATTTTCATTTCCCATGAAGAAAATGGGATATGGAAGTAAAAGTACCACCTTTATTTGGTTGAAGTGTGTCTAGGTCTATGCAAAAAGTGAGGTCTTTTGACTTTAATTCAATGACCAATTCAGTGGAAGGAAATTCATAGGTATCCTAATAATTACCAGCTAATGCTCTATAGTGAGAAAATGGTTATGGTTCACTAGGAATGGTAATTTATTTTCCTTGAAAATGGAGCTTAATACACTGATGAAAATTGGAAGGAATGGCCTGCATGGCATGGATCCATGGGATCCGATGATAATGTTATAAGGAAGATCTAAGTTAATGACATAGAATATTGTGTCCTGCAGGATATACCTAACATCCATAGATAATGTGATGGTTCCAAATGAATTTCACTCTGAAAATTCATATGCCTTGATAGTTATCACATCAGGTTCTAGATCATTTGTATTATGTCCCAACTATTTTACAAGTTTTACTGTGTAAATATTAATACCAGATCCATTGTCCACAAGTACCATTTTTATCTTCCGATGAGTAATGATCACTTCTATAAATAGGGGTAAAATGTGTTTTTGATTATCTAGTGGAATCTTGTTTTGTCTAAAGATGATGTGTTTAGATGGAGTGATTCACACAACCAAGGCTTGGAAGTGTAAATTTTCAATGTTAAAAAATGGTTATGGTTCACTAGGAATGGTAAGTTATTTTCCTTGAAAATGGAGCTTAATACACTGATGAAAAGTGGAAATAATGGCCTGCATGACATGGATCCATGGGCATCCAATGATAATGTTATAAGGAAGATCTAAGTCAATGACATAGAATCTTGTGTCCTGCATGATAGGCCTAATTTTCATAGGCCATGTGATGGTTCCAGATTAGTTTCACTCTAAAAATTCATATTCCTTGATAGTTATCACATCAAGTTCTAGCTCATTTGTATCGTCCCAACTATTTTATAAGTTTTACTGTGTAAATATTAATACTAGATCCATTGTACATAAGAACCCTTTTTATCTTCCTATGAGTAATAATCACTTCTATGTATAGGGGTAAAATGTATTTTTGATTATCTAGTGGAATCTAATTTTGGCTAAAGATGATGTGTTTAGATGGAGTGATTTGTACAACCAAGGCTTGGAAGTGTAAATTTTCAATGTCAGAAATAAATCTTGACTCCTGGAGGGCCTTATAGAGGATATCCTTATAAATAGTATATATCTTGAGAAGGTCTAAGATATAAATATTGGTGGCTGTATTCTCACTTTGTTCTAGGAGATCATAATGAGCATCTAAAGGAGTAGATAGAGGGGGTCTTGAGATAGTAAGATGAGTGTAACATGTTGTAACAACACACTCCTGTGATTTGATTTTGAGAGTATATATAAGGGTGTAAATGGGATGCGTAAAGTCAATGAGATAATCAAAGGGATTGGAAGTCTAACCAATAACTTGATTAATATTATTTCCTTGATAGGATTGACCTTGATCCATCTTCTTTTCATTTTTTTTGTGCTTGGGGAATGATTCCTTATAAATTCCCACCTATTTTTTATAAGTTTTAGAGGACTCTTGGGAATCAATCTTAATGTCTCCTTGATCTAGGAGATATTTAATGAAGTTTTTCAACTTCATGCATATGTTTGTAGCATGTCCTTTAACAAAATGGTATGCACAATATTCATGGTATTTTTACTATGATGGTTTAGATGCATCTTTGAAAAAGGGTTTAGTGATGGGGAATGTGACCATGTTATTTAAATATAGTTACGTTAGGATAGCTGATAGTGACTCCGCCAGTGGAGTGCATTACCTAAGTTTCACTGTTGGTTTATATGGCACACCTAAGAGTTTTAAATGTGGTGTTATTTGAATTGTTTGTACATTCTTGGAATCAGTGATCCCATCTCCCACAAAATTCTTATTTTTCTTAAAGAACATATATTTGTCATTAAGTTTTGAGTCGTGATTGTCTCTTTGAAAGGTTTTTAGAACCCCTTTAGTGAGTAAATATTTTTCAATTTGAATACCTTTTTTTATGACCTCTTTAAATGTGCTAACATAATGTATCTGTAAGTGGAAAGCTATCTCAGGGTGTAGGTTAGGTACAAAAATGTTGACTAGATGTTTCTTAGGGATAGATAAAGGGAAGTGGCTAGCTAACCCTCGCCATTGTTATAAGAAACCAACAAAGTTCTCATTATTCCTTTATTTTGCATTACAAAGGTCAATTATAGTGACATCACTTTCCAGGTTGAATAAAAAGTGGTGAACACACTTCTTAGCTAAGTATGAAAATGTGGTGATGGACCCCTTAGGGAGATAGTTTAAACCATTCAAGTTCCTGGCCTCAAAGACTCTAAGGAAATAAGTGAATGAGGTAGTTATCATTATATGATACATCTTGAAAAGCCATGAATAATTCTTTAACAAGGTCATGAGGATCACCTTTTCCCCTATATTTATAAAATTTAGGGAAATAAAAGCTTAGTTGAAAAGGTGTGCGCAAAATTTCTCGATCAAAGGGGTAAGAGCATATTTCTTTGAACAAATATTTCTTGTTAAGACCTTGGTTATTTTCTTGTAGACTGATGAGGGTGTCTTTCATAGACTATCATTATTGGTCAAAAATTTATCCACCTATTAGCATGGCCAATATGTACGTATGCTTAGATTTGGATGTTTCGCCAACAAATTTTTCAGTGTATCTTTTAACTTAAGTGACTCTAGGTTAATCAATTCTAGGAGATATATCCTTGTCTTGATGAACAAGAGAAACTAAATTTGATATTTGCATACTAAGGGCTTGTAGTTATATTTGCACAGTAACATCCTCATTGTGAGGCTCATGCTCTTCTTTGTCATGTAGGGGAATTTCATCCTCTATTTTATGAAAGGGATTCATTCAATCAAAGGATATATGATGATGAGATAGATAGGTGGAGACACATTTATGTCTTCATTGTGACCTCATCCATGAGAAAAAAGAGCAGACGTGGATGCTCATTCACATTTTGGAATGTCCTAATCATTCCTAAGAGGTGGATGAGGATTTATACTCTTTTCTAATCATGTGAGGAAGGAAATCAAAATCAAAATCATAGGGAAATTTATCCCCTAACTCTACAAGACACGACAATACTTGGTCCCTATTCTCAAACAAGTAGTTATCGATATGAGCGGTAGCATCTAAAAATGGATTTTGAGGTATTTCCCAATCACTATCACTATGATCAACAAGGTATTATTCCTCCTTAGAAGAGGGAGACATAGGGTGTCTAAGGGGATTGGAATCAATTTTCTTATGACCTGGTCCAGTCTAAGGTGTTGTGAAATAGAAATATGCCTTAGAAAGATATTGCTTGAATATGTGTAAATGTCACAAGGAATCCAAGATAAAATGGGCAACATAACAAGGATAAAGTGATAGATCTATAAGTGTATATACTATACAACTAAGGAATATCTAATAAGATATATGCCAATGTGGACAACGTAACACCTACCAAGTAAGATATATCTAAGTGTCAAAGACATACATCAAGGAATATATAGAGAAATATATAAAAATGTGGGAAATGTAATGACACACTTGTAAGACTAAAATCAATATTTTAGGAACACAAGGTCTAAGTACCTAGAAAGGGGTCGATATAATGTGAGAAGCGTACTAATATAATGTCAATACCTAGAACAGGTTTCAAAGAAATAAGATGTAAGTATCAAAAAGGGATTGGTACAATACAAGCATCATAGTGACACCAAGAGGAATCTACCATAGGGAAGAAAAAGTCACAATGTTGGTTTAAGAATGTTGGGCTCCAAAACATTGGCTAAGTATAAGAAGGCACATGCACTCAGGGGACCTATTTGAAGAAGGGAACCTGGGTTGAAAGCGCGCAGGGTAGGGTTCTAGCAGGCTTTAGTAGAACACATGGCGCACACACACAAGACAAGACGATGTCGGGACTTAGCCATATTTAAAGATTTAGACATCACACGAGGAAAGTGTGACCCATCTAGCATGCAAAGTGGATAAGGTGATAACATGGAAGATGTAGGATCAAGAATGGAATATTCCATGCATGTGATGGAAGGATCCAAAAGGAAATCATTGCAAAGAGTGGAGAGCTCAGATTAAAGGAGGCATGATCCATTATAGGACAACTTTGGCACTTGGTAGCCAATCTGTTACCACATAAGGCATGAAGGTGAAGGAAAAAAGCTATATATAGAGGTGCGCGGATAGTAGAAAGGGGGGAATGAGAGAGAGGAGGTGGTGGAAGAGAGGTGAAGCTTTGTAAAAATATCATGGAGGATTATATGGGTTGGGATTAGAGGAAACATAGGAGTGATGGCATATTTAGAGGGATGGGTCTGTGTTTATCCTTATAATATGAAGGGTGTAGTTTAGTTTTGATGCATGACCTTACTCTGCATTATTATATGGGTATGTTATGGCCTCAATGAATGTAATGTGGTTACTGAACTCATCAATATGAATATAAGGTTTTGTTTTAAAGCATATATGTGTTCAGGAGCATAATCCTAGTGAATTTCCTTCATGTATGAATCAGTTCTATATGTTGTTTGTTATTTATCTTTTATGGATGCATTGCTATGATAACTCATCCTAGGTTCTCGAAATGAATGCATGGTTACTTTCCATTATTTTACACTTAAGTATCTATCATATATGATTTATTATCACAAGACTCACATAAAGGCGGGGCTCGGCACCCACGCATGCCTCGGGTGAGTGCCTAGCACCCACTGGGTGATAGGCCAATGCGCATGGGATTAGACTGTTGTTCTAGGGGTATAAAAATGACTACATCTTGGTTCCATTTCCAGGACTTATTTTCTAAGTTGTTATGAGAAATGACATACATATTGGTCCATGTGATGCGTGATGATAGATTGTCTAACCTTAGAAAGTGTTGAGACATGGTTCAAGAGAACAGAGGATGAGTTTGCTCAAAGATTCAACACTAGACCTGAGTTTGATGCATGTAGATGGGTAGAAGAGAACCTATACCATGAGTTATATGAGACATTCTTCTACTGTTTTCTAGTAGAACTATATGAATGGCTTTTAGCATATGCATCCAGATCAAGTTTGTACTACAGATCATGCATATGGACCCAAGATGATTATCAGAGGCTATAGGATGCAGATTTGACTTGGATGCGTGTTGTTAATCACTGGTGGAAAGGAGTGTTGACCAATTATACTCTAGAATACTCCATTTCTACGTATTATAGCCTGAAAGTTATTGAGTTAAAGTTTCTGAGGGAGCCTAGAGGAACATTTTTGTGTGCTATTCCTTTGGCTATGAATATCTTGGTCATTACCCTAATTTTAGAAGCATTCTCCATTATTGGCTAAGCTTCTCTGAGTGCTAGGTGAGGAAGCGAGGGTGGAGGAAGATGGTGGAAATTGTGGGTGAAAAGGAAAGGGAGGAGAGAAAACTCAAGTATAGCAAATCTTGTGAAAGGGAGATGACTAGGCAATGTGAGGTTGTAAGCTTGATGGATCTATAGAGGCATATGTTGTGGGAAGGAGTTAAGGTTCATGTAGAGGATGTGGAACCTGAGCAGTCTGTGCTACCCCATCTTGGCAAGTGCGGGAGAGAAGCCCCTTCAGATTTTTATGAGAGTTCATCACATAGAGAAAGGAGAGCCGTCAATACGCATCTAAACCCACCTTACGACCAACCCCTGGCCTTTGGTATTCCAGATCAAGGGAGAAGTATTGTTAACCCAGTTGGTATCGGTGGGAGTAACTAATCTGTGCCTAAGAGATATAATTTCTCATTCAAAACATCCACAGTTGTGTAAACAATTCCAATATTTAGAGGAATTTTTGGACAAGGTGCAAATACACAAGGTTTGGGTATCACATCTGGGAATGGCCCAGGACACACAACTGGTAGTGGGACAATATTACAAACCATTGATTTGTAGTTCAGTGGGAAATTGGGAACACTTGGCGCAACCACTTCAGGACATTTTCCAGCTGCAGGAGGTAGATCTAGTGGTGTAGGAGCTAGAGGACCTGGTGCACCTGTATGATCTTGAGGATATGGTGGGTCATGAGGAACATGACCTAGTGGATCTAGTGCACCTGGAAGAAGAGGAAACACCAAAGGGAACCAAGGCTCTGGATTAGGAGGACAAGGGTCTCATCCACCTCCACAAGTATTGTTTGAGATGTCCTTGCACTTACTAGACTACATGCATATTGAAGATGCTACAGAGCATGTGCACAAGTGTGAATTAATATGGCACGTGAAAGGGATCACTACCCTAGAGTGGAAGGCAAGTCAGTTTACAACAACATTGCAAGGGCACACACATAATTGGTATCAAAAGTATGACCCCCATCAAACAGTGGTAGACTACACTGCATTGAAGAACACCTTCCTAGAATAATTCCATATCCCATAATTTTAGTAGAAGAGCATCAGTGCTATGAAGGATATCCAACAGGGAATGACAGAGAGTGTGCAGGAGTATGACGTGTGGTTAAAAAATATCCTATGACATTCACCCCTCTCAACATGCTCATTGTTTTGTTGGAGGATTGATAACACCATTTATAAGGGCACTGTCACACAAGACTTTCACAGACCCAGGTGAGGCCTTGGAAGCTACCTTGTGCATTGAGGCTTTTGAGAGTGTTGATACTGGTGTTAGCCCTTTTTTAGAGGCTAAAATTGTTGTAATTTCCAAGTAGTTGGAGAAGCTATCTAAAAACTCAACGCATGAGGTTCATAGTGGGATTCGGTGTATAAAATATGAAGTGGAAGGGCATGGAAAGGATATTTACCTTTAGAATTCGGTACATGCCATAGTGGTAACCTGTGAGATTTTCCATGGGGATCATGATGCAAGTAGGTTCCCTCTACTACAATGTAGATTCCATAAGAATGTTTTTTGCTATTACAAGATTTATACCTCTATGACCCATGATACCAAGGATTGTAGATTGATTGACTAGATTCATGATGTATTTGATCTCAGTGTGTGCCAAAATAGTCTTAGAAGTAGTTCCAAGGATGATGACCATTGTTATGAAGGACATGTAGATGGAGGAGTGCGTGGAAGAGGTTTTTGTGGAGGATTTTGTGGTCGCCGTAACAGCAACGGAGGAACAAGTGAATTCCTATGAGGAACCTATTATAACTGTGAATACACAGAGGATTACAAGCATGAGTGTCCTAATCTGTTGTAATGCTTATGGTGTGGGAAGAAACATAAGTACGAAGAGTGTCCAGAGATTTATGAGCATATCAACCAACATCACTAGAAAGACAAAGGTGTTAGGATGGTAAGCATCAAGAAGGCCAATTCACAGTGGATACAAAGAGTGGCGTGTGAGTTAGGATTAGAACTTGTATTCATGATGACGCAAGTGGAGGCCATGCATGCCAGGGAGATGCCAAGACAAAGGACACTAGTTTTAAGAGAGGAAGTGGTACATGGGAAGTATCTAGACCCCGCTCATTAGAAGGAGGTGTATCAAGAGACTATGGATGTGATTCGGAGTTTGTAAGGGGAGATCCAATGCCTAAAGGAGAAAGCAAAGTAGTTGGAGAAAAGGAAGAATACCAAGGCTCCAAAGGAGTACCTGGATGAGGTCAAGGAAGTATGTAGGATGTTAAGGTAAGATAATATTATTCCCTTGCTAGGAGAATGGCTGAGGGAGAAGGTACCACTTGCTAGAGCAAAGTGCAAAAGGTAGGTTTTGTATGTAAACCTTTCTCCTCATAGCCTTGACTATGATAAGGAGATTACATTGAATGCAATTATTGATGGGTGGCTTCTAAGGAATATCCTCATCAACATGGGAGTAGAGGTCAATGTTCTCACCTTGGATGCATGGCATCAAATGGGAAGACCTACATTACAACCATCTTCAAATTTATTGCATATGGAAAACAAGACAAAGGAAATGCCCACTGGAGTATTGAAGGATGTGGTTATCACTATTTAAGGGGCTAAGTTCACTGGGGAATTTGAATTCTTGGTGCTCACCGAGGTAGATAATTTCCCTGCATTACTTGGGTGCCCATGGTGTTACAAGAATAATGCCAACCCGCAGTTTAAATAAGGGTCTATCAGCTTTGAGAACATGGAAGAAAGGGTGATTATCCCTTTAATAGATGGGAATTTAGTGCCCTATACTAAGGCTTTAGGAGAGGAAGTCCTTGATAGAATCTATGTGCGCTCCATCAGAGATCCAGAGATAGCACATCCCATAGAGGGAGTTATCCAGTTTGAAGATTCTCAGTCCTTGAGTGATACCACTACCATGGCATTTGATGATTTGGTGAATGGTACTTATGAGTTTATTGGGTGGTAGTTGAGAGGATCTATAATAAGGGTAAGGAATTCACACTCAATCAAGCACCTCGAAGGGAAGAAATTACCAAGTTACTCTAAAGGAGTATACCCTAAAATTTTCTTGCGAGAAATGGAGGCTTAGTGGAAGAATGAGGATGAGAGAACGGGAATTCTCAACTACAACCTTCTTAGAATTGGAGTGTGCTAGTGGGCCACTCATCGGGAGAGCCTCCTAGAATAGTGTAAGGTAAGAGTCACATTCTCTATAAGGTTCTCCATGAGCAATGTGCCCATTGTCATCTAAGACTACCATTGTAAAGAGACAGCCTCATTTCATATCCAAGCATGTGAGAAGGACTAGATGGGAAACATGGAAGTGTTACCACCTTCGTTATGGGTGCATAAGTTATATTACACCTTACAAGGTTGTGCATGCACATGGTATATTATTTTGGAGATGCATCGTCAAATAAGTAATTGGTAGGAGTTAGCAGTTCATCTCATTCAAGCTTTCTTGTTTATGAATACCAAGCCATTAGTAGATAAGGTGTTACAATTAATCAAATGCCTTACAATAGGAGATAGTGCTATGGAATAAGATAGGCTAGTGGAGTTGTTGGGTGATCCATATTTGGATATGTGCCTCAATGAAGAAGAATCAGAGGAAAGGTATCTTGAGTGTGTGTGCATGGAGAAAGAAAAAGGAAAAATGGTCTATGTAGTAGATGGTGAAGAGATGGAAAGTTTTGATGTTAACCATTATGAAGGTACATGTGAAGTCATATATAGTGCTAATGAGTGAACACACACCTACCATGAGCCCTTAAAAACAAAGAAGGTTAACATTGGGAAAGATACATAACCTAAGGAAGCTATCATTGGGGACTATTGGTTGGAAACAAGAGGTTTCAAAGGTCATTAATCTGTTATGTGAGTTCCAGGATTTGTTCCCTCATGGGTACCATGAAATAAAAGGAATTTACCATTCCTTGGGGGAGATGAAGATCAAGTTAAAGGAAGGTGCAATGCATAATTTGGAAGAGGCCTTATTAGATGAATCCAAATTTGTTCGTATGGGTCAAGGAAGAAATAGAAATGATGATAACATCTAATATCATTGAGGTTTTAGAGGAATCAGAATGGATAATCCCAATGGTCATCAGTATCAAGAAGGATGGGAAGATAAGGATCTGTGTGGACTACAGGGACCTGAATGAAGTATGTGTCATTGATCCTTTTTTAGCTCCCTTTACTGAAGAAATTTTGGAGGGAGTAGTTGGGAATGAAGTATACTCTTTCACGAAAGGGTTCTCAGGGTATCACTAAGTCAAGATTACAAAGGAAGACTAGAGAAAGACAAATTTTGGCACTGAATGGGGATGTTTTTCCTACATGGTTATGCCTTTTGGATTGAAGAATGTGCTTGTTGTGTTCTTGCACATCGTGGTACAAGTATTTCAGGACTTCATCCATAAATATCTTCAAGTTTACCTGGATGACTGGACTATATATGGATTAGTAAAATACCATTGTGACAATTTGAGGCTGATGTTTTAGAGATTTTAGCAATTGAGGATATCCCTCAACATTAAGAAATGTGTCTTTCCTACTCCTTTTGGAACTCTGTTAGGGTGTATTATATGTAAAGAAGGCTTACTAGTGGATCTTACTAAAGTTTCAGTTATTATAGGATTAGGGGAGCCTACTAGTCAAAGCAAAGTGCATAGATTCCTTGGGCATACGGGGTACTATAGGAAATTCATCAAGGGGTATGCCAAGATTTCCAAACCCTTGGAATAATTGCTAAAACACAAGAGTGCCTTTCATTGGGGAGAGGCATAGTAGAAGGCATTTGACACTTTAAAGGATAGGATTGTCACTGTGCCCATACTATGTTTTCCTTCTTGGGATAAGCCTTTCCATGTGCATGTTGATGCCTCAGGAACAACCATGGGAGTAGTAATAGCATAACTCGGTGAGGGGATTGTTGATCATCCCTCGTGTTTTTCCAGTAGAAATTTGACACCAGCAGAACAAAATTACACAACTTTTGAGTGTGAGGCACTATATATGATCTATGCACTGCACAAGTTTAGATAGTACCTATTGGCAACACCATTTATATTCTACACGGACCACATGACATTGAATTACTTAGTCAACAAGCCCATTATGTAATGGTTCATATGTCGTTGGGTCCTATTATTCCAAGAATTTGAGTTTTTGGTTGTATTAAAACAAGGGAAGAGTAATTCTAGACCTCATCATTTATCTAGGATTGACTCAGGGGAGGACATGCAAATCATTAACGATACCATGCCAAATGCGTAAATATTTAGGTTGCAGTGCACATCCTTAGACTTGGAAGATATCGCTGTATTCTTGAAAACTAGTGTGGTGCCAGAAAGGATGAAGGCTCTGGAAAGGAAGCAATTAGCAATATGCACCGTACCCTACATGTTAATTAGTGGAGATATATATAAGTTAGAATGTGACGAGGTTTTACACCAATGCATATTGGAACATGAGCATGTGGAAATTATGGAGGAAGCGCATGGTGGGATTGTAGGAGGACATTGTGCAAGAAATGCTACCGCACAAAATATTCTACTTGTAGGGATTTGATGGGAAACCATCTACCAGGATTGTATTTAGTTTTGTAAGGCCTGTGACCATTTCCAATGCCTTGGAAATCCCTGAAATAGGGATGAAATTCCCTTGCGACCTATAACCAATGCTAAACCATTCTAAAAATGGGCAATCAACTTTGTAAGGCCAATTTTGCCAGCTGCATGAAGGACTGGTTCACAATATATCATCACTTTCACTAATTACTTGACATGATGAGAAAAGGCAACACCTACGATGGATTGCATTGCAACATCAGCTGCTAGATTTTTATGGGAGAACATAATCAGTAGGTATGGTTGTCCTTTAAGCTTAACAAGTGATAGGGGTACACACTTTCTCAATGAAATGGTCAGGATTATGCTAGCAGAATTTATGGTGGCCCATCACAAGACTACCCCTTATCACCCTTAGGCGAATGGAACTACTGAGGCATTTAAAAAAATACTAAGTTACACATTAACCAAGATATACGACATTAGAAGACAAGATTGGGATGACAAGGTATCAACCATTCTATGGAAATATAGGAAAACCTACAAGGGGTTGAATAAAGCCACACCATTTCAATTAGTGTTTGGCACAGAGGTTGTTTTACCAATTGAATTCATGTCACCATCACTGCGTATAGTGTATGCAAGAGGATTGGATGATGTTGAAGCACTAGAAGAGAGGATTTATACATTGATGTAGTTAGATGAAAGGTGATCACTTGCTAGATGGAGTTAGAAGACAAAAAAACAAGAAAAAAGGCAAGACATGATCGTCACATAAAAAAAAAGTAGTTTGAGGTTGGGAAAATGGTTTTGTTGTATGATTCTAAGTATCTAGGCCATCCCGAGAAGTTAAAAGTCCATTGGTTGGGACCTTACATCATCTTGTACATCCTGGATTTAGGCACTTGCCAGTTACAAGCGCTAGATGGGATGATATTACTAGGTCATTTCAATGGGAATAGGCTGAAGCCCTACTATAAATAAGTCTTCTTGTTGTTTATAAATAAGGTAGTATTGCCAGTTAGCTTATAATTTCCCTTTATCGATTTTTCTTTTCTTGTGTTTCCCTTTCTTGTTGCTTGTTCCTTTCTTTGTTTTGTTTTACGCCTTATGTGTCGGTAACCAAATTATTTTTTCTAAATTTGTGTATGTGTAAAGGACCACGCATCTATTTTAGTGTGGGGTGGAGTAATGCAAATCAAAGTATAGGCCAGTAGTAAAATTTGAGTGGTTAAGTATAAGAAAGTGTGTAAGATTGAGAAATCGCATGGGGAAATGGTGGATAATGAATTATGGTGTCAAGAAGGTTGTAAGAAATACCACGTATAAAGGATGAAGAGTGCATGAAAAACATGAGGTGGGAGAGGGAAAAAATTAGGTAAAGGACAAAAGAAGTGCCTTCGGCACTGTAGACACACACATAAGATTCTTTGGTCACCAGTAGAATAAAACGTGTAAGATTGAGAAAGCATGTGGGGAAAAAATGGATAATTAATTATGGCGTCAAGAAGGTTGTAACAAAGACCAAGTACAAAGGATGAAGAGCATAGGAACAATAGAGGTAGGCAAGGGAAAAAATCAGGTAAAGGACAGAAGAAGTTCCTTCAGCGCTGTAGAAGTGCACATAAGAGTCTTCGGTCAGATTGGATTTTTACGCGCCAGAAGGTTGTAGAAGGTTTTTTCACACAGAATTAGGCACGTGGATAAGGGCACTTAAGGTCGGCCTAGTGGAAAAAGCCAAATTTAATGTTAAGTATGTTGGTAGGTGGTATACCATTTATTGTTGGAGGGGAGCAAAAACTATAAATATGAGGTGAGGAAAGTCATTATTTTACATTGCTATTACGAAGTTGAAGTGCTCTTGCAAACAAGGGCATCCAGAGATGTTTATGCAAAGGAAGAAGAATCCTAGAAATCTCAGTGTGTGACTAGAATAGATCTACAAACTAGGAGGAAGGAGTATACATGCATGAGAAGAGTTTGTTTGAAATGCGCCATCTTGTGGAAGGATTTTCCTAGTTAGGGTTTGGCAACTAAGGCATGGAGATAGAAGTATTTCTTCCAAGAGTTGAGATTTAAGATTGAGTAGAGTAGTAGAGAAGAGCAAGGAGTTTTAAATTTTAAACCAACAGAAAGAATGACACAAAAGAAGGAAACCATTTCACCAAAAAAATAAAATGGCAAGGGTAAAGGGAAAAAAATTGCTACCATCCTGAGCTTCAATGAGGAATGGTATGCAGAAATACAATACTCAGATGGAGTGTTACTTGGAAACGAGTGGGTGTCGCACTTGACATAGATGACCATGAGTGATTACAACCATCACACAAGCACTACAGAGAAAGAAATGGTGTTGGAGCTGGTTCATCCAAATAAGAAGAGGACACTGGATGGAATGCCAATATATAAGGATGAGGTGAAAGTAAAGTTGGAAAAGGAAGGGCTATTGTAACTATATGAGTTGCCTTACTTTGGCAAGCCTAAGTGACTTTATCAGTGGTTGATGTCACATGTACATGAAGACCCTTTCTACTTTGCAGTTCGTAAAATATGCATAACACCACAGTTGATATCTAATTTCACTAGCCTAAATTGTGAACGGGAATCCATAGATGACTATCTGAGCGATGAGGAGGCCATCAAGGAAACAATAGCAACTTATGACTACAAAAAGGGTTCACGGTACTTTGACATTACAGAAATTCCAGACCCTGTTATGAGAATTCCCACACGCTTGGTCACTAAGATCAATGATCAAGAAAGATAAATATAAGTGAACAAGGCATGGTTGAATATTTATCAAAAAATATCAAAAGATACCATCTATAACTTGTCCACCTTTATTACGGATGAAATCATAAGCAACACATAGGAAGGAGAAAAGATATTATTTAGAAATATCCTCCTCACCATCATCTTCTCGAAGATTGGAGTACCAGATGGGCCAAAAAAGTTTGTTTGGGAGTATCTAAAAGAGAACTCCTCACCCGTGAAAAGGTTCGAGAAGTATACTTGTGAAACCATGACGGTCACTCACAAGGCGCGACTAAAGAAGTGGTATAAAAAATGAGTGATGCATTCAGGTAAGAGTGGAGGATCCCAGAGATAACACCTGCACTTGTGGATGGAGAGGCATAGTTTGTGGTTTACCAACATTTATACATTGGTAGGTTTACTTTGACAAATGGGAATAAGAGCCCATGGTGCAAGCTACCCTTCTCCTTCACTGAGAAATAATTCCAAGCAGGGGTAAATAGGTTCAAGAAGGCCAAAATGCTAAGGTTCAACCTTAGTGAAGTTAACCAAGACCATTGCGAGCTATGCTGAAAGCTCATGTAACCTCAGAACTGTGCGTATGTGGAGAAGTATGTATCCCACGAAGTAAAAATGATGAATCCAATAATGCTGCCAATCCTTGGAAGGGATGCAACTAGGGTATACCTACACATAAGGCCTAAGTTTGAAAAAGGTGCCTATCTAGAGAATGATGTCTCCATACTAGAAGACCCCACAGGTTGGAAAAAGGTTGTGCTGAAGAAGAGGGAAACATAATAAGTGTAGGAGAAAAATGCACCAAGTGTGTAAACCGCACAACTGATGGGCACGCTGGAAGCAGTCGCAAAGCCTAGTACTTACATGCGTAGAAATAATTCCTAAGTCAAGGTGAAGACCCTACAAGAATAGGTGTTGGAGAATGAATATCCCCTCACACACGAAGAATCACCAAAGAAGACGTCGCCTATTAAGGAGAAGGAAGAATCTCTTATACTAGAATACCTAGCTAGGAAGAAGCAAAAGGTGGTAGAAGATGTAGACTTAGAGGAGACATAAAGCTTAGATACCTAAATTACCAACAAGGATGACGAAGAGACTGAAGGAGGTCAAGACCATCCAATGTATGATATACATGACTCAAAGGAGGAGGAAGGTGAAGACAAGTATTAAAAAGAAGATGAAGAGGAGAAGAATGACGAGGAAGTAGAGGATCAAGGAAAGGGGGTGAGCGAAGAGATAAGAACTAAAAATTAGAAAACCCCAAGCCTCACCAAGGAATAAGTGGAGAAATACGTAGAGAGAGAAGTGACGGTAATCATGAAGGATTTAGTGGAGTCAGATTTGGAGAGAGGCACAGATGAAATTTTGAAGGATATGGAAGAAGAAAGCATTGGGAAAGAATATGGTAGCATGGGTGGGAATCCCAATTTGGCGGTAAGCTTCCCAAAAGTTGCATGAACATGTGGGAAAGGCTTAGTGGTGGCACAAGAGAAAGGAATGGGATACATTAATGATCCAAGTAAGGTGTTATGTGTGCACTTCTAAAGCACCATACCAATAGAACAAATCTTGGCTATGTTCTTTGTTTGATGAAGAAGGCATGTATCCCTAAACCAGGAAGATGATATCTTGGGAATTTGAGTCCCACATAGATGAATTTGAGTTTGAAGTAAGTTAGAGAGCGTTGATGAAGGTGCCAAAAACCAAAGGAGTAAATCCCTTATTGAATGCTCAACAATTATTAGATGAGCAGGTCTGTAATGCACTCAAAAAAGTTTTAGTTGAGATTGAGGCCAGAATATTTGGAAGGAATGAAAGAGTGAGATTCCTGGAGGAGGAATTGGAGAAGGAGAAGAAGGAGCTCGCTGAGAAGAGAAAGGACTTGAAGTAGGAAGAAATTATCAACTCACAGTTAAGGTGTGAGCTAAAAGAGGAGAAGGCAAGGGTGCATGAGCTACATAAGAAGATTGAGATGATTACGGGTGCTATTATTTTAAATCATCCTGACCTAGTGCCACCTAAGAAAAAATATGAATCAACCTTACAGTGTTTGGAAGATTTAACTTGCATCCTCATGATGGAAAGGCTTCCACTTGCCTTAGATTCTAGAGAAGAAGCATTGGCACGCTAAGAGAAAGAAGATAAGTTGAAGGTTGTCAAGATTGTTGCTCGATATACTAAACTCCTTATAGATGTAAAGGATGTCGCGTAATTTTCTAAAGTTGCATATGACAACTGCGTTGATAGAGATAGAGTGGCAAGCATCCTGGTCACCACTCATGAAATGGAACTCAAGGAGTTTCAAGAAAATAATAAGGGGAATAGGGCAGAAAGAGATAAAATCCTAGCCAAGGTAGAAAAGAAGTCAGAAGCTATCGAGACCTTGCAGGCTTGATCAAAAGCTTCCTAAAGGAATTGTACCCCCAGATCACCCACATGATGGATGCGCTTGAGGACTTGGGAAAACAATTGGAAAGTATTATTGAGAAAATGAGTGCCAAAGGGGAGGAATTAAGTTTTGAGGAGGTGAGTGCCTTAGTCAGAGACCTCTGTCAGCAAGTGCAGAATGAGGTTGATGCTTGGGAAAAGCTAGAGGCATAAATAGGGAAGGATTTCCCCCTCCTCCTTCAAAAATGAGTAATTATTGTCATTCATTCTCCGCATTCTTTCATTATTTCTCCCAATTCTTCATTCCTTCATTATTTTCCCCCTATTCAGATCCCGCCATTCTTTATTCTTTGAAGAGAAGTGTTTCTGAGGATGGAGAACAAGCGTAGTGTGGGGTGATGTTGGGCCCCAGAATATTGGATAAGTACAAGAAGGCGTGTGGGCGCGCGTGACCTATTTGAAGAAGGGTGCATGGGTTGAAATCATGTAAGGAAGGGTTCTAATAGGGTTTAATAGAACACATGGAGTGCATGCGTAAGACAAGATGGTGTTGGGAATTAGCCATATTCAGAGTTTTAGACAACACACAATGAAAGTGTGACCCATCTAGCATGCAGAGTGGATAAGGTGCCATCCTGATAGCTGTAGGATCAAGAATGGAATATTCCATGCATGCGATGGAAGGATCCAGAAGGACATCATTGCAAAGAGTGGAGAGCTCAGATCAAAGGAGGCATGCTCCATTGGAGGACCACTTAGACACTTGGAAGTTGATCTGTTACCACAGAAGGCATGTCGGTGAAGGAAAAAAG
Source organism: Taxus chinensis (assembly GCA_019776745.2). Classification (NCBI taxonomy): domain Eukaryota; kingdom Viridiplantae; phylum Streptophyta; class Pinopsida; order Cupressales; family Taxaceae; genus Taxus; species Taxus chinensis. The sequence goes on along the minus strand of CM034150.1, from coordinate 278,370,829 downwards.
ATATATATAGAGGTGTGTAGATAGTAGAAAGGGGGGCTTGAGAGAGTAGAGGTGGTGGAAGAGAGGTGAAGATCTAAAAAATATCATGGAGGATTATATGGGTTGGGATTAGAGGAAATATAGGAGTGATGGCATATTTAGAGGGATGGGTCTGTGTTTATCCTTGTAATATGAAGGACATAGTTTAGTTTTGATGCATGACCTTGCTCTGCATTATTATATGGGTCTGTTATGGCCTCAATGAATGTAATGTGGTTACTGAACTCATGAATATGAATATAAGGTTCTATTATAAAGCATATGTGTGTTCATGAGCATAATCCTAGTGCATTTCCTTTGTGTATGAATCAGTTCTATATGTTGTTTTTTATTTCTCTTTTATGGATGCATTGATATGATAACTCATCCTAGGTTCTTAGAATGAATGCATGGTTCCTTTCCATTCTTTTACACTTAAGTATCTGTCATAGATGATGTATTCTCACAAGACTCACATAAAGGAGGGGCTCGACGCCCATGTGTGCCTTGGGTGAGCACCCAACGCCTGCTGGGTGATAGGTCGACGCACATGTGATTAGACTATTGTTCTAGGGGTATAAAAATGACTACAAAGACTACCATTAAAAATATGAGTAGGTACCAAGACATTTTCACCACATAAATTCATGGTCCTAGAAGGTACAGTCATGTTAACTAAGTAAAGTCATCAAGAATTTTTTGAACTTAAGAATGAGTTATGTTAGCTATAGAGGAAGGATAAAAGGAAACTAGGTCTGGTAAAACTATGAGATGTTTTTGAGTAATGTAATTGGCAGAAGCTTCATAAAAATTTTCTTCTTGTTCGATGAACAAGATTGCCTGAACTTTGATAGAGATATGCCTAGTTGTATCTAGATATCGTGTTTGAAGCATATAGATCATGCACAACTTCAATGGACTATCTCCTTGTTTGAAAAACAACATTATGATAGTCTGGAAGCAAGTCTGAACAGGTACATATCTCTGATATAATGTTATTTTGGATATGGTGCAAGTTATCTCCAGGGGGAGCTAGTTATGGCTGAGTAGGATTGTAATCTCAGACATGGTTGTTTATTACTTGTCTGACAGAGGTATGGAAGTTTCTATAATAAATCCTAGACTTAAGTATGATTATGCCAAAGGATCAGTCATGAAGGATCAAGAGGCTGTGAATTTGGTATGAAGATGTAGTTACTGCTCATAGCAATTTCAAGTGAAGTACGTAATGGGGCACTTCTCATTTTGTCAAAAGTTACCTCAAGGTCTTGAATACTGTATGATAGAGCTTGCTGAGGAGTGATGGAAAAAATGATGATTATGGCTAAAGTGCCAAGATGCTTCAGACATTTGCACCTGTAAAAGTACAGATGTGTCAGAACTTGAATGGATGTGATCTCTATTGAAAATTAATTTTCTGTAAAATGTGGTTCCAATATGAATGGCATTTAGGCAACCTACAGACAATGTAGTTAAACACCTTTTGAAGTTTGATCTAATGACAAGGGGTTCCATAGAGTCATGTGTCCAAGTGAGCTAATGAGCTCTAAGGTGCATGGAAAAGAGTTTTATTGACAATGAATGTTGGTGTCTCAAGATGTCTTGAAAGTGAAAGAGTATTGAGAATATACAGCGTGTATTCAAACTAAGTTTTGAAGCATGATGTAGTTTCAAGATGTACACTAAGAAAGTCAGTAAAGGCATATGGACAAGTGGTTTACAGTATTGAGCAATGATTTTAGAGGAAGCAAATTGATCCACTTGACAAAAAAATGTTATAATGAGGATAAAAAGGTATTTTTGATTCTCAATATCTCTTACAAGGTTTTAGATGAATATTTTTTATGATGTGTATGTACCCTACTTAAGAAGTGGAAAGAATAAGTTTAAGGTGAAAGATCTAATCTGAATATGGTTTTAACCCCATGATGAATGTGATTTTCTACTTAAAAACTGCAATATAGGCAGAGTACAGGTAAACATTTGAGACATTGAGGAATCCAAGATATGTAAAGTTCTCAGTAAACTTCATGATTTAAGCAAATAAGGTATAGAATGTTTTATATACGTGAATCACTGATGCTTGTATGATATGCATCTAATTTCATCTAATGTGTGAGAAGGTTGAGGAAGACTCATGACACAAAAATTGTGCTTGAGATCGCAATTGGAAACTAGGCATAGGGCATCTAGGTTTATTGAGACTAGTGTATGTCATAGAGCATAGTAGCACGTGAAGTTTCTGCATGAAGTATATCATTAGAATGGTACAACAAAATGCTTGAAAATAAGTCTAGAGATCGCTAGTTGAAAGCATTAAGGATGGTCAGTGGAGTGTAGATGTTCAATGCAGGCACAGACACAAAAAATAAAAACATGTGAATTTGGATGCAGACGTAGGAAGATGCACATAAACGTAGGGAATTCCTTACGCTAGCACAAAAAGTTTGTCTATATCAAGCAAGGTATAGAGCCCAATTGTAAAATGTCTTCAAGATATTGAGTATCTATTGTGACATTGAAGGATACTTAATTTTCAAGCATGTGAAGTTATATTTGGTCTACAACTCAAGACTTAGACAGGTACAAACTCAACATTAGTTCTTTAAGAAGTCATGAATTTTTCGCCCCAAGATATGTCAAAAGAGAGTGTTAGTGTAAATGAAGAATTGAGCACTTGATTTAAACAAGTGCTTGATGTACCCAACTAAGTGGTGAGGCTACCGTGTGCATGTCAAATGAATGAATGACTATGATAAGTTACATGTATGTTAACAATGCTTTATACATTAAGTAGATCTAATAAGGGGGGAGAATGAATCTAATGACAACGTGAGTAAATCCATTAGGGGGATTTTGAAGATCTTTTAATGCTTCTCCCATCAATAGGTTTTCCATTGAATGACAAAGGGGGAGATCCTGTTGGCATGTTTTTTATGGTCATTAGATTGTCAAAGCATGTTGTTTTGGTGAGTGTTTTCTAAGGTCACTTGATGATCAAAATAGGACTTCACCAAGAACATGAAGGTTGATTGGTAGTGTCAAATCAAGTATGAGTTTCTTGGTGATGATTCAGGGTGTCCTCTTGAGTCAGTCTTGCCAGGACTTGTAGATGGTGAAAGGAGTGTTTTTTTATGATAAGATAAGACTTAATAGAGTGTGTTGAAGGATATTCTCAGATGATTAAGGTAGACATATGTGTATGAGGTGGTCAAATTTAGTGAAACAAACATGTTTCAGGTGCTTATCTGTATAGGCCTATAGATTGGAAAAACTAAGGTAAGTCATGATGAAGTTGAAGCATGAATAGCATCTTATGTGAGAATGGAAAGAGGTCATTAGAATTACATGAATATGATGTGTACAGTATGACTTAGAGGAAGTTAATTAAAGTGTTTCCAACTTAGGTGTTTGAGTTGGGGTTTTACGTCTAAATCCTAGACCTAGTACTTAAGATTAATTAGTAGATCCTGGTGTAGGCTAGATTCAATACAATCTGGAGAGATAGTTGATGGAAAAATGAAGGTCATTGGAGAGTGTGTGGAAGGTTTACCCAATGATGGTGTGGTCCAAATTCTTAGGACCTAGAGGATTGAATAAATTGAAAGTTATGCCATTAATTACTAAAACCAAGCTTATGAATCTAAGAAACAAGTGGCTAAATTTTGATTTTCTGAATAAAGGGGGGGCTCGTTGGATTAGTGTAGTGGTATTGCATGGGGACCCAAGATCTTGGAGGATAGTTTAATAGGTATGTTAGAGAATATTTTTCCAAGTAGAATTAGTGAATATGAAAAGATCGTGTATTTTTAGTGTATGAACAATCGTTCATATAAAGTAAACACATGTTTACAATGGCTCTCAAAACCCTAGCTTCAGGATAGCAACTTGGGAGAAATTGATTTTTATGACCCATAAATTATTTTTTGAGAAAAAGTTCAATAGATAAGGCCTCAGGCTTGTAGGTGAATCAATCCATATTTGTCTAAGTGTGATTTAGACGTTTTGGTCTATATGTGAGCCCCATCCAAGGTAGGAATTTTTTTGAAGATTTTCATTTTTCTTCAAAAGTGTTCATTGTACATGGATTGATTTTCCAAAATTGGAATTTATGATTAAGTATGGGAGTTTTTATTCATGTCTCATCCCATGGTTTCATATCTTGGTTGAGCTCTTAGGTTGGTCATGACAGTGAGTTGAACCCATAATATATTGCAAGACTAGTTTTTGAAGCAGTTTTGGGTAGTTTGGAGCAGTCTCACGTTTTGCATTATCATATTTGGAAAAATGGATGCTAGAAGATTTGCTGATGATCTTGAGATCAAGATATTTCCATTTATATATCACACTTGAGTTTTTGTTGAGATTTTAGGAAGTTATGAAATTGTTTTGTGAAGACTAGTTTTTGGGGTGTTTGTTTGTGCATGCTTTTGAGTGGCTTTATGAGGTGAGATCGTTGTCCCAGTATGTTTCATGGTTTTAAAATGGTTTTTAAGGCTTAAACAACATGTCAAAGTTTTTTTGGTCCCATATGACATGATTCATGCATTAGGAAAGCCATGAATGTATGATTATGGAGTGAGAAGAAGGTCACATGTTGACCTAGTTGACAGGGTTTAGGACAAAGCAAGTGAGGTCTATAGATTGGTTTGTAAGACCAAACATTGTCTCTTGCCCATAGTTTTTGGGTACCTAAAAGTGATTAGGGGTTCATTTTGGATAATGTGCAAGCTTTAGAAGAATTTTTATGGGTCAGTACAAGTGTTGGAAGTTTAATCTTCCTTAACTATTTTTCATGGTTTAAGGACAATTCTGGGAGTGCAAGTTGGCAAGTGGCTCTTGAGCACTTACAATCTATATAAGAATGTCTGATGCAGTTGGTGATGATCCTAAGGTTATGAGGTTTATATTCATGTCACATAAATGCATGGTTGAGGTGATTTGATTATGTTTTTACTTCAATATGTGAATATTGGTTTTGTAGGTCACATACCTAATGAGGAAAGTTGACCCTAATGGTGGCTTCATAGCCTAATATGGTGGTACATAGCTGAAAAATCATGTTGGAGGCTAGTAGAAGACTTATAAAAAATTTATAAGTTGTTCTCGATGTTTGGTGAAGTCATATAGGTTAATAAGACTAAGTCTTGGCGAAGGAGGTGTTTGAGTGCAATTAGGCCTCTATGGGTCTTAATCAAGATTTATGGTCATAGCATGTTGTTTTCAAACTAATATGGTTTACAAATGAAGTTATTATGATTTATTCATGTTGATAAATTATTATATGCTCTATAAAGGTTTACTAAGGTGTGTGGTGTGCATAATTCACGTATATATGCAAGTGAAGAAGACCTCTTTTATAGTTGAGTGGATGGTATAAGAGGTGCAAGCGAGAAATAAGGTAGTTTGTGAAGAGGTGAATAGGTTATTTTGACCATCAAAGAGAGGGCAGAGATTATGTCATAAGGATCTAAGTGTTTTTCTATTTTTGGAGAGATAGGTCATTTGACCTAATCAAGTTCTTGAAGTTCTTGAGTGAAGAAGCCTAGAAAGGTAGTTTTGGAAAAGAGAGAAGAAAACATATAAAAGAGTGTCATCATTAGTTGTTGTGGAAACATTCTATAGGTGACAAAAATCATGTGGTTTAGTTGGTGATGAGTCATCTAGGGAGTTGTAGTTACCTTCCTTGTTGAGTTGGTGATTCACTAAATTTATGGGTTGGTGCTCCTTTTAGGGTTGGTGCTCCACTAAACTGTCAAGGGTGGTGCTCCTTGTTGAGTTGGTGATCAACTAAATTTGATTCATTTTTTTATAAGACAAGTTATCCAAGATTTTTTAGTGGGTTTTCTTCCCTTCAATGGTTTCCCGCTTATATTTGGTGTACTTGTGTTTGAATTTCTCATGTATGGTTATTATTCTTGGTGAATACATTTTTAATGGTTAAGTTTAAATTATAATTAATGAATGCTAAAGTGTATTTAAAAACAATAAAATAGGACACATTGATTCTCCTTCCCCCACTCAGTTCTTATAATTCCAATAATTAGTATCAGATCATGTCCTCTTAAGTAATATTAACATTCTTGAGGTGATCCTAGAAGCACATACATGGTTATTCAGCAAGGTGGTTCCTCAACTATCAAATTTCCTTTGTTCAATGAGACAAATTATGATTTTTGGAGAATCAGGACGAAGACTCATATAATGTCCTTAGGATTTAATATTTGGAAGTCAGTTTTTGATGGGTATACTATTCCTAAAATTCCTCCAACTGATACAACAAGAAAGAAGGAAAGTAATGATAACTTTAAAGTAATGAATGCCATTTTTGTGGATTAGCAAAGTCATAATTTGTCAAGGTAATGTAATGTGTTATATTTAAGGTTATGTGGGATAAGCTATAGATCATTTGTAAAGGTGAAACTATGGTGAAGTTGTCAAGGCTTCAGACCTGTAGGATTCAGATTGAAATTTTGAAGATGAAGGAAGAAGAAAACATTTCATCATATCTCCTCATGGTAGATGAAGTGGTTGATACTATTAAAGGATTAGGAGAAGAAGTGAAAGAAACATTGGTGGTGCAAAATTTATTGATATCTTTAACTCCTAATTTTGATTCTAAAGCCTTAGCCTTAGAGGAAGCCAAGGATCTAAGTACATTACATATGGATGAACTCCATGGTATCTTGACATTCTATGAGATGAGAACATGTGATTACAAAAATCCCAAGAAAGAAGCAACCTTCAAATCTAAAAGGAAGTCAAAAGTTAAGAAGATAAAAAATGAAGATGTTTTAGATATAGATGATGATGAATTGATTTCCATGTTTTCTAGGAAGTTGAAGATAGGTCCAGGTAAGTATAAGGATAAATTTCCCTTCAAGGGATTAAATTGTGGTGAGATAGATAATTTCATAAGCAAGTTTCCTCACAAGCATAAGGATGGAGTGTTAGGAAATAAGGGATAAAATAAGTGGAATAATCCCTCACAGAATCGCAACAGTAGAAACTAATATGTAAAAATTATTACAGATCTGAAATAAAATTGCAGAATAAAATAACACAACACAAGGAGACAATATTTAGTGTGGTTCACCCAATTTGGGCTACATCCACCAAGAATCACTTGCTTAGATTTTATTACAAGCCACCGCTCTCTCAATACAATACCCAGATCTGTTTGGAGCTATGCTCAACAAACTCTACAGAATTCACACCCGAATTCAAAACACATCTGCAATACATTTGCTTGTACATCTATCATATGCATAAGACCATATAAATAGACAATTGCTTAAGTAGTTTTACAAAACTGTGGGTATCAAAAACCATGGGAAAAGCCTGTCCCATAAAGCTATGGGTCAAAAAACTCACCCATATGAGAAGGGCACGTTTCTCGATATGTTAGGTGCATTTTTTGAGGCCAAAAAATTTATGCCTAAAATAATTTTTTTCGGGGGCTACGCCCCCAAACCCTTGCTACTAGGGGCTGCCACCCTCAAACCCCCACTCGGGGCCTGGCCTAGCCCCAAACCCCGGCGAGGATACATGAAAAGTGTACAGTACTCTTAGTGTACAGTCTTTAACACTTTCACAATGAAAACAGGCTCCACAACCTAACAATCTCCCACTTGGAGACTAGTTTTCCTCTGAGCAAGCTTCTCAACCCTTTACTAGTTTTTGTGAAGACCAACCAAATATGAACAAAACTTTAGTTTTTCCCTTGTGACCACCTTGGTCATCATGTCTGCAGGATTCTGACTGGTATGAATCTTCTCCAACTTCAACTTCTCTTTCTCCAAAGCTGTCCTAATGAAATGGTACCTTAACTATATATGCTTTGTCCTGGAGTGGAAAGCAGAGTTCTTAGCTAGGTGTATAACACTATGACTATCACTATGCAACTTACATTCCTCTTGCTTATGTTCCAACTCCTCAAGCAACTGTTGTAACCAAATTATCTCTTTTCTTGCCTCTGTTGCAGCAACATACTTAGCCTCCGTGGTTGACAAAGCCACCAGCTTCTGTAGTCGTGAAATCCAGCTCACTGCTGTCCCACCTACAATGTAAATATAACCTATCGTGCTCCTCCTGCTGTCTACATCTCCAGCCATGTCTGAATCTACATAACCATGTAAAGTGGTGTCTGATCCATTGTAGCACAAAACTACCCCTATGGTTCCTCTCAAATACTGAAGGATCCACTTTACTGCTTGCCAATGCTCTTTACCTGGATCACTCATAAATCTACTCACAGCTCCCACTGCATGGGGGCAATATCAGGCCTAGTGCACACCATAGCATACATCAAACTGCCAACTGCTGATGAGTAAGGTGTACCTTGGACATCTGGTTTCTTTCCTCCTGCTCTGTCTTGGGACACTGCTCTTTGATAACTTGAAATGGCCTGCCAAAGGAGTCCCAACCGTTTAGCATCCTGCATATTAAACCTCTCCAAGACCTTCTTAATGTACTCTTCCTGAGATATAAAGTCAGCTTTCGTTCCTTCCTATCCCGAGATATCCTCATACCAAGGATTTGTTTGGCTGCCCCCAAATCCTTCATAGCAAAGGATTCACTTAGCTGCTTTCTTGAGTACTTTTATTTCCTGCATGTTTTTACCTGCAACCAACATGTCATCAACATACAAACACAGGATAATATAACTTCCATCCTCAAATCAAATTTCTTTGTATACACACAATGGTCAGAATGACATCTAATATAACCTTGCTCCATCATGAAGCTATCAAATTTCTTATACCATTGACGTGGAGCTTGTTTCAGGCCATACAAGCTCTTCTTCAGTTTTTTGCACACCATCTCCTCTTTACCTTTGACCTCATATCCTCTGGTTGCTGCATATATAGCTCCTCCTCCAAATCACCATGGAGAAATGCAGTCTTTACATCTAAGTTGTTCTAAGTGCAAGTCTTCTGCTGCCAACTATTCCAAGAACAGTTCTAATAGAAGTCATTTTTACTACAGGAGAAAAAATCTCATCAAAATCTATACCTTTTTTCTGTGCAAACCCCTTGACCACCAACCGGGCCTTATATCTTTTCTTTCCTTCTTCTCTTTTAACTCTGTACACCCACTTGTTCTGTAATGCTCTTTTTCCTTCGGGTAGCTTCACCAAATCCCATGTCTGGTTCTCCATGAGAGCTTGATGCTCCTCATCCATGGCTTGCTCCCACTTCTTCCTGGCATCTACCTGCATTGCTTCATCAAAGCTCTCTGGCTCTCCACTATCAGTGAGTAATAAATAATAAAGAGAAGGAGAAAAAAATTTCAGGTTCTCTTTCTTACCCTAGAAGACCTCCTCAATATAGGATTGGGGTTCCTGTTGAGGGGGTTCCTGAACTGATTCATGTGTCACTTTCCATCTGGAAGATCCTCCACCACTGCACATATTCTTTCTTGGATTCTTCCCTGTTTTCCTGCAACTATTGCTTATACATGACTTTCTTTCTCATTAAAGACCACATCCCTAGATCGAATGATTTTTTTGTCCTTAATACTCCAACATTTATATCCAAAGTCATCACCACCATAACCAATGAAAAAGTACATTTTTCTGATTTAGCCTCTAGCTTGGTCCTATCATCCTTGTCTATATGAACAAACACCTCACATCCAAAGACTCTCTAAGAAATGAATAATCAACTTTCTTACCATACCAAGCCTCCTCAGGTATGCCTCCATCCAAGGCACTTGAGGGTCCTCTGTTTATCAAGTACACAGTTGTGCTCACCGCTTCTGCCCAAAAAAAAAGAGGCAGTCCTGCATGTAACCTCATGCTCCTAGCACGTTCCATTATTGTTCTGTTCATCCTTTCTGATACCCCCATTCTGCTGCTGCGGAGTTCCTGGAACCGTCTTTTTTCCTGCGGATTCCATTCTTAGAACAGTAATCATCAAATTCATTGCTGCAATACTCCCCTCCATTATCTGACCTGAGACATTTTAGCTTAAAGACCTGTTTCATTCTCTACCAAGGCTTTCTATTTAGTAAAAGTCTCAAATACATCAGATTTGTTTCTAATACAATAAACCCAAAAATTTCCTTGTTGCATCATCAATAAAAGTGACATAATAACTTGAACCCCCAAGAGATGATACCTGAGCTGGCCCACACACATCAGAATGCACCAGCTCTAACTTACTCTCTTTCTTTGTAGGTCCAACCTTGAGAAACCTTACTCGCTTCTGTTTCCCATATATGCAGTTCTCACAGAAATCCAAACCTGTTTCTTTATATCCAAGCAAATCCTTCTTTATGATGTTCATGCCCTTATGGCTCATATGACCGAGCCTATAGTGCCATAATGTTGTATCTGCATCTGAAGCCCAAGATTACAATCATTAGTACTATCAGTACTATCAGTGGTTAAATACAAGGTTCCAACCTTCTTACCTCTTGCCACCACAAGAGCACCCTTGGTAACCTTCCAAGAGTTAGCTGTAAATATCACAGTACAACCATCACTTCCCAACTGCCCTGCCGATATCAAATTTCATCTTAATGTAGGCACATGTCTGACATCCTTCAATAGCCAAGTATTCCCATTCTGCATCTTAACTGAACAGAACCTTTTCCAACTATGCTGCAAGGCTCATCATCACCAAGAAAAACATGCCCAAAATCTCCTTGAACATAATCAACAAAAAAATGCCTATGTGGAGAAGCATGGAAAGAAGCCCCTGAATCTAAAACCCAAGATTCAGTAATATTGTGCAAAGAAAGAATCAAAGCATCCTGACATACATTACCCGTTGCCACATTTGCCTCCTTGTTTTCTTTCCTGTTGTTGTTTCTTCTTATCCCGAAGCTCCCAACAGTCCTTCTTTGCATGCCCAGGCTTTTCCACAATTCCAGCATACAATCTTGTTTTGGATTTTGACCTTGCCCGATCTTTTGATTTTCCACGGTTTCCTCTATTCTTCTGTCTCCCTCTAGTTTCCACTGTCAAAGCATTCCCTGAAGTAGAAGATTCCCCAGAGCTTTTTCTTCACATTTCCTCACTTAGAATCACCCCTACAACATCCTCAAACTTCAACTTCGAGTTAGCTGGAACCGAGTTACTTACCGCCATTACCAGGCTATTCCAACTCTCAGGTAAAGAGCACAGAATTAATAAAGCCCTAACTTCTTCATCAAATTCTATTGTAACCGAAGCTAGCATATTCACAACCATATTGAAAAATCATTTAAATGATCTGCTACTGAACTATTCTCAGACATCTTCATATTAAACAACTTTTTCATTAAAAATATCTTATTAGAGGCAGAGGGTTTTTCATACAACTTCCCTAATGCATCCATTAGATCTTTTGTAGTCTTTTCCTTTGAAACATTAAATAATACCGAAGATGCAAGACACAGCCGATTGTTCCAAGTGCCTTCCGATCCAACAAATCCCATTCCGCATCTGTCATACTCGAGGGTTTGTTCACCTTCTCAGACAACGGAGTATAAAGATCCTTTTGATAAAGGTAATCTTCCATCTGCATCTTCCAAAGACTGAAATTTTGCCCGTTGAATTTATCAACCCTAGATCTTCCTTCATCTGCCATAGCTCCCACTCAAGCTAAAAAATTTCCCTGTGATTCAACACTTCAGCAAACCAAACCAGGCTCTGATACCAATTGTTAGGAAATAAGGGATAAAATATGCGGAATAATCCCTCACAGAATCGCAACAGTAGAAACTAATATGCAAAAATTATTACAGATCTCTCAAATAAAATTGCAGAATAAAATAACACAACACAAAGAGACAATATTTAACGTGGTTCACCCAATTTGGGCTACGTCCACCAAGAATCACTTGCTCATTTTTCACTACTCTTAGTGTACAGTCTTCAACACTTTCACACATGAAAACAGGCTCTACAACCTAACATGGAGATAATGAATAACATGATGAGAATAATGATTATAATAAGAGGTCCTACATGTCTGATAAGAGAAAGAAGAAGTTAAAGAGAGTCATATATTCCAAGAAGGATTTTAGCTCATTTTAGGAAATTAGTGAAACTAGTGATTATGATGTTGATAAGGCATATGTTAATGATGATGGAAATGAAACCCTATTTATGTCCAAAGGATATGGGATATCTAAAATAGAATATTTCATATTTGGAGGTTCATGTTTGGATTCAGTTGAATAATATTTTGAATTTGACTTTAAAATTGAGTTGATGAGTGTTCTCGAAGAGTTGAAGTATGCAAATAAGAAGAATAAGAAATCGAAGACACATGCTAAGGACTATGAATAAAATATTCATTTTCTTTAAGAGAGACATAAGATTGACACCCAAGAGTATGATGAGATAATCAAATAGTTAGAAAATGAAGTGGATATTGTAGTTGAAAGTTTAAAATATAAGGACAAAGAGTGCATCAGGTATGAAAAAAAAAGTTACCCTAAAGGAAGAAGTTCCTAAAGAAACAAGCAAGTTAAGACCCTTTAAGAATTTTGAGAACATTTCCAAGGATCTAGATGATATTATAGATAGTAAAATGAACTCATGTGATAGTAAATGTCTAAGATTCAAGGGAGACCTAAAGGGTGAAAAGGTAACTCAAATCACAAGATAAGAATATGTCATTCAAAGAAAGGAGAATGTTATCATATAAATTATAATATCTAACCCTATCAAAAAACTTAATGTCATGAGGTATGAAATATCCTTCAATGGTTATTGTTATACATGTAATGAGTTTTGTCAAATGGAAAAAGAGTGTAGAAGGTCCTCCAAGAATGAGGATTCATGGAACCATGGAAGAAGTATCAGTTCACACTTGCCAAGAGGTAAGAATTGAATTATTTTCTATAACTGTTAAAATATTGGTTATATTGCAAAGTTATATCATCATATGCCATCAAGAAGAAGAAAGTTTAAGGCTCCTAGAGTACAAGAGAGAGAGAGAAATAAAAGTTATGGGAACTAAGAGTGAATCAAGGAAATATAACTAAGAATAACTTAAATGGAGGAGAAAGTAAAGAATTCTCTTAGTTTTTTATCAGAAGAATGGTGAAGAATTCAAGCCACGGGTTCCAAGAAGGTATTAGAATATCTTAAAATTGATGTTTTAGATCCCTATGGTTAGGAATATCTCCACTACACTTATTAGAGTCATTCATCAATCAAAAGAAGCATGTAGTAAGGGGAGTCTTGAATGGAAGACATGTAATAAGATGTAACTTGGCATTGTGAAAATGTTTGATGACTTGATTTATCTTTTACAGTCATAAAGATATGTTGTAAAGAATAACATCAAGAAAGTTGTGTGAAGGTTTGCAATGTGTTTGGTCTTAGGGGGATTTGGGTGGCCCTGTTAAACTTGCATCAATTCATGTTAGTGGTGTTAAGGACTTAGGGGGAGTCAATTAGGTATGTCATCTTCTCAAAACATAGGTAAGTAAGTTCTCTGAAGGCATGCATCTATTAATGGGGAGTTATGTTGTTCTAAGGTTGTAAATATTCAAAATAGAGATGAAGAGGTCAAATGGACCTTGTTATTTTTGGTTGATGTTTCCAACCAAATGGTGATCCCTAATGTGATGATAGAAGAATAGAACTAATATGTTATAGGTTTGAGCCTATCATTAATTTCAAAAGGGGGAGAATGAGCTAATGGCTTGAGATAATGAGCTATATTTTTTTTCTATCAATATGTTTTCCATTAATGAAAAAAGGGGGAGATTTTTGGAAAGGGATGTTGTCATTTATGTCAATAAGTTTTGTTTATTTCAAAAGGAAAAAGTAATAACATGTGTGAAGGTTGATTGGTAGTGTCATTCATTAATGTGACAAGTGGAGTTACTTGGTCTACCATTGATGAGGTGGCATGGTGTCTTGAGTAGGTGTAATGGCTAGTAGAAGTATTTTTGTGATAGATAGATATTTTAGGTAATATCATGAAACTTTTTCAAGGCTCATGTAGGTGGATAAGTGTGAAAAATTCATGAGGTGGTTAGCATGGAAGGTACAAACATGATCAAGAAGCCAAGCTAGGAGGTATAATCAACGTGCATTAAAGAGGATGGTATGTCATGGTGGATCAAAGGTATGTAGAATTTGGTTAAGAATTTTGATATCATGGAGAGCATGAGGATGATGTGTTAAGACACTCACAAGTGTCTCAGAGCATGTATACAAAGGTATGGACCTAATTTTTAGATTTGTACCTAGACCTATCTTAAGCCCTAGGTGGCATAATGAAGTAGGATGATATGATTCTAAGTGAAGTGTGTAAAGGTGAGAATTGGGAAAGGTGTATTATAGGTGTGTACCTATTTTTGGGCCCATTTTTAAAGGAAGATGCATGAAAAGTGGTTTTAGACTCTAATGATTTCTTAGAAGTGAGAATCAAATCTTGAGAAGGAATTTCTTGTTCTCATTAGCATGTGTGAACTCTCCCATGTGGCCCAAGCTCTTCAGGATAGTTTTGGAATGGAACTAATAATACATCCTAGGCATTAGTTTAGGAGATAAGGCCTTAGACTTTATGAACAATCATTAAGAAGGTAAGGTGGTCTAAAATCCTCCTAAAACTCTACTAAGGTAGAAATGAAGAAGATATTACTAAAAATGGCCCAAAATGATTTGGTTGACCTTTTTTGATGATTATATCTTGTAAAGGACTCTCTCACGTATCTCTATGTGGCATTGAGGTGTTATGACAGTGAGTAGACCCCACTATATATTTCAATCCTATGAGTAATTTGATGTAGATCTCAAGTTTTTCATTGGAAATGTTGAAAAAAGGCACGGTAGAGGAATTTGGGAAGTCATTATACATGTTTGAGGTAGTATCAGAACAGTTTTAAGCCCTTAAATGGTTTGTGCAAGTCAAGATAGTAAGACTGATTTTTTGGGGCAGTGTGACAGTTTTTGTGGTTATGATGAAAAGTTAATCTTAGGAATTTAGGATCAGATTTATGGTGTCCAATAGACATTAATATGTTTTTAAGGTCACATATGACATGGTTCATGCATTATAAAATACCTCAAAGTCATATTATGTAGTGAGAAGAAGGTCATATGTTGACCTACTTGACTAGGTTTACGACAGATAAAGTGAGGTCTAAAGATTGGTTTCTAAGGCCAATAGTTGTCTCTTGACCATGGTGTTTTGGTCTATGATAGTGATCAAGGGTTCATTTTGGATCATGTAAAAATTTTAGAAGAATTTTTATGGGTCGGTATAGGTGTTGGAAGGTCAAGCTTCCTTGAATGGTTTTCAGTTCTTGGAGTGCAAGTTGGCAAGTGGCACTTACGAAATTAAAATATAAGTAAGGATGTTTGATGGAGTTGGTGATGAACCTAAGTTCATGATATTTCTATTCATGTGACATAAATTCATGATTGAGGTGATTTGATGATGTTTTTACTTCAATATGTGAAGACTAGTTTTGTAGGTCACATACCTAATGAGGATAGTTGACCCTAATGGTGGCTTTATAGCATGATATGGTGGTACAGAGTTGAATAAGAATTTTTGAGTATGGTAGAAGACTTCTACAACATGTCTAAGTGATTCCTAATGTTTTTTGAAGTTCGTATAGGTGAAGAGTACTAAGTCTTGACGAAGGAGGTGTTCGAGTGCAATTAGGCCTATATGAGTCCTAATGAAGATATATGGTCATAACATGATATTGATAACCTAAGGAGGTTTTTGAAAGAGGGATTAAAAAGAACCGATGTCAAAAACAATGCACCATAATGAAGTTTCACTCTGATGGTAACGTCAAGATCTAACGTAATAAGCAAGATTTGAACAATGGAAAGAATATGCAAATAAGAAAACATGTCTGCTCATACTCATAGATCAAAAAAAGGAAGTACAAATAGGGGTGTTGTGTAACCCCCATGCCTAAACAAGGAAAGAATATCAATGACACCACTGACACATATGACGTGACTGATGCATATGATGCCACTAAAGGAGGAGTTACAATTCCAAATTAGGAATGTAACTCCTATGACACACTGATGAAAATGACAATGACAGATTCTATGATAGAATATGACACTTGTCATTTGAATTCCTAAGACCTATGAATCTCACAAGGTGAGATGAATCACCAGGTGATGTGGATGATGACTAGGCATGTCGCACACACCAAAACCCCCCTTCATTGAAGCCGAGGAAGAGGTCAAGGTAAGCCAGAATAGAAAAGAAGACTCCCCTAGACAACTAAGAAAGATGTGTCAATGGGGCCCAAAAACTAAAGGCCTGATAAGGTGCCCATATACAAATAACATCTTTCTGGAAAGAATAAGAGGAGAAGGAGGACTATATATCCTAAAGAAGATGGGTGGTTACAATAGACCTCACCCCACGAAGAGACTGCAAGTGAAGAAATTTCACCTCAGTGAACGGCTTGGTGAATATGTCTGCAACCTGATCAGCTATCTAAACACACTGTATGTCGATGATGTTTTCATCTATCAGTTCATGTATGAATTTTATGTGAATCTTAATGTTCTTTGTCTGCTAATTCTGAACTAGATTTCTACAAATCAAGATAGTGCTCATGTTTTCAAAATAGATAATGGTAGGCCGCTGAAAGTGGATGCTAAACTGTCAAGATACCCTGTAACCAAATAGATTTTATGGCAGCGTTAACTACTCCTCTGTATTCTACTGCTGTTGATGATATG
The DNA here is from genome assembly GCA_019776745.2 of Taxus chinensis. Classification (NCBI taxonomy): domain Eukaryota; kingdom Viridiplantae; phylum Streptophyta; class Pinopsida; order Cupressales; family Taxaceae; genus Taxus; species Taxus chinensis. The sequence goes on along the minus strand of CM034150.1, from coordinate 278,354,136 downwards.
GAAATGGCATTCTACTTCTTGCTGGACCAACTGACAGGACCTAAACCAAGAGTGAAGCTATAGCCTAAGGTATACTTCCAATGATCTAGATCATTGGCCCAATCTGAGTATGTAAATCTAAGCAAGTCAATATCAGTCCCTCCTAAGTAATGAATACCATCTGTGTGAGTTCCATGATTATAGTGAAGGATCTAATTTTCTGATTTTAAGTGCAGCTCATGAGGCTCCTACATAAATCTGGACATTATCCTGACAACATATGAAAGGTTTGGTTGAGTGTGAGTAAGGTAGATCAAGCTCCCCACTAACTGCCGATAAAGGGTACTGTCAACCAAGGGGGAAGAGAAATCCAAAACAAACTTGACCTCGAAAAGAAAAGGAGTAGGTGAGGACTTGCAATCAGACATGTGAACCTGAGCAAGCAAATCAAGAGAGTACTTAGGCTGCGAGATCATAATTCTTGAGTCAAATTGTGAAATCTGGATCCCAAGAAAGTAATGAAGAAATCCTAAGTCAGACATGGAGAACTTGTTGGCCAAGGATATCTTCACAGAATCAATGATAGAGGAAGATCTACCTGTGATCAACAAGTCATCAATATAGAGAACAAGATTAAGCATGGAGTCATCCTGCTGTAGAATATACACATTTGGGTCATAGTGACACCAAGTGAACCCTGATGCAAGTAAAAAGGAGTCCATCTTCGCATACCAAGCCCAAGGGGATTGTTTAATGCCGTAGAGAGACTTCTTTAACTTGCAAATGAGGGATGGATCATGGACATAACCCAAAGGTTGTTCCATACATATCTATTCCTCTAGGTCCCCATGAAGGAAGGCACTCTTAACGTCCATCTAGCGGAGGCCCCATATATTGGCGATAGCGATAGAAAGGATCAATCAAATGGAATTCATCTTCACAACTAGAGAAAAGGTTTCTAAGTAATCAACCTCATATACCTAGGAGAAACCCTTAGCTACAAGTTACGCTTTATACTTCTCCATTGGCTCCATACTTTGTTTGATATATCCACCTACACCAAATGAATTTTCTTCCTTTCAGAAGAGGGGTATGATCCCAAGTGTCATTATTTATGAGTGAGGAATACTCCTCATCCATAGAAGAATCCCAAAAACTTCTTGGAAAGACGGTGGATCAGAAGCAGAGGTGAAGAAGGAATGGGGTCCAACAAAACTCAAGCCCGTATGTCTCTCATCTGAAGGATCTCTAACTAAATCTCTAGCACTCTGTAAAGTTTTCCTAGCCCAAAGAGGTCTCAAAGGTTCAAGCTCAGATTTGGAAGATTCTTCACTCGAGTGAGAAGGGACATAGTCCTCATCATCAGAAAACTCAGAAGTTTGAGGATTGAGAGGAGCAGGAAGAGGAGGAACTTGCTAAAAAACATCATCATCTGACGAGTTAGAATCTGAATCAGTGGGAAAAAGATTCTTAGTGGAAGTCAAATTCAAGGATGACTCATCAAACTTCACACTCCTCTCAATATAGAGCTCATGAGTAGTAGGGTTCAACAATCGATATCCCTTCACGCCATCAAGATACCTAACAAAGATACAATGGTTTACCGAAAAAACTTGCACGAGGAAATAAGAAGAAACCAGAAGTAATAAGCAACTAATAAACGAAGACTGCACATTTTACCGAAACCAGCTTTGATACCATGAAAGAGGGATTTGCGAGAACCGATGTCAAAAACAATGCACCACAACGAAGTTTTGCTCTGATGGTAACATCAAGCTCCAACACAATAAGCAAGATTCAAACAATGGAAAGAATATGCAAATAAGAAAACAGGTTTGTTCATCCTCATAGATCAAAAAAAGGAAGTACAAATAGGGGTGATGTGTAACCCCCATGCCTAAATAAGGAAAGAATATCAATGATGCCACTGACGCATATGATGTGACTGACGCATATGAAGCTACTAAAGGAGGATTTACAATCCTAGATAAGTAATGTAACTCCTATGACACACTGACGCAAATGACAATGATAGATTCTAAGACAGAATTTGACACTTATCATTTGACTTCCTAAGACCTATGACTCTTGCAAGGTGATATGACTCACCAGGTGATGTGGACGATGACTAGGCATGTCACACACACCAACATTTTAAAAATTATTTTATTTTGATTTATTAATGTTGATGAACTTTTCTGTGCTCTATGAATGTTTTCTGAGGTTTTTGATGTGTATGAGTCATGTATATATGCAAGTGAAGAAAACCTATTTTGTAGCTGAGTGGATGGGGTAAACGGTGTAAGAGATCAAGGAAGAATTTTATGAAGAGGTGAAAAAGGTATTTGTGACCATGCAAGTGATAGAAGATATTATTTCATAAGGATATCAATGGTGTGATTTTGTTGGAGACATGAGTGATTTTACCTAATCATATTGGTGAAGAATTTATTGAGCGAAGAAGCCTAGAAATGCAGTTTTGGAGAAGAGAGAAAAAAAAGAGATAAAAAAATGTAATTATCAGTTGTTATGGAAACATTTTGTAGGTGAAAATCAATCAGGTGGCTGATTATGTGTTGAGTCATCTAGGGAGTTATAGCATCTTTATAAAGTTGGTGCTTCACTAAATTTAGGGGTTGGTACTCCTTGTGGGTTTGGTGCTCTACTAAACTGTTAGGGGTTAGTGTTCCTTATTGGGTTGGTGATCAACTAAATTTGATTCATTATTGCATAGGAAAAGTTGTCTAAGATTTGTTTCAGCGGGTTTTCTTCCCTTCAAGAGTTTCCCACTTATATCTAGTGTACTTGTTTTCTTTTGTTCTCATTGCTCAGGTATGGTTATGATTCTTGGTGAATGTGTGTTTAACGGTTAAGTTGAAATGGTAATTGATGAATGCTAAAGTGTATGTGAAAGAAAGTTTTTAGGATACACTGATTGACCCCCCTCCCCCCTTATTGGTTTTTCTTCCAACACAGGATTCCCAAATCCTCTGTGTTATTCCAACAAGCTATTAAGAATCGCGTCTACAAGCAGGAACACATTTCTATCCCTTTCTCTTTCAACACACTAGCTGTATTCAAACCCCTTAGTTTATATTTTGCAATACACATTTCCATTTTACATATTTTTCAAGTTAAATTTCAATTACATTTACCTAGAAAATTTACTACTCTTTTTTCCTTTTACATGTCCAATCATATCCCAATGAAGGAAAATCATACAAGAAACCATGAAGTAAATCTCAAGCATGATAAAAAAAATATCACATTCCAAGGATCTACACACACACACATCATTATCACTACACATATGCAAAGGTCACATCTATGATCCTTATCCTTCCCTATCTTTATAATTCCATGGTACAAATCTTGCACTATTCCATTTGGGATGCTAAAACACTCATTCGACACACTATTGGGTATAATCTTCATTCTACTCTCAATGGTATGTTTTTATTTTCTAATTTATGCTAATGAATCCTTATTCACCAACATAAAGTAGGGGAAATTTAGTCACTAAATCATGCATCACTATGTATATCTATCCACTAAATACTTCATTTATATGCATGATTCCTAGGTGAGAGATCTATTCAGTAATAGCTCCTTCACTTTTATTTGTCATTGATTTTATATTTTTCATCCTTATTTCTTATTGTTTCTGACTTACAACTTGTAGTCTTACATACTAGCTGACACCTTTCTCATCTTTGATTTCAATTTTAACCTTTTTGAGCACCCAATATAAGACCACCCATTAGGGATAGGAGCATTTGGGAACTACTGTCCCCTCTGGGCACCTATGTACTCCTTATTCTTTTTTCGTATCTTTCAAATGTTACTTCTTTATTTTCTTGTTTTATCACCCTTAATTGGCCTTTCACTTGTTTATGATGAAACTTAAGTAAAGTAATCATATGTATACATGTATTATTTAACCTCATTAAGGGGGCAAGCATTCAAGAGGCACATACTATTATAAAGAAATAATATATCATATCTACTACACCAATGAATACACTTTGGGACTGCATACTTCACTTTATAGGAGGGTTTATTCTAAATTCCATACCACATATTTGCATTGGGACAAAGTATTTGTAACCCACTATTATTTTTATGACTGACACTAGGGCATCCTAGTTCAGTGACATTATTTCAGTTACACACACACTAGAACTATATTGAGTTTGAAATGTAGTGAAATTCTTGGTGACAATCACATTGGGGTGACCACTGAGTTCAGTCTATATCAATCATATGCATATTTTTATTCATCTAATATACACTTAAGTATTGTGCATGTAGCTAGGGTTCCTCTTGCAGGAATAGGTGTGACAAAACATAAGTGTAGCAAACACGACGTAACCTACATCAAATAAAAATAAATAAGAAGTAATAAATAAATAACCATATCTAGAGTTATTTTATAGGTGCCAATGCCCAGAACATCCACTAGGTCTTGGGCGGCCTTGTCCTATTCTAGACAGTTTTTTTCCTATTAATTTCCATATCATAATTTCAGACACATAACTTACACATTACAAGAATAGTTTTTCCAAATCATTCACAAGTCCAAAATCAATATAAACCTATAGTTATAAGTGTAATAATTCTCCAAACCATATCTATCACTCTTATGTGTACTTATTTAACGTGATTCTGTTTATTTACTATTTAATCTAGTTAATTAGAAGTATCTTTCTCTTATATTTAAATTTCACTCCATCACCTTTATTCACACATTGTACCCATTATATCTACTTTTTTCTTCTTATTGCATGATATTATACTTACTTTCATCCACTATAGACCTTCATCTCTCATTCTCATTTACATTATAGCCTCCACTCCTCATGATTTCAATGTGTGACCTCAGGGTTTCCTCCATGGCCGATGTCATCGGCCATAGGTTATGTCACTTATTTTAGTTTTTCCATATCCAACGCCATCGCACACAAGCAATAGCATCAGGTATATATACCTCTTTGTTTTCTTGTTAGTTTCACTAATAAATAATTTGAAAACTAATTTCTTACATATAAATTACACATGACCTGCTCTTTCTTGTATTATTTTACACTTATTAGATAGATTTGAAGACTTGAAGCTTGCCTCTTTTGCACTTAGGTCACCATAGTGAGTTACGACTCGAGATATTTTTGTTGATCTTTCTTCTTCCCCACCCATAAAGATTCTCTCTTGGTGTTTTTGTCTCTATGGAGGATTATGTATCATTGGTCATACACACACTACAAGTAAGTATTTCTAACCCTCTTTAATATTTATTTTTGTATGTATGTATTGTTATCACCAAAAAATAGTACCCTCTAATATCTCATGAATGAGAAATCAATGTTTTTTGCTAACATGGGATGGTCTCAAAAGTGTGAGACTTGCAAGGTGAGATCAACCTCTAGAGAAGGTTGGTTCCTCTACCTACCTCTAATGCTAACACTACTCCTAAAATAAAAATTCAAAGGTACCACGGAGAGATAATGGCTAGATGGATACAAAAAGGGAAATCATAAGTTAAAATTGGTAATAACACCAAAATAAAGGGGAAGGAAATGGAGAAAACATGGTAAGAGAGAGCATACAAATGTCCCACATACTAAAACTATGAGAATTTACCTCTCCCACCATTGACAACACATGAAGAAGGAATCCTATAAGTAGGAAATGCACCCAACATGATAAATAAGGAAACAGAGAGGTAAGAACATATAAAACATGGGAATAGGGCATAAAATAGCCATAAATGCTTGATTTTATTGATTAAATGATGTATAGTCAGTTACATTCATGGAAAAAGGTAAAAATACATTGTAGAGACCAAGTTTAAGGTATGCAACTCATGGGAACCAGGATACCATTTTGACATGGTTTTGTTACAAAAGAGAGGGATCCTTCTTATAATGGATGAGTTATATTTTTATAGAGAAAGAGAAGGAGAATAGAGAAGGAGAGGGATGAAAGGACCATCGAGCTATAACCGATTGATTTTGAAATTTACATTGAATGAGTATGGGCACCATGTATGTATTAAAGGTATGGAAACCTCTAACTTTAGCCACCAATTCCAACACATCCCTTGAATATATCATATGCCACCATATTGTAAAGAGTGATGCCATTAAATTCTTGTGGTTGAGTCATCTAGAACTAAAAGTTTTATTGGGATTATTTTTACTTTTTCACCCAATGAATGCATTTAATTTTTGAATTCCTTAATACCAATGTAAATTATTTGATGATACCTTTCCAACGAGATCAATTTTTCTTTATTTGGAGTAATAGAATGAAATATATGGTTATTTGAAATTTGTAGCTTGGGAGGAACATGAGAATGACACATGAAAACATGTGATTTTTCATTGAGATTTCATTTTTCCTACATGTCTATAATTTTATTTTGACATGGAAGACTTTAAACCCTATTGATTTTTTAAATTCCATAGACTTGAAGTATTTAAAACCCAATTGCTTTGAGAGGTGTTGGAAACCATACACGTGTCCTAAATTTAAATGCTCGATCTTATGCCACCTGTTAGATTTTGATTGGACAGTGGGATCATACCTTTGACTACAATGTCATGCAGACCTAAAAATCCATTTTCTTTTATTAATTATGTGGAATTATATCTTGTGGGATGCCTTGGCTTGAGATACCCATGAAATGTTGGCACATGTCCCTTCCTTTCACCTTTGATCTTGCACTATGCATCAGCCTGATCTTTATTCTCAGGCATTGAGGCTCACTCTACATTCATTTCCACTCAAGTTCTTGAAATGGGTGACATTTGGAAACTCGTCATTCTCCATGGGTTTTACAAATGGTTTAACAAATTTCTTCATTAAAATAATGGTTGAGTCCATTTTTAAAGAAGTTATACAAATTAATCTAAGGGGTTAATTTGGGATAATAGCTTGGTGACTCACAAAGTAATATTCTTGCTAGATTAAAATATTAGTGGCCTTTAGCATCCATTAGAAATGGATTTGATCTTGAAAACATTGAAAAACTAGTCTAAAACTCTAATTTTCTTACCGTTGAGCCATATGAAGCACTACTAGACTTAAAACCGATCAGGACCTACTAGAATTGATATGTGGAGCTTTGAATGAGACTTAAAAATTTATCCAATATTTGATTCCACCATAAAACCTACTCGGGCTTGGAGATGAACTTGGAATAGCCTTGATCTTTGTTAGCATATGGATTTGCATGCATGCAAATGACATACAATAGTGTGGGAACGAAGTCACTCCTCAATGAAGGTGAGGCTGCCTTTATTGAAAACCAAAACTGTATTTACATCTATACATTCAAAATTGTATGTGGGGGGTGTTTTAGAACATCAATGGAAAGAAAAGTGAATGAAGGAGATGGAATGGAATGAACTAAAAGAACATGCAAGAGTTAGGTAAAAATAGAGCCAAATATTGCATGAAGAGGAAAGTTGAATAACCAACACAAATAAAACATAGTTTGAGTTAGCCAAACAAGAACATGTAAAAGGGAACACACATGAGAAAATAGATAATCAGAGCTTGATCACTGTGAACTAGAACAACCGAATAATAACGTTGACAATAAGATCAAAGATAATTTTTTCATGCAAGATTAAAACACTTAACATCTAATGAACATAAGAACATAAAATATTAAAAGAGACAATGAATGAGACACAAAGTTCGTATTTCATTAACTCCAAAATGTTTTTCACAAAAGAACACAAAGTTTCTTCCTAAAACAAAGCTTGCACACAAAATTATTTATTCTCCTCTCTCAAAGTCACCCTTTACAAATGAGTCCCTCACTTCCTTTTATAACCCAAAAGTTGGTTACAAAGTAGTTAGGGTTTTACATGATCATTAAATAAGGCACATAAGTGACCTTTGAATATTTCAACAACTTTATTAAAGACAACACAAAAATAGAAATTACTTAAAATATCCATGTTTCCTGAAAACAAATAACAACACCTTTTAAAATATACAATAATAACTAGTGCCTTATCAATTGAAATGGGGTTCACCTATCTCAAACATATGAGAAATGGAATCTCCCACTTCGTTAGATACCAAGATAATCAACTCCCTGAACCACCAGTGAAATTAGGATCTGCCCCTTTTTCCAGTTGAAAGGATCTAAACCTTCCTAAAGTTTCAAACATCTTTTCTTCTTCTATAGTTTCACTTGGTCGAAGAATAGCCTCACAAAATACCTGAAATTCAAGAATTCTAATTGGCATATCATTTAAATTAACAATTTTGGATTGAGAATTCTCAAATAAGTTCTTTAATTTGATTCACTGCTCCATTGAAACTGACAAGAAATTGTTGGTGGGAGTGTACATGTCCTTACAAAAATGTGAAAATTGTTCTTCTACCTACTCCGATGAACACCTTTGATTATGCTCATTTACAAGGTTACAAGGAATATCAACCATGAATTCCTGAATCAAGGAGAGTGAAGTGAAGGCTTCATTGCACATGCTTTCATAATGGATCATAGAATCCTCGAGAAGTGTTTTTATTGATTTGAGATGTAGACACCAAAGAAAACGTGTCCCTTGATGTTCAAATTGGAGAATTCCTTCAATAGCTAAAACTGAAGATTCCATACTTGTCATCTCTTGTAAACTGGGAAATATCTCATCCAAATTTGATATAGAAGAAACAAAAGTTTCTTTGAAAGAAAGAATTGGATCCAGATACACACTAAAATCTTCATGAATCTTAATCACTGTCTTGATCGTCCCCTAGTCTAAAATGAGAATCTCTGAATGCCAAGTTTTAGTGACATGACCCAATGTGTTTATTTCCTTTGACAAATTGACAGTATCTTCATCTGGGGTAGACACTGCATCAGGTACTGGGAAGGTGGATGATATGGGATTTATCAAATGTTGAACATATTCCACCGATTGATTATTTTTGGCCTTGAGCTAAGATTTTTGAGACTTTTATTTCTCAAGTCTCTTTAACATGATATTAATTGAATCTCAAGCCATCGCCATGTTACTTTCTAATGTAGATATTCCAAGTCCCAGTCTAGAAACTTCATAGTTGGAAAGCGTCATAACATTGTGCTCCTTATCCACTTGTGGAATGGTAAGGTCTACAAATTTGTTTACATCATTATCCACCATTATTCTAGAAAGCACCTTAGGATTCTTAGGAATGGCGTCAAAATCAATGTCAATTGGCTTGAAAACTCTCTACCTTTTCTTTACTTCAGAATCAACCTAGGAAGGAGTATCATTCACTATTTCAGCATACAAAATCTTGGAGCTCAAATTAATATTCTCATTATTCTTGACATCATGAGATCCTACTTGAATCCTATCTACTACCTTGATTTGAGGAGACACAACCTCAATATCCACTTCCTGATTATTTGAGATATTTTGGGAAATCCCTTCATGAACTACATGGTCTGAAGTGTTTGATATTTGAATTACCTACACCTGAGTGGATGCTTGTTTGAAGCATGGCTGAGGATCATTTGCTACTAGCTTCTGGGAACTATTAACGATGTGGGTAGAATAATCTCTACTCGAGGTAGAAAATATAGACACACGATCATTTCCTTCTTCGGGGTTAGGATCTTTAGATATTTCTCCTTGTGACACGTTACTTGGTGAAGTGGATTCCAGAAACCACTCCTTTCTCGATTGTTGTGTATGATTGGACGGTAATGAGGTTGATCGAGAAGAGAATTTGGTCGAATGGAGGCCCCCTCGTATTGGCAATTTTTGTGATCCCGATACGTGATCTAGAATTGGTTGTAATTTGGCAAGCTCCTTGTCATACCGAGATATGCTTCTTTCAATAATTGGTTGGTTCTTGCCATCAAGAGAAAATTCATCACTTTTGGTCCAGTCGATTCAGGGAAATGGGGTAAAGGAAACAAGATCATATGAGGGATTGATGACATCCTCATCATTATCTATGACTGAATCAGGAGGACTCTTGATGCAGAAGGCCTTGATCTGAGCAAGTGTTAGGAAAGAGTACTCCCATCTTCTTACCTCATGTTCATCTGAACAAGCAGCCCATAAATCTTCCATGGTAGGATTATGTTGGTACTTCACTCCCAAAATCCTTTGCATATATCCATTGATATCAAACTGGGATCTCTTCACATATGGATGAATAGTTATGAGAGCGAACTCTTTTTCCATGAATTGTGCACTGAAAAGATTTGGACATTGGTATTCCCTGATTTGAATTGGGAAATGAATTCTTGAATGGTGCTTATCACTAAGAAGGCAGTGAACTTGGAATAGTTATCACGCTAGATCCATTAATTCCCATCTGTCACTGATGTACTTAGGAAGTTTCCATGGGGTGCCAGTAAATCCACTCACGCGAATGTAGGAAAAAAATGAAAATTAACTAAACCAGGTTCCCCATTGAGAAATGACACTCATGGATTCTTTATAAAACCTTTCTTCAATATTCTGATTCAGGTTCCGGATCACGTGGAAGGTGAATGCATCGTTGACTCTTCTAAAATGGCGAGAACCATTTTTGAAACTGAGTTGAGGGTAATAATGAAAAACACTGTTTGAAAGCCCCATGACTCCTCTCATTTCAAGTCCCAAAAATATCTTTCTTCTTACTACCGCATAAGTCAGATACAAAGTCATGTAGAAGCATCCAGTCATCTTAACTTCTATCAATTGTTTGTGAAGTGTGTTATTGATGATGTTGGCCTAATCCAAAAAATATTTCTTGGCTAGGAGGATACAGATAAATTGGTACATCCATGGGTGGAAAATTCTAGTAGAAGGTAGACCGAAAACTCAACTTAGGAGAGTGATCATGTCCTCGATTTCTTCTACGAACTCAACGCGATATAGTTCTTTGGGAAGCCTGTCAATTTGAGGTCTCTTGGTTATAACCAGTTGTTATTAACCATCTTGCTCCATCTCAGGGGTTCTTCATCCCAAAATTCTTGCCGCTGACTGGCGAGTGATATCTGCATTCTCAGGAAAGTCAAGTATGCCAAGAAATTCATCAATGTGCTCTGGTGTGATTAAGAGGAAAGGAAAGTGATTATCTTTAAAAATTCCTCATCTCTTAGTCATAGTGTTAACACAAGCGATAACCAGCTCTGGACACTGCACCAAGATAGGAAATCTGCAGACCACTATGGTAAATCCTATCTGGTTTTGTCTTCAGTTTTCACCAGAATTGTTGCACATTATGTGACCCAGATTTTGTATCAATGGTTGTGTATGCTGAAGTGGGAGGGATATTCCATGGAATTCATACTTCAGGGAAAGTCAGGTGATTTCTCCACTGGCTTTCCTCAATCTTGCTCTGGTGTGATTAAGTTAGGAAAGGCTTGCCATTATGAATTTCAAAAATTCCTCATCTCTCAAGGTCATAATGCAACCCGGCAAGCAATGGTCAATTCTCAGTCTCTGAAATTCCCATTATGCAAGGAAAATGCTGCTACTTGGGGTAGATATTATTATTATTAAAAACAATAATAATAAGAAAATGGTTTTGCCTTCAGTTTTCATCCACTCGCAAAACTGTTGCACGTTGATGTGACCTAGATTTGTATCAGTGATGTTGTCATGTGCTAACTTAATGGAACTGGGAGGGATAATTCCTTGGAATTCATACTTCAAGGTAGATTTGTTAGATTTCTCCATTGACATGCAAAACAATGCAAACGGGGCTGGGTATCAGTCTCTAAAACCCTATTGATGCAAGAAAAATATTTTCTATTATATTATTATTATTATTATTATTTAAAAAAAAAAAAAATTTTCCCGAATTACAATTTTTTTTAAATGTCAATACAAACACATCAAGACTAAGCTCGAGTTCCAAATCTGGCGATAACAACGATATTTATTTTTTAATTAAAATCTCCCAATTGTAATATTTTGTGATCAATTTTAATCTTTTGCTATGGCATTTAAATCCTTCTCTTCTCTCACTGTGTTGGAATTTTTTTTCAAACCAGGCTCAGAGATTCTTATTTGCTCGAGCATGGATATTCTCCTACTATTATTTTCTTCTCTTTGACCAATGCATGGCATGTGTGGGCTTTGAACCAGTTCTTCTTTCTTGTCTTTTATGTGGGCTCTTAGGCTGCGTGGAAACAAAACAAATGCTATTCTCTCTTATTGGAGTCTCTTCCTATAGCTGCGTTGAAATTTCTTTGAATGACCTGCGTGGCTGTTTGGTGTGAAAGAAAACAACAAAACAAATTTTTTGAGGACAGTTTTATCCTCCACGTGGACCTGTCTTTGAGACTGCGTGGCTTTTTTATTTTTTATCTTGATTAGTGTGTGATGGATCTCATTTACCCTGCGTGAGAAATTTCTTGGTTTTGGGTATTCTTTTCTCCTTCAACAACTTTCCTAGTGGAAGGAATGCATGGAAACTTGTAAAGAAAACAAATATCTTTTAATTGTTCTGATTTCCTTTCTCCCACACATGGACTCTCCTTTACTAGTTGTGGCTTGCTTTTATTTTATTTTAAAACTGTTCTCTCAAAAAAAACTTGGTGAATGTTTTGATTGTTCCTTTGCATGTGTGGGAAGCTATCTACCTATCCCTAACGCCTCCTCCAATGCGTGAAAAGGAATGTTTTGTCTTCTTGCTGTCTACCTTTCTAAAAATTTGTTAGTTTCAAATTTTTGGACTATTTTGGCATGGAGATCTCCTTTCCTAGTGCGGCCTGCTATGTGGGCTATTCTTTTTCTTTTTAATATTTCTGAACTGTTCTCTTTCCTCTTGCCAATGCGTGGGAAGGGATTTTTTTGTCTTCTTCTATTTATTTCCAAAAGTGTGGATTCCTCCTTGTCATGCCCTCCAAAAAGAATGTGTGGAAAGCTTATTGTGCTTGGGTGATAATCTCCTTTTTATGTGTGGAAAGCTATTTTTTTAATTTCCTAAGCATTCTTGTATTTATGTGTGGATTCTCCTTTGCTGGGCACGTGGCTGCTATCCTTCTCTCTACATGGTGGTCTCCTTTGGACTGGCAAGAAAAAATGCATAAACTTTAAACCATGCATGGGGAGCTGCCTTGGAAAATGTGTGGAAAAAATGCTCTAAAATTTCTTTGGACTGTTATTTCAAAATAGCAAGCTTTCCCTTTTCCCAATGCATGGGCTTTTTAAAACTGTTCTTATTTCCCTTTGCATGCATGGAAAGCTTCTGGTGTTCTCCTCCTTCTAATGTATAGTACAGTAATGGTGTGAGTTTATCTTGTATTATGTGATGTGACAAAGTATTATGTCCTTTAGAAGAAATAAGAAGCAATCGGAAATCTTCACACGAAATTTTCCAATGAGTTTAATGAAGGAAGTTATGAGGATTAATCCAACTTCCTCTCTTCCCGGTAGTGGACTTAAGTGCCAGGGAAAATGGGGAAAGCAATGGCCAATTGCCAATGGGAATGGCAAAGTGGGCTGGTAATCCCCGTTGAATTTCCCCATGTGGGAAATTGGGATATTTCCTACCCGTTAGCCAATCCATGATTTGGAAATTGGTGGAGAAAATCCCACAAGCAGGGATTAAAAGAAATTTTTTAGAAAAGGGTAAATCCAGGTTCGGGAAGCCAAATTGGCATTCCCGGTAGTTGGAACCATAAGCTTACTTCCCTGATAATAAAAATCTGTCGAATGAAATTTTAATTAATATTTATTTAATTAAATACTCCCAAGTTATTTAAAAGTTAATTTTATCAAACAAGGAGTGATTAATTAATTAAATATTAATTAATTAATTTTAATGTATTTTAACGCGATTTAAAGCTTGGCAGGAAGAGTTCTTTCCCGAAAAGGACGAAACGAAGAACAAAATGATCACAAAAATGAGACGGTATTCATGAGGGTAATGAACCACACAAAGTAATAAAAATGAAAAATTTCAAAATTTTCATTTTTATTTTTTTATTTTTTAAAAATAATTTTACAAAGTCAAACTTAGCTGATAATAGCTGGCTCTAATTGGGGACAAGGACTTCATGGATGTAGCAATGTACCCAGACCAAAATAGTCATGAACACGATCCAAAATGATGGGGCACAAAAATGGGGTGACACAAGAGAGGAAACCAAAAACAGGGAAACAAATAAACCAAAATCCTAATTACCTATGTACACACGGGGAACAATCCATTTTCAATTTTGATAGTGCTTGAGATATTGCCCACTATAGGGCAAAGGAAAATGATTTCCATCAGGATATGCCAAGTAATAGGTACTATCTCCACAGAAATGTCTTATTTTGAACAAGCCTAGCCACAGCGAGTCAAACTTTCCATGCTTTCCTTTTGGCTCACGTCTTTTTTCCCAGAGAAGAACTAAGTCATTAATTTGAAACTGTCTCTCCCTAGTTTTCCTTTCAAACAAATTTTTTTACCTTGGATTGATGTTCCTCGATCCTTTTTGCCACTTGAATTCTTTGTTCCTCGAGCTTGCTTAGGAACATGATCCTTTTATCTAATGCATTGGTGAAGCATTCCTCATCAACTGCCTGAGCTAATTTTAATGCTGGTAACTCCAGTGTGACGGGAATTTGAGCATCGGTTCCATATAAAATTTGAAATGGAGACATCCCGATTGAAATTTTGGGAGTTATGCGGTCAGCCCACAATGCATCATATAAATTTTTGTGTCAAGTTCTTTAATTTTCTTCGACTAACTTGCGCACAATAGTAATGAGGTTTTTTCTGATGGATTCAACCTGACCATTTCCCTGTAGGTAGTAATCTGATGAATGAGACAAAGATATCCCATATCCATAACAAAAACCTATCATCTCTGTAGAAGAAAAAATGAGGCATTGTCTGTCACAATCTTGTGTGGAATTCCATAATGAACCAATATATTTTCTTTGATGAAATCATAGATTACCACAGTAGATGTTTGTTTCACTGGTATAGCTTCCACCCACTTTGTAAAGTAATCAGTGGCAGTGAGCACGTGACTATGACCAATGCTAGAATTAGGATTCAAAACCCCGATGAAATATAAACCCCATTGTTGAAAGGGTTCTTTAATGACAACTGGCTTCAAAGGCAAAGCTACCAACTTTGGTCTTCCAACAAATTGTTGACAAGCTTCACATTTTGTCACCCATTTCTGAGCATCAGAAAACATAGTGGGCTAGTAATAATGTGATCTTAGAATTTTATGGGCTGTTACTGGACCAGAGAAATGACCACTACAATCATGATTGTGGAAAGCTTCCAACAACCTAGGTTGTTGCTCTTTATCAACACATCTGAGGAACATGTCGTTAATCCCTTTCTTGAACAATGTGTTATCCTAGTTGACGTACCTGAAAGATCTTATTTTGATAGCTCGTTTCTCCTTAGCTGTCAGATTCTCTAGACACTCACCATATGTGAGAAAGTAGGCAATATCAGAATACCATTCATCTATGGAAATGACAAAAACTACCAATGGTCAATTTTCTTCAACTAGTTCTTCTTCAGAGTTATCTCATGGTTCATTCTCTGCAATGAGTTGGTAGAGTCCTCTTCCTCGAACCAAATAGGTAGGCTTGATGTCTAGATCATATTATTGGATCTTGGAGACCTAATTACCTCTTTTAGATCCTGGTTCTTGTTGTGTTAGCATTGATTTAACTGCGGTGTCTGGAACTAAGACTTTGGTGTGAGAATTCAACACATAGTACCTGAAGTGTTTCAGAGCTCTCACCACTGCGTACACATGTCTCTCAAGATGAGTGTAATTAAGTTCATATTTCTTGAATCGTGAACTCATGAATGCAATAGGAGATTCGATCCCCTCTTGATTGTGTTGAGTCAAAATGGTAGAGATTGTGTGCAGTGAAGCATAATAGTAAATTATGAAATCCTTTTTAAAATCAGGACACACCAATGTAAGAACTTTTACAATAGCACCCTTGATTTTCTCAAATGCCTCTCTACCTTCCTTTGACCATTTGAAGGATTCTTTTCCTTTCATTATATCAGTGATTTCCTTAGTCATCTTGGCAAAATCTGGCATGATCCTTCTCAAAAATTTCACTTTCCCAAAGAATGAGTGGACTCCAGGCTTAATTGTAGGAAAGGAAAGATTTTTTATAGCTTGAATGCATTCAGGATCGATCCTAGTTCCTTGCTTAGAAACAATATGACCTAGGATTTTCTCCAAACACAAAATTTTTTGGATTTAGAGAAATCTTATGAAGTCTGCACCTTTACAATATTTTCTCCAAATCCCTTAGGTGATCTCCTCGTTTCTTGGAGAACACTATCAAATCATCTAGGTATATCACAATGATCTTGTCTTTATAATATGCAAATTCCATATCCATGGCCCTTTGAAAAGTTGCACTGGCATTGATCAAACCGAAGGGCATTCTTCTATAAGCGAATGTACCCCAGGGAGTAGTGAATGCAGTTTTATGTTGATCTTCTCTAGCCACTTCGATCTGATTATAGCTAGATAAACCATCTAGCATAGATAGCATTTCCGATCTAGTTACTGCCTGCAGAATATGGTCCATGGCTTGCAGTGGGTAGTTATCCTTCAAGGAAGCCTGATTAAGATTGTGGAAATCCATGCAAATCCTAATTTCTCCATTTTTCTTATGAACCAGTACAATATTAGCTATCCAGGTCAAATGTCGAATAGGAAACACTATTCATACATCTAGCATCTTTTGAACTTCATAAAATATTGTCCTTGCAATCTTGGGATTATATTGTCTTTGCTTTTTCCTAAATGGAACTACACCAGGCTTCAAGGTTATGGCATGCTCCATTTCCCTGTGTTGGAAAGACTTCAAGTCTTCGTATGAATAAGCCAAAATGTCAGAATATTTGGTAAGGAGATTTAAGAATTTCCTGTGCTCCTCAGGTGAGGAACACTTACCAATATTTATCAGGCAAGGTTTATCCTTGGTACTGATATTAACTTGCTCATAGTCAGCAAAATTTGTGGGTCCTGCTTGCTCTTTCTCTTTGATAAACCTATCATGTTTTTCAAAAATTTCTTCACGTGAAACCAATCCTTTGGGAATTTTATTTCCTTTGAGTTGAATGATGTCATCACTAGGATCTTCGTTCTCAACTCCTTCCTTAATGGGTGAGGTAGTTGATTTGCGAAATGCTGAATCACTTTCTTCAAAGTAAAACTGTTCAAAATTTTCTCTCTTTTCCAAGAAGGCAATAATTTGTTTATCATCATTAAATACTTGCCAATTTTCTACATTGTCAAGAACACTCAGCCTAAAAACCATTTCAATGGTGTATTTGTCTTGATCAAACTCTGAATGAGGAATCATTAATGAAATTGAGACTACTAGAGAATCTGCTTTTTCATTCTTTACATGAGGGACAAATTTTATGGAAAAAGTTTCGAAAACTTCTATTGCATCCCACACTTTATTTTTGTAGTGTCTCAAATGATCATTCTTTACTTGGAACTTATTTCTTACCTGTTTCACGATCAATTCCGCATCCCTAAAGACTTCCAAAAAAATTATCCCTATCTCCTCTACAACTTGAAGGCCAAGGATTAATGCCTTGTACTCTGCAGTGTTATTAGTATTTGAAAATTTGAGTTTGTAGGAAAAAGGAAATGTTTTACCATTTGGAGATATGAGCACCACTCCTACACCAAAACCCATCAAGCAACAACTTCCATCAAACTCAAGAGTCTAGATCTCATTAGAGTCTTGGCAAGTGATCTCAGGGGTATGAATTTTTGTAGTCATCATATAATTACCCATACTTGAGCCTTGGAAAAGGATCTGCATGTGAGGATCTTCAGTTTTAGTTACCGTGAAATTTACCTGAGCTTCCGGTATAAGCTTTTTCATTTCTCCATTAATATGAATCATAGCATGAGACCAGTACATTTGAATCTCACCACCCAAATCCCTACAAAATTTCCTTCTCAACAACATTCCATACGAGGCAGGAATATCAGCAACTAGAATGATTACCTTAACTCGATTTTGAGGGAATTGGGATAAAACCATTTGGGCACCTTTAATCTACCCGATTAGAGGAACTTTCTTGGTTTCCATGGAGTAACATGATCCAAATGTTCTCGTACAAGTCAAACCAAGAGCATGTACTACTTTTTCTAGCATCACATTATCCGAGGCTCTAGAGTCTATAATGCAATTACTTAATTTTCATCTATTGATCAGAAAGGACACAATGAAAGGTTTGATCTTTTCATTTGAAGGTTTAGTGGCTACCACAATATTTTGAGTTTTCCCATCTTTGGCAGTTTTTAGAATTCCTTTGGAGGAATGAATAGTAGAGTCACCTTTGATAAACTGGACAAATTTCTCGAGCTGATCCTTATTGGACTTCAAGTACTCTGCCTGTGACAAGGAAATTTTTATTTTATTGATATGATCAATGATATCGAATTTAGGAAAAGTAACCGTACTTGAAGTCTCATATATAAGTTCTTTCAAACTTGATGATGACACACTTTTGACCTTGGCTTCAGGCTTGGTTGACACTGATGTGGAAGAAGAAGCTTTCTTCATAGTTGATCTACTAACTGATTGATCTAACAAAGACCCTCCTTTCTTTAAGATAGTTTTGACCTTTAAAACCTCAGTCGGATTTGATTCTTTAGAAGCCTCATTTGTCTTAGATTCTTTGGGAGTTTCCTTAGAAACCTCTTTATCTCCCGCCTTAGTGGCATCCTGCTCCTTTTTTTGAGAGCATGTGAAGACGGCAAAGGATTGACTATTCATATCTTTTATCATTTCTTTGTATTCATCTTCCTCATCGGAACGGTGCTCAAAGAAATGATTATTACTTTCCCCCTCAGGATCTTCAACTTCAGGTTCAAATTTCTTAGAATCTGGCTCTTCCTCATCAACCTCAATGAATTCAATCTCATCATCGCTTTCTTCAATGACATCACATTTTGAATTAGTTGTAGGAGTTGCTTCAATAGCAAGCCTTGTTGGAGCACCTGAAATACCGGCTTTGTTGGGAATGTATCCTTTTCTCAAGATGTCTTTGTAAGGAGCAGGTTTACTACTTTGAGAAACTTGCTTTTTCAAAGCCAGCACATCATTAGCCAACTTAGTGAGGATAGTTTCTGAAGCATTGGGGGTTTCTTGACTCTTTCCTTTGAGGGAATTTTTCTTGAATTTTCCTGCATGATTAAGTCATCTTCAATTTCTATGGCCAAAGATTGAGAAAGTTCCAAAGTAGCCACCCTAGACCTTCTCAGCCGATAACAGACTTCTGGTTGTGCGTTAATAAAGAAACATTTTTGTCCATCAAGGTTTGGATGAATCCCATTCACCATTTTGTTAAATTTAGCCACGAAATTCCTCATGGGTTCTGTTGGCTCTTTCTTCACCTCAGATAGTTGGGCAAGAAGAGCATGTTCATCTTCTGCCGTCTTGAATCAATTTTCAAACTTAGTTTTCATATCATTCCAATTTATGATACATCCATTAGGTAGATGATGAAACCAATCAATAACAATGTCATGCAATGTTTCAACGAAGAGAAAAATAGCAACATCTTCATATTCCACTAATAAAACAACACATGCAGCGAAAAAGGTAGAAATATGGTCATCTGGTGATTTCTTCCCATCTCCGTCGAACTTGGGAAGAATCTTTCTTTATCCTCATGGGAGTTCATGTCAAGTAGGTAAGGCCAATGGGCCTATGGCATTTCCCCATGGTACATTGGCTATCATTTAAGGAAAGGTGGTATGTGAAGGTAAAACAACATGAGTAAGGACAAGTGCTTGACTGGTACTGATTCCTTCCTTGCTTGCTCTTTCAGGACTTGATGCAAGGCTTGCAGATCTACGAGATGTGTTCTTCTTTGGAGGAGATAACTTGAAACCAAATTTTCCTTGAAAGTCAAAAGTGGGGTCAGATCAACCTTTAGCTTTTTCTCCTCGCGTAAACCTATTTCCTTCTAGTTTGGAATCTTTATTATGAAGGGATCACTGGCATGTTTCGACCGGATCTAGCCTTCTCTCTTCACTCTCTTTCTTGAGCTATTTGTGCCTAAATAAATATAGCAACTCTCGCAGCTTCCTTTTCTTCGTTATCTAGTAATGATGCAGCGAGATGAAAATGATGGTTACTTGTGCCCTTTTCCCAAATAACTTGCCTCAAATCTAATGATATGTCTTATTGAGTATCTGTAAAAACAAGACTTTGTTGCAAGATAGGTGGGTTACCCGTAATATTCATACAAATTTTTACCCTGGTGGAAGAGGACCGCATCGGTGAATAATAATCAACATGTGTCCAGGAGGTCTTCTGTCCACAACTACGGGTGCTCTTCTTCTAAGGTCTTCGATGTAGATTTCTTTGTCAATGGATCTATCAACAACCACAAATTGGTATAAAATTTCACGGTTTTCCTAAGCTACTGTTCAAATGTTGGTAGCAATGTCTCCTTGGAAATCTTCATCGGGCACAAGGTATGGTTGAAGAACTGGAGCTTATGTAAAGGGGATAGTCAAAAAGATTTAACCCAACACAGGATAATGATTCCTGAATCCCCAGCAGAGTTGCCAAAAACTGTTATCATATAGATTTGCATGCATGCAAATGACGTACAAAAATGTGGGAATGAAGTCCCTCCTTAATGAAGGTGAGGTTGCCTTTATTGAAAACCAAAACTATATTTACATTTATCCATTCAAAATTGTATGTGGGGGTGTTTTGGAACATCAATGGAAATAAAAGTGAATGAAGGAGATGGAATGGAATGAAGGAAAGGAGTGGAATGGAATGAACTGAAAGAACATGCAAGAGTTAGGTAAAAATAGAGCCTAATATTGCATGAAGAGGAAAGTTGAATAACCAACACAAATAAAACGGAGTTTGAGTTAGCCAAACAAGAACGTGTAAAAGGGAACACACATGAGCAAGTAGATAATAAGAGCTTGATCACTATGAACTAGAACAACCGATTAATAACATTGACAATAAGATAAAAGATAATTTTTTCATGCAAGATTCAAACACTTAACATCTAATGAACATAAGAACATCAAATATTAAAAGAGATAATGGATGAGATAAAAAGTTCGTATTTCATTAACTCCAAAATGTTTTTCACAAAAGAACACAAAGTTTCTTCCTGAAACAAAGCTTGCACACAAAAGTATTTCTTCTCCTCTCTCAAAGTCACGCTTTACAAATGAGCCCCTCACTTCCTTTAATAACCCAAAAGTTGGTTACAAAGTAGTTAGGGTTTTACATGATCATTAAATAAGGCACTTAAGTGACCTTTGAATTTTTCAACAACTTTATTAAAGACAACACAAAAATAGAAATTACTTAAAATATCCATTGTTTCCCGAAAACAAATAACAACACCTTTCAAAATATACAATAATAACTAGTGCCTTATCCATTGAAATGGGGTCTTCCTATCTCAAGCGTATGAGAAATGGACTCTCCCACTTCATTAGATAGCAAGATAATCAACTCCCTGAACCGCCTGTGAAATTAGGATCTGCTACTTTTTCCAGTTGAAAGGATCTAAACCTTCCTAAAGTTTCAAACATCTTTTCTTCTTCTGGAGGTTCACTTGGTCAAAGAATAGCCTCACAAAATACCTACAATTTAATAATTCTACTTGGCATATCATTTAAATTAACAATTTTGGATTGAGCATTCTCAAATAAGTTCTTTAATTTGATGCACCGCTCCATTGAAACTGATGAGAAATTGTTGGCGGGAGTGTACATGTCCTTAAACAATTGTGAAATTTTTTCTTCCACCTGCTCCAATGAACACCTTTGATTATGCTCATTTGTGAGGTTACAAGGAATATTAGCTATGAATTCTTGAATCATGGAGAGTGAATTGAAGGATTCATTGCACATGCTTTCATAATGGATCATAGAATCCTTGAGAAGTGTTTTTCTTGATTTGAGATGTAGACACCAAAGAAAACGTGTCCCTCGATGTTCAAATTCAAGAATTCCTTCAATAGCTAAAACTGAAGATTCCATACTTGTCATCTATTGTAAACTGGGAAGTATCTCATCCAAATTTGATATAGTAGAAATAAAAGTTTATTTGAAAGAAAGAATTGGATCCAGATATGCACTGACATCTTCATGAAGCTTAACTGTAGTTTTGATTGTCCCCTGGCCTAAAACAAGAATCTTTGAAAGCTAAGTTTTAGTGACATGGCCCAATGCATTTATTTCCTTTGACAAATTGAGAGTATCTTCATCTGGGGCAGACACTGCATTAGGTACTGGGAAGGTGGATGATATGGGATTTATCAAATGTTGAACATATTCCACTAATTGCTTCTTTTCGGCCTTGACCTGAGAGTTTTGAGACTTGTATTTCTCAAGTCTCTTTAGGATGATATTAATTTAATCTTGAGCCATCGGCATGTCACTTCCTAATGTATATCTTCTAAGTCCCAGTCTGAAAACTTCATATTCGGCAGGCGTCATAGCATCGCACTCCTTATCCACTTGTGGAATGGCAAGGTCTACAAATTTGTTTCCATCATTATCCACCATTATTCGAGAAAGCACCTTAGGCTTCTTAGGAATGGTGTCATTCAAAAGTTTGAAAAGGGCATCAAAATCAATGTCAATTGGCTTGACAACTCTCTTCCTTTTCTTTACTTCAGAATCAACCCAAGAAGGAGTATCATTCACTATTTCAGCATATAAAATCCTGGAGCTCAAATTAATATTCTCATTATTCTCAACATCATGAGATCCTGCTTGAATCCTATCTACAACCTCGATTTGAGGAGACATGACCTCAATATCCACTTCCTGATTATTCGAGAGATTTTGGGAAATCCCTTCATGAAATACATGCTTTTAAGTGTTTGATATTTGAATTACCTGCACCTAAGTGGATGCTTGTTTGAAGCATGGCTGAGGATCATTTGCTAATAGTGTCTAGGCACTATTAACGATGTGGGTAGAATAATCTCTACTTGAGGTAGAAAATCCAGACACACACTCTCTTCCTTCTTCAGGGTTAGGATCTTTAGATCTTTCTCCTTGTGACACATTACTTGGCGAAGTGGATTTTGGTAACCACTCCTTTCTCGCTTGTTGTGTATGATTGGATGGTAATGAGGTTGATTGAGAAGAGACTTTGGTTGAATGGAGACCCCCTCGTATTGGAAATTTTTGTGATCCTGAAACTTGATATGGAATTAGTTGCAATTTGGCAAGTTCCTTGTCATACCAAGATATGTTTCTTTTAATAATTGGTTTGTTCTTGCCATCACAAGAAAATTCATCTCTTTTGGTCCGGTCGATTCGGGGAAATGGGGTAAAAGTAGTAGCATCATATGAGGGATTGACCAATTCCTCATCATCATCTGTGAATGAATCGGGAGTAATCTTGATGTGGAAGGCCTTAATCTGAGGAAGTGTTAGGTGAGAGTACTCCCATCTTCTTACCTCATGTTCATCCAAATAAGTAGCCCAGAAATATTCCATGGTAGGATTATGTTGGGACTTCGCTCCCAAAATACTTTGCATATATCCATTGATATCAACCTAGGCTCTCTTCACATATTGATGAATGGTTATTAGAGTGAACTCTTTTTCCATGAGTTGTGCACTAAAAAGATTTAGACATTGGTATTCCCCGATTTGAATTGGGAAATGAATTCCTAAATGGTGCTTGTCACTAAGAAGGTAGTGAACTTGGAATAATTATCATTTCAGCTCCATTAATGCCCATCTATCACTGACGTACTTAGGAAATTTCCATGGGGTACCAAAAAATCCACTCACACGAATGTAGGAAAAATATGAAAATTGAATAAACCAGGTTCCCCATTGAGAAATGACACTCATGGATTCTTTAGAAAACATTTCTTCAGTATTCCAATTCAAGTTTCAGATCACACGGAAGGTGAATGTATCGTTGAATCTTCTAAAATGGCGAGAACTATTTTTGAAACTGAGTTGAGGGTAATAATGAAAAACAATTTATAATGGCCCCATGACTCCTCTCATTTCAAGTCCCAAAAATAGCTTTCTTCTTGTTACCGTATAAGTCAGATACGAAGTCATGTAGAAGCATCTAGTCATCTTAACTTCTATCAATTGTTTGTGAAGGGTGTTATTGATGATGGTGGCCCAATCCACAAAATATTTCTTGGTTAGGATGATACAAATAAATTGTTACATCCATGGGTGGAAAATCCTAGCAGAAGGTAGACCGAAAACTCGACTTAGGAGAGTGATCATGTCCCCGATTTATTCTACGAACTCAATGCGGTATAGTTCTTTGGGAAGCCTATCAATTCGAGGTCTCTTGGTTACTAACCAGTTGTTTTTAACCATCTTGCTCCATCTCATGGGTTCTTTATCCCAGAATTATTATGATGACTGGTGAGTGATATTCGCATTCTCAGGAAATTCGGGTATGCCGAGCAATTCCTCAATGTGCTCTGGTGTGATTAAGAGGAAAGGCTCACGATTATCTTTAAAAATTATTCCTCTCTCAAAGTCATAATGCTTCGTGCAAGAAATAACCAATTCTCAACACTGCACTGAGATAGGAAATGCTACTACTTGGAGAAAACGGTTTTGCCTTTAGTTTTCACTCGCTCAAAAAATTGTTGCACGTTGATGTGACCTAGATTTGTATCGGTGATGTTTTCATATGTTGACTTAATGGAACTGGGAGGGATAATTCCTTGGAATTCATACTTCAGGGCAGATTTGTTAGATTTGTCCACTGGCTTCCTCAATCTCCCCGTAGATTTGGATTTTTGGGCCATTATGAATTTTATAGAAAAGTGTCTCAGGCATGCAAAACAACGCAAATGGGATTGGGTCTCAGTCTCAAAACCCCGTCGATGCAAGAAAAATATTTTTTGTTATAATAATATTATTATTATTTTAAAAATAATAATAATAATTGTCCCGAATTACAATTTTTTTAAAATATCAATACAAACACATCGAGACTAAGCTTGAGTTCCAAATCTGGCGATAACAATGATATTTATTTTTCAATTAAAATCTCCCGATTTTAATATTTTTTGCAGATCAATTTTAATCTTTTGCTATGGCGTTTAAATCCTTCTCTTCTCTCACTACGTTGGAAATTTTTTTCAAACCAGGCTCAGAGATTCTTATTTTCCCGAGCATGGATATTCTCCTACTGTTATTTTCTTCTCTTTGACCAATGCATGGCATGTGTGGGCTTTGAACCAGTTCTTCCTTGTCTTTTATGTGGGCTCTTAATAAAACAAAACAAATGCCTCTCTTTTGGAGTGTTTTCTTTCTTCCTCCCTGCGTGGCTTTTGGTGTGAAAGAAAACAACAAAAAAATAATTTTGAGGGCATTTTTCTCCTCCATGTGGACCTGTCTTTGAGACTGCGTGGCTGTTTTTATTTTTTATCTTGATCAACATGTGATGGATCTCATTTACCCTGCGTGAGCAATTGCTTGGTTTTGGGTATTCTTTCCTCCTCCAACAACTTTCCTAGTGGAAGGAATGCGTGGAAACTTGTAAAGAAAACAAATTTATTTTAACTGTTCTGATTTCCTTTCTCCCACATGTGGACTCTACTTTACTGGTTGCGGCCTGCTTTTAATTTTTTTTTTCAACTGTTCTCTAAAAAAAAACATAATGAATGATTTGATTGTTCCTTTGCATACGTGGGAAGCTTTCTACCTATCCCTGGCACCTCCTCCAATGCGTGAAAAGGAATTTTTTGTCTTCTTGTTGTCTAAATTTCTAAACCTTTGTTAGTTTCAATTTTTTGGACTGTTTCAGCATGGAGATCTTCTTTTCTTGTGCGGCCTGCTACGTGGTCTATTCTTTTTCTTTTTTAATATTTCTAAACTGTTCTCTTTCCTCTTGCCAATGCGTGGAAAGGGATTTTTTTTGTCTTCTTCTATTTCTTTCCAAAATCGTGGATTCCTCCTAGTCACCTCCTCCAAAAAGAATGCGTGGAAAGCTTCTTGTGCTTGGGTGATGATCTCCTTTCTATGCATGGAAAGCTATTTTTTTAATTTCTTGAGCATTCTTGTATTTATGCATGGATTCTCCTTTGCTGGGCACATGGCTACTGTCCTTCTCTCTACGCGGTGGTCTCCTTTGAACTGGCAAGAAAAAATGCATAAAATTTAAACCATGTGTGGGGAGCTGCCTTGGAAAATGTGTGGAAAAAATGCTCTAAAATTTCTTTGGACTGTTGTTTCAAAATAGCAAGCTTTCTCTTTTCCCAATGCGTGGAATTTTTAAAACTATTCTTATTTCCCTTTGCATGTGTGGAAAGCATATGGTGTTCTCCTCCTTCAGAGCGTGTAGACAGATGATGGATATTCCTCCTTCTTGGTGTGAGTTTCTCTTGTATTATGGGATGTGACAAAATATTATGTCCTTCAGAAGAAATAAGAAGCAATCGGAAAGCTTCACACGAATTTTTTCCAACGAGTTTGATGGAGGAAGTTATGAGGATTAATCCAACTTCCTCTCTTCCTAGGTAGTGGACTTAAGTGCTAGGGGGAAATGGGGAAAGCAACGGCCAATTGCCAACGGGAATGGAAAAGTGGGCTGACAATCCCCATTCAATTTCCCCATGTGGGAAATTGGGAGATTTCCTGCTCGTTAGCCAATCCATGATTTGGCAATTGGTGGAGAAAATCCTACAAGTGGGGAATTAAAATAAAATTGCTAGAAAAGGGGAAATCTGGGTTCGGGAAGCCAAATTGGCATTCCTGGCAGTTGGAAGCATAAGCTTACTTCCTCGGCAGTAAAAATTTGTCGAATGAACTTTTAATTAATATTTATTTAATTAAATACTCCCAAGTTATTTAAAAGTTAATTTTATCAAACAAGGAGCGATTAATTAATTAAATATTAATTAATTAATTTTAATGTATTTTAACGTGATTTAAAGCCTGGCGGGAAGAGTTCTTGCCCGAAAAGGATGAAACAAAGACCGAAACGATCACAAAAATGAGACGGTCATCATGAGGGTAATGAACCATGTAAAGTAATAAAAATGAAAAATTTCAAATTTTTCATTTTTAAAAAAAAAAAGTTTTCAAAGTCAAAATTAGCTAATAACAATCTTGCTCTTAAAGATGATTGTTTGGGATTTTTTATTAAAACTTGCAAACTATCCCAAAGAAGGAGCACGAGGAACTCTGAATTGAACTAATCTTGGGTATAAATTAAAAATCATCTAAAAACTACACCATATCTAGTTTTCCTTGTAAAACCTACTTTGAAACTGGACTAGACCATATAAACAACAACAATGGGCACAAAAACTATATACAAACATGAAAAATCATACATGTCCCAATTGGAAACATGCAGAGTGTGCATAAACACTTATTTTGTAAAATGTAAACCTACCTACACTAGTCTAAATAAACGAAAGGGAAGATAAACAAAATATACATGTTGGGAGAAGTAGCTTTCTCTCTTTATAAAATGTTGCCATGTCTTGAAATGGTTTTCCATCTCCATTCTAAAAATTATCAACAAAAATTAAATGAATACCTCCTCAAGGTTTTCTTCATTTGTTTGAAGGTGTGGTAGCTAGCCTTTGGTGTTTTGATGATCATCCTCATGCTTTGAAGTAAGCATGCCTGGTAGAAACACTGATCTTTTCTCTAAGATAGCCAAATATCTAATTAGGCATGGGCTGATCCTTGTGATTTACCCATTTTCTTGGTATGTAACCCCACCAAATGAGCTAGAATGAACACTTTCCTTGTTTCTTTCATGGGGCATTCTTGAAATCTGATTTGAAATCTATTTTTCTTCTTTAAAAAACTATGTTTCTCCTATGATGACTAATTTGGCAATGGTGTCATCATCCTATTCCTCATCCTCAAGCATAAATTTTGAAAGATAAAACTCATATTTTTGTTCTTCATGAATATTTTGGTCAACAAGCTCTTTTTTCATGTTCTCCTCTATGGCAAGCTCATCAAATCAGAAATCTCCTCTTTTTGCTCTTCAATACAAGCCTCTCCTATGCTATAAGTTTAACCAGCTGTATCATTTGATTGGATTCAAATTTTGAACTCCAATCCTTTAAGTTATACAACAATTCTTCCCTGCCATGTTCTTGAATTTGTTGTTGTAGACACCTAAATCTAGCTACGTAGTTTTAATACTAAAATTGCATTTGTTATCCTATTTTATATCATTTGGTTATAGTTATTATATTTCTTGATAATTATCTAACACTCCTCTTTATTTCCATCAATTAACTACATTTCATTAATTAACTAGTCTCCCCCTTAATTCTTGATGTAAATTAACATTGATTTGTTATTTATAATCCTATTCTAATTAATTAATTGACCAATATTGATTAATTAATCCTCTAAACAAGAATTCACCCTCTTATTAGGTCACTCCCCCTTCTAATCCTTCAAAATCCATCAAATTATCTCCCATTGGCTTTTACAATCCTAACTTGGTCTATTAATCAATCTAATTGATTAATGTTAGTCGCACCCAACTCACTTAATTTATAAATTCTAATTACCCCTCCCTAATCACACCTAACCCTTTATAAATCTATTTAGATCTTGTTAATCCATAAAGTTATTTTATCCCACATTCACGAGGATGATAGTTTCTCCCATTTGGAAAAATATATAAGGAACCATACCCCCTGCCTTCTAATTTTAAACCTTTACACCTTCACCCCCATGTCCTTGGTAAGACATTAGCATAAGATAAGAGAATTCCTCAATTACAATGCTTATTAATCTAAAAACCATTTTTCCATTGTATACTTAGTAAGAGTAGTAAGAGGAGAACCAAAAATGGAAATTAAGAGATATTGGTGATACCTCTTCCTCTTCCTTGGATAATTCCTTTGATTACATGTGGCTATGTATGGCTTGCAAAAGGAAGTCTCTACAATCGAAAGCCTATAAAAAAACATCAAAGGATGGCTTGTATTTCATGTTTTTAATGTTAGATGTATTAGTTAAGATTTCATTTTAACGTATTCATATTGATGTTTATGTTGAATTAGCTTAGTTATTGAATCTACTTGGTGTTAGGTTTTTATTAATTAACTTAGCTTCTTTATCATGCATACAATTGTAAAGAAGGGGAAAGTGTAATTTTTTCTTATGGGGGGGAGGAAATGGAAGGAGAAGCCTTGATAAAGTTAGGAAATTTGACATTGGGATGATATGGGCCAGGTTGATAAAAAATGGGCATCATACACTGAGGTGGTAGGAATGGAGAAACAATCCATTGACAAAGCTCCTAAACCTTATATTCATTATCTTCTAATGATTTTAATGATGTGATAAAATTAACCATTTGAGTGAAAGATTCAATCGTTACCTCAAGCCTCTATTGTGGACTAAAAAAACTAAGTAGAGGACCTCCCCATGGATACGGATTCCTCAAATAAGGTTTTTTAGCTTGAAATATTTGTAGTTGTTCCTTAAAAAATTGTAAGATTCACTCCATCTTCTAAACTTTTCCTTCAAAATCATCTTTAGGTGTAATATGACCTCCAAAATCTACATATTCTCTCTGATTTTGTTCATAAAATTGGTTTTGAGGTATTTTATAACAACTTGAAGATGGATTTTGGAAGGGTAGAGGTAGATTTGAATGGTATTATTGTTCAAATCGAGGAATCCTTTGAGGAAATAAACTTATAATTGCACAACTTCATGGAAGGGACAAATGAAATGATTGAAGGAAAGGGAATGGTCTGTTGAATGAAAGAATGGGTCTGTTTGGATTAGTGGAGTCACCTGAGCTATTGAAAACATTCCTCTAAAGTATGAATATCACCAAGAACACATTAAACATGGAAATATGAAGTTGTAAAGATCTTCAAAATTTATTGCACTGTGCATTTCAAAAATGATATCACAAAAAAATAACACCCTTTGATTTATCATAAATGAAAAATCAATGTATTTGGCTAACATGATATGATCTCACAAGTGTGGGACTTCCAAGAAGAGATCAACCTACAAATAATGTTGGTTCCTCTACCTACCTTTAATGATAACACTACTCCTAACATAAAAATTATAAGGGACCAGGGAGAGAGAAGGGTTAGAATGATACATAAAGGGAAATCCTAAGCTAAAAGTGGTTATATCACCAAAAGAAAGGGGTTGATCACTCTCCATGAAAGGAACAAAAGGGAAAAAAACACATGAGGAGAGAGCAGAAAAATGTACCACAAAGTAGAACCGTGAGAATTCACCTCTCCCTCCATTGGCAACACTTGAAGAAGGAAATATGTAATTAGGAAATGCACACAAAATGCCAAAGAAGAAAACAAATAGGAAATAACATATAAAAATGAGAATAGGGAATAGAAAATCCACAAACATTGGATTTTATCGCTTAGAACATGCACAGTTAGTTAAATTCATGGAAGGAGGAAAAAATACATTACATAGACCAACTTCAAGGTCTAAAACTCATGGAAAGTTGGCTACCATTTTGACATGGTATCATTCAATAGAGAGGTATCCTTCTTACAATGGACGAGTTCCATTTTTATAGAGAAATAGAAGAATAAGAGAGAAGGAGAGAGATGAAGGACCATGGAGCTGGAACCAATTTCTTCTTAAATTTGCATTAAATGAGTATGACCGCCATATATATAGTACAAGTATAGACACCTATAACTTTATCCACCAATTCCAACACCTCCCTTGAATATATTGTATGTCACCGAACTGTACAAAGTGATGTCATTAAATTCTAGTGGTTGAACCACCTAGAATTACATTTATTGATGATACTATATTTCTATTTTTCACCCACTAAATTCCCTTGATTTCTAAGTCCTTGAATGTCAAGGTGAAGTGCTCAATGAGAACTTTCCAATGAGACCAATTTATCTTGATTTGGAGTAGAAATGTCCATTTGATATTATATATCTCGGGAGGATCAGGAGAATGACATGTGGCATCTTGTGATTTCTCATTAAGATTTCCTTTTATTTATGTGCTTGTGATTTTTTTACTGGGAAGAATTCAAACCTTGTTGAATTCTGTTAATTTCGTGGACTTGATGTCTATGGAACCTAATCATTTTGAGAGATGTTGAAATCAAGACACATGTCCTCACTTTTAATGCTCAATATTGCACCACATGCTAGATTATGATTGGTCACAGGGTTTAGACCTTTAATTGCAGCATCGTGCAGATCTGAAACTTCATCCTCTTTTGTTAATTTCATGGACTTGGTGTCCGCAGGATGCCTTGGCTTGAGACACCTGCGAAATGCCGATGTGTGTCCCTACCTTTCACATTTGATCTTGCACCATGCGTCGGCCTAATATTAATTTTCAAGCATCAAGGCTCACTTTTCATTCCTTTCCACTAAAGTGCCTAAAATGGGTGACACTTGACCACTCCTCTTTCGCTGCGAGTTTTTCAAATGGTTTAGACACTTTCTTGATCAAAAGAATGGATAATTATATTTTTTAGATAAGTTATCCAAATTAATCTAGGAGTTAATTTAGGATAACATATACTTGTTATTAGTCATTCATTTCTATATATAAGAATAGATATATGTTTACTTTAATCTATTTGATTTAATTTAATTTGAATAAACTCTAATTACAAAGTAATTATTGTAATATATGATGTAAAAATGCTAATATATAGTAAGATGCATGAAATAAATAATGTAAAATGTAAAACCCTAAGCAAGAAGGAGAGATAGATGGACTTGGCTAATTTAGAAGTGAACTGGAGGTGATCTAGGAAGGTAAAAGTGGCAAACAAGATGGAAATAGCGTTGTTAATGCTCATTATAAATTTTGGAACTCATGAAAAGTTTAGGTCATAAACACCCACGAGAGGATATAGGTGCATGGATGCCGGTGAATGGACCTAGGCACTAGTGGCCATGAAATTTCTCAAGAATTGATTTCTTCTGTGTCACAAGGTCTTCGTTGTTAATTCTTATATATCACTTGATATTCACTCCTTGATCACCGATGGTACCAATAACCTGCAAAATAGAATAACTGGCTACACATGTCCATAAACCACATCAAATATAATAAAAAATATGCCAAATGTGGAGATAGATTGACCTTGATGGTCACTCGAAGAGTGAACTTATTGTCGATCATTGCAATAAATCTCAGTTCCCATGTAGTTCTTGTGTGTGTTTGTAGAAATGGTTCCCTAGGATGCCCTTTTGTAAGTTACTCAGTGATAACATGATAGATCTAGAATATAGCAATGTATGGTATGTGTGAATGGAATAGAATCAAATTCCCCTCTTATACATTGTATGTAAAAGTGATGTAGCCCTTGTCCCTTTTATGGATGTTATATGGATGAATTTGAAGTGCTTTATTGTCTTTGGATGCAATTTTAGGTAGTAATAGTAATGCTTAGTGTTTGGTCCTTGTTTTTGGGAAGTCACTAAGTATATATACTATTCCCTTGTTTGAATTTCATAATTAACAATTGGAAGGAAAACCCATAAGTGAAAAAGATGCCCAAAAGATAAAAGAGACCCAAAAAGAGTAAGGTAAGAAAGGATCAAGACCACCTGGTATGGAAAGGAGTGACTGTGCATTGATGTCCTTATTGGACACCAGTGTCTCTGGCCATAAAAAAAATCAGTCATGTTCCACAAGGGTTGTAGGGTGTGTAAGACTAAAGAAAAACAAGAAGTAAGGAATGATAAGAAATATAATATAAAAACACCGAGTAATAAAATATAGAAAATTCAATTCATTCGGGGTACATTTACATAGATAGAGTTTACATTATATAGGAGTTTGATCTCCTTGATTCTAGGATTCAATAGTCAATCACCAATCCCCTATATCTCTCAACCCCTTCCTAGAATCTCTCAAATCTATCCTAAGGATATCTCTCTATCATCCCCTTATCCCTATTCTCACATGGTGAGATTAACTCACGCTACGTACAAATATGATATCTCACATACTCACCCAAATACTAATATCTCACACTCATTACTAATTATATTATTAATATGAGTTCTATAAACTCATTATTAATAATATTACAATTTATTAATAATGTCACAATATATTTGTAACATTCACTCCCCTATTGTTAACATTATTAATTCCCAATATACACTCCCCTAATGTTGACATGGTAGAAAAAACATTCACACTTCTTATCTGCAGCTTACCGCTCATGCATGCTCATGATCTGGCATGCCCAACTAGGTCAGCTCATGAACTTGATCAAAAGGATGGTTTTATAGGACAACCAACAACCTTCCAAAAGAATGGTTTTATAGGACAAGTTTACCAAAAACCTTGATGTACATAGGATGGTTTTACAGGATCAACTGTCCACCTAAAACAAAGGATGGTTTTACAGGACAACCAACAACCCAAATATCATGCTCCTGTTTTTCAATTATGCTTTCAAACTGGCTATTATGTCATTGGTGCTTCTGGGAATCTTCTAGCAACCCTTGTTTACTGACATACAAGACTGAAAATATAGGGAAATATCACTCACACATTGAGACTCATGTTCTAGTTACCCCCCTCAATAGTTGAATAGGTCACTGATTCAAACACAAACTCTGAAATCTTATTTGCAGAATATGTAAACACACAACTGAAAACACAAATACACACACTACCACCATATCTTTATGTGGACCCATTGTTGGTGACTGATGATAGGTCACTAATTGACCTCTAGATTCCATTGCCTCCATCCTCCATTAATCACGCTGCTTACTCAACAAATTAGATGTTGAAGCTCAAATTTGCACCACCTTTTGTCGATGCATCTTCCCCACAAATATTTGCTTTGGTTCTGAAATTCCAAAGTGGGGGTCTGGGGGTAGTAGCCCCATGCAGGGTCAAGGGGCAGCGCCCCTTACAGCGTCCCGAGGTAGCACCCTGGGCGTGCTCCCTGTCGCGGTATAGGGTGGGGTCGAGGGGTGGAGCCCCCGAAGCCAAGCACATTTTCCTTCTTTGAAATCATTAAAAATATCATCAGAAATACAATATTATTCACCTGATTCTCCAGAAACATTGGACGTCGAGTAACACCGAAAATGCATCCATGAGGTATTTTAATTTTTTTACAATATTTTGATAACTTTAACTTTTTCTAACTAAAAAAGACAATAAACAAATATCCTAAAATCACCTATTTGACAACAACACTCAATTTTCTAATTCACTTGACATTACAATGACACTTTTTGATGGACTATGACATAAAAATGACAACATGAACAATGACTCAATTTTTTTTCAGACTTTTTACAATTATACAAATTTTGATGACAATTTACAAATTTAAAAAACAACATAATACATGATTTAATCACATAGACTATGTGATAAAATAAAATAAAATAATAACTCTTAAGTGACACTTGTAAACAATATTTGTGAATCAACCGGAAGACACTTTTACCAAATACCATTAAATAATAAATTTCCTAAACTCAACCACCTACACAAGGAAATTTAAGAAAGACCATTATATCGAACTAAAACTATAAGATTATAACAATCGTAACAAATATTTTGACACGTTACTTTGAATGGATATAATGTTTTGACATATGTAAATAGTTAGTCGTGGCTATACCAAAATTCCAACCACTCTTGAATGCTTCTCTAAAAAAATATACTATTATAATTTACAAATAGATATTGTTCCATGTGTACAGAGTAATAAAAAACCTGAAGATTGCACATATTTGGCGATTATTGCAGGGGAGCCAATGGAAGTACAAATGCATGCCTGAATGTGAGAATACAGGCAGTAATACAACACTGTAGTTGTTTTTTTACGTTGTCTGTGAGATGATCTTTAACAGATACATGGAGATGCCATAAGAAAAGACCAAATATTGCACAAATATTAACTCTGTATTTGTGGAGTATGAAATGTGTCAGAGGCGTGATGAATTTGATTTATGTGCTCTACAAATATGATCACAACAGTTGTTGAAACCCTTTTCTTCAAGCCGAATACCACTCAAAATGGATAGATGTGATAAAGTGCATGATAGCTAGTTGAACACCATTGATCATCTGTGCATCAAATGTCTCTCTTCAAAAATATTATCAATGAAAATTCCTCCAACACCATCGAGCTTTAACAGGCCCGACAGAAAATTAGTGATGATCACAACGAAACTTAAAATTTGTTCCTTTGTCTCTATTTTGTCTTGTATGTGAAATACCACGAGAAGAAAACATGTTTTCATATACATATTAATATCTTCTTCATATATAATTTCCATTCACAAGGACATTTCTAATTTCCCCTAAAAACAATTCAAAAACTCATCACAAGCATAGAACTAGTACCCACTCTAATGCCACTTATAAGAAATATAATATAAAAACACCAAATAATAAAATATAGAAAATTCAATTCATTTGGGATACATTTACATAGATGGAGTTTACATTATATAGGAGGATGTTATCCTTAATACGAGGAGTCAACATTAATCACCAATCCTCTTTATCTCTCAACCACTGCTAGAATCTCTCACCTATCCCACATATCTCTCTATCATCTCATATCCCTATTCTAATGGTGAGATTAACTCATGTACATAAAAATATGATATTAATATCGCAATATTAATATCTCACACTCACCTTACTATATTATTAATATGAGTTCTATAAACTCATTATTGATAATATTACAATTTATTAATAATATCACAATATATTTGTAACAAGGAAAAGAGGCCAAAGATAGTTATCAACCACTAGTGTTCTTGCTTATGAATCATATATACATTGGTATGCTTTTGGACCTAGAAATGTACCCAACTGCATGATTTTGTGTCTAAATTTTCCCACACTTTATGTTGTTAAGTGAATAATTGATAACAGAAAGTAGATAAGAGATGCATACGTTATGATCATATAGAAAAGAATATTGGTGATAGCATGCCGAGTAGACAAGTGAATTGTGGAGTGATTACAAAGTGAAATGTAGAGATTAAAGAAGGAAGTAGACCCCAGGGGTGAAGTGTGTGTATTTTAGCGTGTTTTTATATCTTGTATGAGTTTCTTCTTATAAGGATGTAATTACAAAAGAAGAGAAAGAAAGTAGTTAAAGTTATATATATGATAGATTATATAAACATGTATATAAGTATGTAAAGAGTGTAAAAGTGTGTAAAAAGGATAGTGTGCACCTAATATATAAGAGAGTAAAATATATAAAAGTGTCATGTTACTTGAAGATTGCTAATTTAAATGTTTAAGGTGAGGTTTTTAGGCAATTTAACGCCAAGAGTGAGTTTTTTTGGGTGATCTCATGCCAAGTGTGGGTTTTTTTAGTGATCTCATGCCAAGTGCAATTTTTTTTTGGTGATCTTATGCTAAAGAGAAAGTTTTGGGAAGAGAGGTATGGTTTTACTCTCATTCCATGACTTTGCCCAATAAGCACCACTATAGAGGGCTCGTCCCAACTTTTTCTATTTGTCCCGATTTGTTCCAAATTATTCTTATTGTACTGATTGTAGGAGATATAATTCATTTTGTGACTGAAGGCTTGTGCATGTTACTATATAACTACTCTATAAACTGTTATAAACTATGTTGTACCGAGAAAATGAATTTTTCTACCCCTAGGACATTAGCACCCATGGGAGAAAATGAGCACCCAGACGCTAGTCTCTGCTACTGGGCACTAATGTTTTCTCTGTGTGAGGTCCAAGTATGTTTCTAGATAGTTATGTGACTATTTTATTGTGCCTTTTGTATTGTGTTGATCTAATTGTAGCTCTAGGATGTTGTATGGGTGATTTATTCACCTAATATATACCCCACTTGTTTGGGGTACATGTGATGACTGTTGGAGAGTGCGGTCCAAAGGAGAGGACCCTGATCTGATATGCATATCTGAAATGGAGATACTTTCAAGGGATAGGGGGTGTGTATGGTAGATACCAAGGTACATGAAAACAAAAGAGGATAGTACAAGTGTTAGTAGTAAAAATAGTTATCATACAATAGAAGACAATGTGAAAATCATGTAAGAAGACAAGGTAGACCGTGAGTAGTGGGTTTCATACAGTACATAACTCACATTGTCACAAGAAAATCAAGGCCAAATCAGCCAAAAGCATATAATGATCAAACAAGACATAAAGCATATCCCACAAAAAATAACATATATTAGCAAACAAGATCAACCAAAATATATCACATATTCATGGTGGTATATATTCCTGCAAAGAAAATGTTACACATGAAACACCTGTTAGCATGTTAGAAAGATAAATAGTATGTCAAAGCATGTATATATCAGTGAAAATTAAGTGCTAGTAAGAAGTACTAAATGATGAAACAATAGAACCTATAGCGTGTGAGAGTAGTCAAAGTAGATTTCCCCAGGAGCCTTAGTGGGACTGGTAAAATTTACAATACCAAGCATCATTGCATCATTTAAACAACTATAAGAGATCTAGATTCACCTAAAAATAATAAGTAAACATGCATGTGTGTGTATATATATATATATATATATATATATATATATATATATATATATATTATATATATATATATATATATATATATATATATATATATATAAAGATGATGAAATACTAAGAATCCATCTAGCATAGAAAAAAAGTATAACTTGTAAATAGAAGAAGCTAGCAAAAGTAAATGCAACCAAGATATGAAAATGTTGTGTATGACTGTGATAGTGTGGTATGAAAGATGTGAATATGAGAGAAGTAGCGTGCCCCCTAGTGAATTTGTATGAGATGAGGTTCATTTATAAGGACTCTCAATAGTCAAGAATGAACTGTACAACAAGAGTGTGTCATTGGGTAATGTGTTGTGTGAGAGAAAGTGCTAGAAAGATGTATCATGAAGCACAGAGCGTGAATTTTAGTGGATGTGAGGTCCATTTCAAAATTAGACCCTCAACAGTCAAGAATGAACTATGGAACTAGAGTGTGTCATAGGGTAATGACGATATAATTTGTATATCAAAGGGTACAAGAGTATGTAGGAAGATTACTTATGATACATGGAGTGCAAATCATAGTAGTAGACAATAAGGAAAATTGATAGTGATGGGATGGGGGAGAAAGTGTGATGCCCCCTAGGTATATAAGGGATAAAAGAATATCCAACGATAGTGAAGGGAGAGGGCCCTCCACCCGATATTTGAGGAGAGAAATACATGTGATAATGATTTTAGATCAATGGTGTAGGAGAGTAATAATGTGCATGTGAAGGAGATATATATGGTGAAGGAGGTGGTGAACACTTGTGTGAAGGGGTTTCCCAAGTAGGCGACTTAGGATGATAATGTAGGATAATGGAATGATGATTACGATAAGGTTGTGATGCAGGTAATGTGTCAATAAGAGATCTAGGTGTAGAGGTGTAGACATAAAATCATGCACATATTACTATTTTACTATATTGTCAAGTATGTTATTATATTCACAGATCTTAATTAATAAAAGTATTCACTGGTGACACAATCCTTTGTCAATCCACTTGTTTTGATTATTTCTATTATATTTCTCTCACACATGTAATTTATGTACCCAGGTCTAGTTAGGTCACAGTGATCCATGTCTATCTGTCTTTTCACATCTATCATCATTTATCCCATGACACCATCGCTTATTCTAGAAACTATCACCCAGGCACTCCTTTCCATTATGGGTGTTCCTGACCTCTTTGTTCTTTTCACTTATTTTTAAATTTGTGGTCATGATTTCTAGTTTTTTAATCCCTATCCCAAGCTCATAGTCATCATTTTGGGTCACTAGTGCTGAAATTCAAATAAGAGATCAATATATATACACAACATACACTTTATTATTCTAGCTAGCAATTCTAAGGGGTGATCTCATCTACATACTATCACTACCATTACAAGGGATTGGATTTTTAGGTTGCATTCACTACATAAGAAGGGGAAGTGCTAAATTACACATCACACATTTGCATTTTATCTAGCCATATCCTGCTATCTTTGTGTCATTGGCACAAGGGAAACCTAAGGACACTATTACACATACAAGCACAAAGAACTACATGGATTATGGAATGTAGTGTAACACTTGGTCATAATTTCACTCAATAGGTGACCATTGGGTCATTCTAACTTCACATATTACATTTTGATTCCAATTTGATGTGTTTGTGAGCTTTTTCAAGTAGCTAGTGTTTGTGTTATAGGTTACATGTACCCTTGGAAATCCAAGTGTGAATTTCAGGTGATCAACAAGAAGTGATAGAGAAACCCTAACAATATAGGAAAAATTATATTCCAACCTTCTTCACAGTCACTGACACCCAGTAATAGTCATCAGTTCCTAGGTTCCCCTATCTAGCCCCATGAACCTGTGTCTAGAATTACTCTCGGAATCCATATTTTACAAGGAGTAGTTGTGAAAAAATTCTAGCC
Source organism: Taxus chinensis (assembly GCA_019776745.2). Lineage (NCBI taxonomy): Eukaryota > Viridiplantae > Streptophyta > Pinopsida > Cupressales > Taxaceae > Taxus > Taxus chinensis. Next base: position 278,314,744 of record CM034150.1, on the reverse strand, counting down.
TTGTTTAGCACTTTACACCACCCAAATTGGTTCCAAATTATGAAGGATTCAACTAAGTGATATTTCTCTCTCATTTTCTTATAGTATTAGAATGTTTGAGTGCTAAGCCTTTGTATATCTATTATATTTTATCGTATATGTTACTATGCAATTAGATTTAATTTAGATTTTAATTAAATCATTTTGTGAACCTACTTTTCTTCAAAATTATTTCCATATGATCCCCAAACCCCTCATGGTTAAACAGATTTCATCATCTCCTAATAACCATACCTATCTTTTATAATGCTATTGCACAGGCGGAATTTTATGACCTCTACTAAAACCCTCGATGTGATGTTTCATTCCTCCAAAAACTTCTTATTTTCCAAAAAAAAAACCATCCTTCTAACTTTCACAACTCTAGCATTTGCATAGTCTCTCCTGACCAAAACTTTACTTCATGTTTTCCTTGCTCTCCCATAGTCACCCATGTTGCTACACCTTCTCCCACTCCTCTTATAACACATGATAGTATTACTAGAAATTCTTCACTTGATTATGTTATTAGTTTTTATTGTCCATTTTTTCACCCCTGTAAAAATTGAGCCACTTGGAAGTTGGTATTTAGGCCTTTATGAAGCTTTAATGGAGAATATGTAGGTGTCAGGTATTTTCATGATTTATTGGGCACTTGGAATCATTCTAGTGCATTTCCCTTCTTCCAAGATTTGAAGCTTCACACTTAGTAAAAATGTGAGGAAAATTGATAAAAATGGGTAAATTATATTTTGGGACATTCTATCATATTCTCCTAACTCCCCTACCTAAGAAAAATCCAAAACAATTAGCCAAATTTTTGTAAAATTTGAGAAAATGTGAAAAATGGCCTATTTTTTGTGTATTGTGGGTCAAAGGGGTATATGAGGAGCAAGTGTGGGTGGAACATAGGTTCCCTACCTTTAATTTTTGTCCTTGGTGTGAAGGAACCAGATCTATGCAAACATTTTGGCCTTTGAAGGCCCTCAGGGTATAGTTCCTCTAGGTCTTTAGTTCCCCGAAAACCCAATTTTACCAAAATATAATGGATTTTGGAAAGGCCCAATGTTATGTGGGTAAATCAGAAAAATTTATCCCATGCATTATAAGTTACATCAGCCTTAGTGTTCTCCGTAGTGGTCTTCAGGCTGAAAAGCAAAGGATTGAGTTCATTGTGGAGAATGCAAAGTTTCGGGGGCCGGACGGTACATGTTCTACGAGGACGTGAGTTCCCCATGGGACTGATTTTGTTGAAATAAAAATGAGGTTTGGATTTTTTTATTGTGTGGGCGAGGAGGGAATTGCAATCCCATGATACCAAAGAGGAACAAGTACCACAGGGACGCGAGTTCCCTGCGGAGCCGATATACCCGCAAAGCAAAGGAAAAGGGAGCAAGGCTAATATATTGTGGAAGATGTAGATCTTGAAAGCCCATGCAACCAAGTACCATCTATGCCCTAAGTACCCGATATATTTGATCCATTCGTAGATAAGGGAAAAGAATAAAAATTGAATAGTTAATTGTGGAATGTGAGAGCTCGTATGGAACTTTGACTCCTTGATTGTAAAATGGCCATAATTTTTGAACGAGAGCTCTGATTTTCACAAAATTGGACTTTTTGGAAAGGTCTTAACATCGTATATGCCAAAAAAACTAGATTCCTTAAATTTATTGAGGTTATTTATGTGAAAAGTGGAAAACATCCTAGAATTTAAAACTAATAATTCCAGGTAGCTAAACAACTAGAATTTATGAAGTATAGCGACAATTCTTCTTCCAAAAGTAATGTACGATGAAGGAATGGGTTTGTAAGGCTAGGAATGTTGTTTTTCAGGAATTTGTTGAACCTTTTTGGTGGGTGAATGGGGAATTTCGAGTTTCCTTTCTTTCCCTCTTCTTCTTCTCCCATTTCTATATATTGTTAGACATGTCTAATATGTTAGGTTGGATACTTTGGGAGTAAAATGACATAATTATAACTACTGCACAAGTGTTCTAGAGTTGCAGGCCTTAGATTATATTTTTTAATGAATTTACACCTTCTCCCTCCATTGTAATGATATGTGCATGATCTTCAAGCAATAAAATCAATGGTTTTGTGGCTCTATTCTTCCTTAGTTAATATTTTATTGTGTTTCCTTTCCTTTTCATTTTCTTGTAGGTATGTTGTGTGTGTTTCTATAGAATTTATATCTATTATACATCATGAAAATGGGAATGCAGATGTTTGTAGACACCTGAAATTTACATCTTTCATACCATTTAACATTTTATTTATACAATTCATCATTTACACCTACAAAAACCCTTATCCTAATTCATAATCCCTTTTTTCATATTTACCTTGCATAAATATCATTCTTATAGCTATTAAAATCCTATCCTAACTATCTAAAAACACCTTAAAATTAAACTTAAATAAAAACAAAACACATCTTAACTATTTCATAACTCCCTTGACCATTACACCTTGTCCCCAACAAACTAATAAGTTATCTAGCCAAACACAAACCATAACAAAATCATTTGAAAGTGGTTTTAACCAATTTTTTACCCTAAAGCCAAAAAACTAGGATTGTTCGAGATTCAGGTAATCACCAACTATTATAAATACAAGTTTTCCAGTCTCCCTTTGGGATCCTCAATTGTGAGTCTAAAGATCTTGGTTTCAGTATTGTTTTCAGCATCCTACACATCACCATTTAGCACTTGGACATCAATATTATCATCAAGTATCATTGTGAACAATCATCAAGCATTTCCAAGGCATCTAAAATCCTCTGTAGATCATCTTTTAAACCATTAAGCTTGCATACTGCATCAATCATCATCATATCATCCTCAAGAAAGCTATGAGGTATCTTTTAGCTTCATCTTAGTCTAAGGTACTTTCACAATCTTCATTTTTCCCTTATCAATCATATCTAATCATTAATTATTCTAAAACATTAATCTAAAACATCAAACATTCATTTTAAACCAAACTATCAAAGTTCTCTGAAATTTCCAGTGATTAGATTAATCACTGGAGATTCCTGTAAAATTTACTTTTTATTAATTCTTACCAGTTTTCATCAAATTTACATATCTATCTTTGTCATATATGTTTCTTCTAACATGTATTTAAGCATGGCTCTCTATTAGATGCAAATTTTTGTTACCCCACATGAAATCACATGCATCTAATCTCTTCTAGTAGTTTAACATCCCTCTGTTTGGGAGCAATACAACATCCTACACAAGATTACAATCTGTGCAATTAAATTCTCTATCATTGACCAAGACATAAAATATTATATTGAATTCCTTCACGAAATTGAGCAAGAAGTAGAATATTTTTGGTACGATTACTTTGAACATGTCTAGATTACATCTACTCTTGCTTAGGCCACTTTTGCATCCACACAAGAATTTCCCTTTGATCTTTTGATCTTGAATTCTAGTCATCCTTATATACTATTCTTGCATCTATCTACCTTTTATCATTTTATCATTTATCACTTATCCATTACAATTCACATGATTATTTACACAATGAGATGTCATCCTTCGAGGAATCCCATTGGATTCCTGGAATCATCCTTTGTCGAGTAGCTCACTTAATTATATATCTAATCTATTGTGTTTAGTGTCTTTGAACATAGGTTTCTTTAGAGGAAAAAATCTTTTACACTTTTCTTGACAACGTGTAACTTTTATCAATATCAAACATTATCATCCATCATCTACGGGTATCGTTACACCCCACGTCTTCTAGGATCAGTTTTGTTTTTATTATTTAACTTTGTTAATTTAAGTAGAAAGGTAAAAACATCTATGAACATTTTGGTACGCACAATGGTACCTATTGGTTGTTCAAACTTGCACCCGTGTCTCAAATTCCGGAAAACTGAGTCATTTTAATCAACAATGGGACTATCTCCAAGTGTGGGACCTTGTGCACTTGAGACAAACCTCTAGAGAAGGCCGGTTCCTCTACCTATTTCTATTTCTAGTACTACTCCTAATGTTAAAAAGATAATTTATTCTAACAATGCCAAGGGACCAAGGATAGAAGGATATACAGAAAAGGAAAACTAAACTAAGGGAGGCGATAACACAAGAAAATATGTGATGAAAATTATCTGTTCTGAGTGAAAATAAGGGAGAAGGCATAAAGGGAGGCTAGGCATGCATATCATAGACCAAGATACATTCACACAATCAATTTCGTGAGACACAACAATAAAAAGGATCTACAAGGAACTTAAAATGACACAACAAGCACATAATGTAAAGGAAATGAAACAAAGAAGAACACAAACACATTAAGGTAGATAATAGCCATAAAACAATGATTTTATTAGTTCCAGGAATGTACACTCAATTACAATGGTGTATGAAGGTCGATATACATATGTAAGAACCAAATGTATAGGTCTCTAACATACAATACAAAGATATTGAATCCTTAGCAGACACTAAAGGATCCAAAATGTTCAACCCTTTACAATGAGAAAATCTCTTACATTTATAGATGAATGGATGAGAGAAGGAGAAGAGAAAGAGGGAAAAATCATATTTGAATCATAACTAACAACAACAATCACTCAATTCTTGCAAATCTTCCTGCAAATATACTAAATGCACTTCTCCTAGTTTGTTTAGCATGTTAGAGAAGAAAAAGGGTGAGATTTGAATCAAATCAGGTGGTTTGAGCAACCAAATTCTAAATTAATGGTGTGATAGATGTTTTCTATCTTCTCATTTACCAAATCCTACTAAAATTTGAATTTGAATGGTCTAGAGTGTAGCTCATGTCAACAACTTTCAAACAAGACCAGGTGTGTGGGGATCTGAGCACTGGAGTAGAAGTTATGACTGTCATAAGATCCACAATGTAACTTAGACATGCAAGAAACCTGGTGCACACTAATTGGCTGAAGAATTGGCCAAAATTTTAATGGTTTTATCATTTCTTTCACGTGTCATGTACTAGTTTGTTGTCTACATTTGGCACCCTGTTAGCGTGCTTTGATAGGTTGCATGTGATTCACTCAATGTATGATAGTCCACGTACCACATGTACTTGGTGCAGAAGAAGGTGCAAGAGATGCGTGCACAGAAGTGGAACAAAGGGAAGATGTGTCAAGGTAGCACACATGGGAGGAATGGGAGAAATAGTTTTTGTAAGAATGTATGGTAAAGGTGTAACTATTACAAGGCAATGTTTAGTAGTAAGGAGTAAGGGAACACAGGAATGTTGGGGACTTGGTTAATTTGGGAAGAAATTATAAGGCACGCATGCAAGATGCATGAACTATTGGGAGAAAGGTGAGTGCGTAGATATTGGGCATGAGGTAAAATGGAATAAATAGAAGAAACAAAAAAGACATGAAGCAAATGCAGGGAGTACGCAAGGGTGCACATGAAATGTGCAGCCAAGGAAATGTGCCAAAGGAACAGCTGAATTGCATGAAACCTTAAATATAAAGCCTTATAACCAGAAATAAAATACAAGTTATCCAAATAAATAGGGGAGTTATTGTGGATAAAACTTTTAGTGACTTTTTGGGGCTATCTTACTACTAGATGAATGAGATCATTAGCTTGGAGAATCCATTGGGCATGGATTTTTCTATGTGATCATGAAATTCTGATCGGTAACCTTGAAGAACTACCACTTGAAGTCATTTGATGAAACATTTCTGAACTCTGTTCTAAACCCTACAAAGCTACTGAAAACTACTGGAAGATGACTGACATCTTGGAAGTAACAAAAGAGTGCACACAGGGATTGTGCAAGAAGAAAATTATATACAAATAGAACAATGTGCGTGCAATGCACTTGAAGGAATAGAAACTACTTTAATATATATATATATATATATATATATATATATAATGATGCAACAATCTTAATGGAGGGGTTTAAGATAGATCCCATTGACTAGGATTAATAGTCTGCCTCCATCAAGATGAGTCAACTCAAAAGATTTAGCCTCATTGCAAGAAGTGATAGTGTATGGACCACTCCAAAGTGCATCAAACTTTAAATGACACCTTGGTTTAGCTCTGTCAGCATCCCATTTTAAAAATAAGTCCCCAACTTTGAAAGCTTGAGGCCTAGCCTTCCTGTTAAACCACTTCTTTATTATTTGCTGATGTTGTTCAAGATTTATCATGACAGAGTTTCATTATTCTTCAAGTTCAACCAGATCTGTCATTCTGATTTATCTCTGATCTGCACCCTCAAACTATAAATGTTGGGTAAGTTCTAATGAAGGAAACTCAAGAGATAAGGCGAGTCTATCTTCCTTACCATAAACCATATTTTTTGGTGATGTATATATTTCCTTCTTCATCATGATTTTGTGTGCTAATAGTGCACACGATACCTTTTTATGCTATTGTCTTTGGTTGATATTCATTGCCCACTTCATAATTTTGGCCAGGTTCTTATTTGTATATTTTTTCAAAGCTTTTCCCTAAGGGTAGTAGTTGGAAGAAGTCTTCAATTATATACCAAGAGGAAGATCCCAATCAGTGATTTTGGTACCAAGTTAGGATTTCACATTATCAAAGATAATGGTTTTAGGAACACCAAACCTTATTACAATGCCTTTGATAAAGTCAAGGATGACTTACTCAATTGCTTCCTTGAGTGTGACAACTTCTGTCCATCTAGAGAAGTAAGATGTGTCTATCAACGCTCATTTGTGCCCCACGCTTGAAGGAATATTAATCATGCCTATGAAGTTGAGAACCCATTACACAAAAGGTTGATCCACTTAGATTGGTCGAAGGGGTAGCACTTCCAAACTCTTCTTTCCTCACAAAGAATGTGAATTATTTGCATTTCTTGACCCACTTGTGCACATCTATGAATAGGGTAGGCCAAAAGAATTCCTATCCATTATGATCTTCATTGTTGTATTTTTAGTAGAGAATTGTCTACCATAGATAATCTATTGTGAAATTTTGCTAACACCTTTGAAAATATGTTTGCGTGTTGTCAAAACACCTCAGCAGTATGACATTAATAATCCTTTTGAAGAGAAGACCATTAATCAAAACATATGGAATATATTGCATCCTTAGGTGTCTTCTCTTTGACTTTTGTCAAACTAGGGAGGGTATGTGACCCTCGATAAAGGAATGTGATCATGTCCTCTCATCTAGTTGTGCTTGCATCATGGGCTTCACTCTATTGTCCAGGATCTATGCACAGTAGGAGATCTTCATCTAAGAAAAAATGAAGTCTTAGGTTCACTCTGTGCAATTCCTCGGAAAGCTACTTGTATAGCTCATTGCTACCTCTTACCAGACTTCGTTGGATTTGATAGTCACATCAAACTCCATAATTTTAGTCACCCACCTTGCACTCTTTTATCGCTGATTTCTGCTCCCAATGATGAAGTCTCTAACACTTGCGAGTGAGAATCCAACACCTTGATGTGGTTTTTGGTGAGCATACTTTTGAACTTCTTGAGCAGTGACACATGATGGTGTAGAATTTATGCTTCTCCATATGACTGTATTTTAATTCATATTATCCTTCAGTGTATCTGAATAAATAAAGATCCACTAGTTTCTCCAGTCCTTGTTCATTTTCTTGTCATTAGATATAGTAGCAACACTCACATCAGCATCCATGGGCATAAAGGATGAAGTAATAAGAATATTCCATAGGTTGATGATTGTTGGTGTGCATAAGAAATCTCCTTCTTGATCTTGTTGAAAATTTCATTTTCCTTATATTGTCTACCTAAAGGATGCATCCATCTAAAGTATGAGGGTGATTGGCCTTACCAGTCCTACAAAATTTAGGAAATGAAGCATCCTAACAAAGCTGATTTTTTTGAGGAAGGATATGTGCAAGGATTTCTGGTGTGCCGGAAGGGAAAGAGCCAAGATGGCTGAAACTGCACTCAGGATTGATTACGATTCCATCCTTTGAGAACCATATGTGTCCTAGTATCTTTCCCTGCGCCACAACAAAAAGTGTATTTCTTTGGGGTTAAGAGACACCCCATAACCTTCTGCATCTCTCAAATACTTTATCTAAGTGTTGTCACTATGTGATCTATGCACTCTACTTTGAGAAGACAATTATATCATCAAGGTAAACTTGGATGAACTCATTAATGTAACCTTTGAAGGCAATATCCATGACGCACTAAAAATTTGAACTTGCATTTGACAAAAACAAATGAGAATTTTATGATATGTGTATCTTACCTCACTTAGTTGTAAACATCATTTTGTATTGATCCTCTTCCTTTACCAAGATTTGATTGAGGCCATAATATTGATCAAACATTGATAACCTTTGCACGTTAGCCATAATCTACAAAATATACTCCATAGAAGGCAAAGTTATAGTGAATCCTTCAAAGACACCTTATTTAAATTTTTGAAATTGATGCATAGAGTCTGATTTCACCATTCTTTCTTACGTGCATTGGAAAAAGATTTTTGACACTAGGTATAGTATTTGATAGGAAAAATTATCTTCACCTCAATGAGTTCAGACAACTCTTTCCTCATGAAGGGCTCTATCTTTGGATTGACTAGCCACTACTTTTGTCTAATGGGCATGATACTAGGATCAAGATCAATGGAGTGTTGAGAAACAATTGGATCAAATCCCTTTAGGTATTCATACTCCTATGAGAATATGTCACTATATTTTTGACAAATATATAAAAAGGATTGTTTTTCATCAAGCACACAAACTTTACCAAGAAACAACTCCTTTCGGTGTGCGATAACAAATGTGGTGTAGTCTTCTTGTACCATGCACATATTCCTTTATTAACCCTTGAACTCATCATCAAGGCTAATTATTTTCTCTAAGGTGACCTACCCTTTAGGAAAATTATTTGTCTTCATCTTAATCACTTGGTCACCATAGCTGTCATGCAAATCAACTTGCATGTTGGATGAGAACTTAACTTCATTCTAAATAAACTAGATGGTCTACATGTCACTATCAAATACTTGTTAGTTGGTGTTGGTTTCTAGAATGGATGGTCTAATCACCATTTTTATGTGTTGCACGTTTCCTTTAAAAAACTCCTCAACTGGGGAGAACTGCAAACCAAGCATGATCATCTGATTAACTTCCCTATTCAAATTTCTTAGCACCACCTACAGATTCAGAGCATGAAATATCTCAAGAAGTCCTAACATCTATTTTTATAATCTTTGAGAATATTATTCTTTTCAACGCACTTGTTTGTGACCTGGTGGATAACCAATTATGTGTTTCCAAAAATCTACATCACCTTAATCTTTTTCTTTTCAGCAGTAAGCAAACCATGCACCAACGCTTCATACTTTGTTACATTGTTGGAGCATGTGAACTGAAACCTATGCGCAAAGAATAATTTATCATCCCTAGGATAAATGAGAACAACTCCTTCTCCTGCACCATTTCTAATTCTGTATCCATCAAAGTATAACTTCCATAGGCCCATGCATTCCTCATTTTGATTTATCATGTGCGGAAGCACAACTTCTTCTTCAAGAATGTAATATATACCAAGCCATGTTTTGAAAGCTTCAAGATCATTAACATATGCATCAAATTTTTGGTTCCTTTTTTCCCATTCATCCAACACTAAGAAAATCACCGGAGGTGGAAGAGGCTTCTCTTTAGGAACCAAAACTTGTTCTTCTTGGATTAGGCAATTGGCTTGGGGAGGGGAGGGTTCATATGACTCAACATGATAGGAAAATATTGGCTCTTAATGTATGGTAAAATAGGTACCATACCTTGTCTTGAGTAACATATGGGTCCGATCAAAAGACAAATAACCACCCACTTTAACAGTAAAATTTCTAGAAAAACCTAAGGAAAACAAAGGGTGTAGGTTAATAATTGACACATCTTGAGTTATTGTGAGTCTTACACATACATGGAGGGTTAACTCAAGATTCTTGATGATTCCTATGGTAGTGACAATTGAACCATCAAGTTGTAGGAAGCCTTTAGACAAAATTTTGTACTTAAAACCTAAGACATCAATAATTTTACTAGGCATGAAAAAAGTTCTAATGCCTGAGTCAATCATACAATTGTACACAAGATGTTTTCCTATAATTAAGGACATAGAAAAGTGTTGGGTTTTGACAACCTTACTTACTCATTTATCCTCTTCTTGCTATATATTGACAACAACGCATGGTTTGTGAATAGATGAGTCAGATATTGATGCAACAAGTCACACTGAGATGGAATAGCTAGGGCATCCCAAATTGTGATATTCATATTTTTTTTCTTCATCTTGAACAAAAAATTGAATGGAAGGTCCAGAGACTTTTTCATTTTGGGTAAAACAACATCTTTCCTTGTCCATTCAGGAGTAGAGGCTTGTCCTACCAAAGGAGGGACGTGCACAGCTTCGACAAGAGCATTACGCATAACATCATGCATAATAACTTGTGTTCCTTTACTACTAGATGCCTTAGATGCATCATTTTTATTTTGGGGATCGACTAATGTTGTAGGAATTGAGACTTACACACCAAACTTGAGCATTCTCCTTCTTATACCTTGTGTTGTCAACAACTTGGGCATGTGGTCTGTTTGTATCATTTATAGCTTGATTGATTGCACAAAATTCCTCATCACCAAAGAATATCAAGTTGACCTCTAAAGGGGCTTCTATATTTTCTTGATTAGTAACCTTGTTTGCACTTGTGGAAGGCTCACATATAGAAGAAACATGAATCATGTAGGCCTGGGTGCACAAAATTGGCATAGTGATATTAATTGTGAGACATGTTGTAAGGAAATCACCATTTTGACTCTTATGTCATGTTGTTCTGAAATGGAGCAAGTGTTTGAATTGTGCTGGGCACTAGAAGAGGATGTACATGAGGAACAAATTACAAGGGTAAGTATGCATTGGCATGCCATCTATCATTATGTTGGTTCTGACCATACCTTTAGTTTCCATACTGATTCCTCCAGGACTGATTATTTAGGTCACACACCTAATTAGAATTATTTTTGAAGGCTTATGCCTACTATTTTTCTAAAGATATGAATTTATTATGCATGTTCCTAATCACATATTTCATCTCCTCATATTCCTTCTGTTGCACAAGAGAATAGGATGTAGATGCAATAGGTTGCATGTTCTACACTAGAATAGGAGCAATGGAAGGTTGGGGTGCTTGAGACATCTCTAGAAATAACGACATGAGAGGTCTACGAGATAAATTTCCCACTTGGATGAGACTATTCTCTACCCTTATGGAAATATTGTGAGTAACTAGATAAATTTCTTCCTCCCATGGATTAAATCATGATTGAGATGTCACTATTCAAATCCTTTAGATAATACAAGAAATCATGTTGGGTTGTAGGCCTTACCACTTAAAGTAATCTTGTCCCAAGTCTTCTGGAATCTAATGTTGAAGTCAGTCATCTGTTCATTGAGTGCCCTCTTTTCTATAGTTAGTTGTTCCACCAAAGACAGGTGATCTAACTTATCTTCAAAATAATTACAATCTGTATTCCAAGCTCATCACATGTGGCAATAGATGCAGGTCTTAGGATGTGGTACCACTAGAGTGGTTTACCTTTGAATGAGGCTGTAAGCAGCCTGAATGCTACATTGTCATGCATGATCAAATAGATAGGGAAAAAAATTGTAACATCCTGGATATGCTCAATAGGGGTGACTTGATTTTCAACAGTGAAGTATATGATACTCTTGAGTACAGCTGTCGGCATATCATGATGTGCATTGAGATTAAGAGGGCTTCCACAAGTGAAACTAGAAAATTTCCTTAGAGGAGGAGGTTGTAACACCATGATAGGGATCGTAGATCTATTATGAGGAGTGATATGTGCACGGTGTGCTAGGTATGGGGATATATACATGGGAGATCTACTTCATGTGCTTCTTGGAGAAATATAAAGGTACATGAAGGATCCTAAATCTACAACACTCTGTTTGGTATGAACTCTTGTCATAAAAGGTGCTCTAGTTGCTAAGAAAGTAAAGTGTTGAGAGTCTCCAACTGTGTTTAAATGAGCCTCCAAAGGCTGGAAATTGCTAAGTAACACACCAAACTTGGCGATGTTGAAATATAATATTTCAATGTTGGTCGCACTGGGAGTGCCTGAAACTATTGTTTGTTCAAACTTACACCTGTGTCTCAGATTCAAAAGATCTAAGTTGTTTGAGTCAATGATGGGACTATCTCCAAGTGTGGGACCTTGCACGCTTAAGAAAGAACTATAGAGAAGGCCATTTCCTCTACCTATTTCTACTCCTACTGCTACTCTTAATGCTTAAAATAAAATCTATGCTAGAAATTCCAAGGGAATAGGGATAGAAGGATATAAATAAATGGAAAACTAAACTAAGGGAGATGATAGCACAAGAAAAAGTGGGACGAGCACTGTCTGTTCTAAGTGAAAATGAGGGAGAAGGCAAGGAACATGTAACATAGAATAGAATGAATTTAAATAGTCAATCTCATGAGACACAACAAGAAAAAGGAGGTGCAAGGAACTTAAAATGACACAAAAACCACATAATGCAAAGTGAAGGCAAGAAAGAAGAACACAAACATGTTGAGGAAAAGAATAGCCACAAATCAATGCTTCTATTACTTCCAGGAATGCACAGTAAACTAAAATGAAGTATAAAGGTCAATATCCACATGTAAGAACTAGATCTAGAGGTCTAAAATTCAAAATACAAAGATATTGAATCCTTAGAAAACACTAAAGGATCCAAAAATTCCAACCCTTTACAATGAGCAAATCTCTTACATTTATAGATGAATGGATGAGAGAAGGAGAAGAGAAAGAGGGAAAACTTGGATTTGAATCACAACCACCAATAAAAAGTATTAAATTATTGAAAATCCACCTGTAGATATGACAAATGCACTTCTCTGGGTCTATTTGGCATGTTGGAGAAGAAAAGGGGTGAGATCTAAATCAAATCAGGTAGTCAGAAAAATCAGATCATGTATTAATGGCATGATATATGTTTGCTAGCTTATCACCTACAAAATGCTATTAAAATTTCAATTTGAATGGTCTAGAGTGTAGCCCACATCAGTATCTTTCAAACAAGGTTGGGTGTGCAAGGATCTGAGAACTGGAGTAGAAGTTATGAATGTCAGAAGATCCATAGTGCAAATTAGACAAGTAAGACATGCGGCACACACTAACTAGTTGAATAATTGGCCAGCTGTTGATTAATGTTGTCATTTCTACCATGTGTCACGTACTAGTTCATTGTCTAAATTTGGTGCCCCGTTAACATGCTTTGATAGGTTTTGTGGCATTTACTCAATTTCTGATAGTCAACCTATCACTAGAACTTGGCGTAGAAGAAGGCATGAGAGAAGTGCATGGAGAAGAGCAAGTTGCAGAAGGGGAATAGAGGAAAGATGCATTAAGGTAGCGCACGTGGGAGGAATGGGAGAAATAATTTCTAAGGAATGTATGGTAAAGGTGACACTATTACAAGGTAATGTGTGGAAGCAAGGAGGAAGGGCGCACAAGAATGTTGGGGACTTCATTAATATGGGAAGAAAGTATAAGGCATACATGCAAGATGCATGAACTGTTGGTAGAAAGGTGAGTGTACAAAGATTGGGATTGAGGTAAAATGGAACAAATAAAGGAAATGAGAGAGATGAGAAACATATGAAGGGAGCACGAGAAATCCACAGTTAAGGAAATGTGCCAAAGGAACAACTGAATTGCACACAACCTTCAATATAAAGCCTTAGAGCGAAAAATAAAATACAAGTTATCCAAATAACTAGGGGAGCTATTGTGGATAATGAGACCAAGTTCCTTCTTTCATTAATTCAAATTTCAATTTTTTCACATTTAGGTTTTCTTTTCTGTAATCTCTAGCAATTCAGTCAATCACTGATGATTTCTCTAAGTTCTTTTTGTTAGATTGTAGTTATCTTACTAACCCCTATTTTTTTGTTGTTTTCTCTTCTTGGATAACCCTTTTTTGTAGGTGTTATGTTTCTGGAAGCTTTATCTTGCTGGATTGTTATATTTCTTACAAATTAAAAAGGAATCATTATTAAGGTGAGTCCTTTTCCTTCTTTTTTCTTTCTGCATTGCATCTTTGTTGTCTGTTCTCATTGAAATTAACTATTTCTTTTGAATTAAAATGAACATTACATACTTCTTGATCATATAGCTTTAAATAAGAAGGTTAATTGATTGCATTCACTTAATTCTTCCCTCGCACACAACCAAATCACATTAAATATCAAAACTACATTGAACACTCCTACCCAGGTTATAACTATTGGGATTTCATCACCCAATAGGGAAACTAACTTAGTGTTTTGGCCGAGTATAAACAACTAGTTATCGGTATATTTTCTAAGAAATTGAATCCCTTATCACTGTGAGACCATGAAGTGAGGGTGTAGGCCCTTATACTAGGTATCGTACCGAAACCATTACAAATTTGGCACTCATGTACCTTTGGGTATATTGAGGATGTCAGCTTTAAATAATCTAGAAACCTACCATAGACAACCATTTCCTAGGATCCCATCAACTATTTTACGCATTTCATCTTTTCTTAATTAAATCAAGAAAATCTACAAAATTCATTTTACTTTGATTTATTTACTATTTATAATCCACCTATAGGATGGCAGAAGATATTGAGGAACTCAAGGGTGATATGTGGCTGACTAAGAGCTCAGTCCATGTTTTATTCAATGACTGGCATAAGATGAAAGAGCAGGTGGAGGTAGTAGCCAACTTTGGGTAGGGTAGATAGCTTGAGGTTTTAAAGGCCAAATTTGGTGCCATAACCAAAAAAATGGATCAAGTTAAGGCAATTCTCCATAGTTATATAGAATGGAGCACTGTGATAGTGAAATCAACCTTGCAACACCTTTAGAATCTGGGGAAGCTCGCCAATACCTATTGTATCATTGATAGTCAAGGAAGGAAGGGAAAGGCTACCCTGAATGGTTTCGACTTGGGATCCTTGGCGGTTAATATTAAAGATTTGGTGAAAGAATGGGCTAAGGTGTTGGAGGGGATTAAAAAAGCCTACAAATTACCTGGGTTGGGTTGTTTTATTTTTTCACTGTCTTTGTTAGTGGTTATTACTTTCATCTATGTTGTTAGTTTATCTGTGTTTTTTGATGGTGTTAGTTTCACTTTATGGGCTATAGAGAGCTCTTATTACTATGAATAATTATATTATAGTTTTTTATGTTATTATAATGTTGTTTTCTACTCTCATGGAGAGTTTTTGATGTATGGGGTAGGGTCCCCTCAACCCTTTTTTACCTCTAATAAAAAAAATCCCATTTGTAGGTGATTGTGTGGTTGTTAATCATGGTACTTAAAAGACATTAATCCCATATCCAAACATAAGAAAACATGTCTACACTGTTACATCATCAAATCCCATAATATCAACCTCTTATGGATCCAAATCAAAACATATCCACACCTTAATATGAAAATCAATGAATTTGGGAGGAATAAAATGAGCGTTATAATGAAACTATCCAAAAGTGCCTCTTAGATTCTACATGCCATCTCCACCGTCAAGGCTCTCACATATCTTATAAAGAAGAGGTAGAGAAACCACATTCTCGTAGCTCTCAATTTGAATCATCTGAAATCCTTGATCCTCCTAGTACTCACTTATTTGATGGTGGGGATCCCATATTTTGGAGATATTATATTCAAACTTTGTGGCCCTTAATGCTTACCTTATAGCTAGGGGTGTCCAAATTCATCCATCAATACCTAAGCCACCACTGTATGTTCCTGATCCATCATGTGATTTTTCCCATCTTATTGACACTACTAATGAACCTGTCATTCAATAATTACATGCATATCCACCTCACACTCAACTTGAAACATCTAATATCATGTCTTCCATTCCTTTTTTGGATCTTCATATGATCTCTTTTCAAGACACTTCCACTCAAAAACTCACATCATCACCTGATCCTTCTACTAGTTCCACACCTCTTCCTAACAATCCTAATGCATCTTCATCTACCCCTCCAGCATTCTTGGCCATTCAGGTACCTATAGTTAGTTCTTTTGTTTTTTCTGTCAGTATATCTCATCCACCACCTTCTGTAACAAAACACCAACCTCATTTAGAACATCAGTATGTCCATCCACGCATCCATTCCTTTAATCAAAACTAGTTTCATTTCTCACACCCACCCCATTTCTTTATCATCTTCTACTCCTGTTATCTCACAACACATACCTCAGCCATCACATATGTTCATTTCTATACCCCAATCTATTCCTCTTCAGAATATCCTACAGAAAGAATGATCCTCTACATATTTACATCAACCACTCACTTATTCACAACCCCTTACCTATATATTTGTTCCCTTCCAGCATATCCCCCAACCATCACATCCTCTTATCAATAAATCTATTCCCATCCCCTATCAATATGTCCAACCTTTAGCATCTCAAGATAATTATGATATCCCCGCAAACATTCCTTATTAGCAAAACCCCCTTATCAACAAAACATTCCTTATCAACAAAATATCCCATATTAACAGAATATCCCTTAGCAGTATCAACTATACCCACAACCTAGGTAGTTTTCATTCAATCAACTTGGCCCATCCTCATAACAACCTTCATAATCAGATACCCTTCAGGATCTCATGAAAATAATATTCAACCTCGAAGCCTCCTCTTTGGGTCCTAAGAATGTGCTCTCATATGAACAAATCTGCAATGAGCCCATCCACCCTTCAGTACCTTACAAAACATATCCTCTTCACTCGAAGCTTCCAAATTTTATTAAATTCTATAACAAAGAAGATCCCTAGTAACACATTCATGCTTTCCACCATGCTTGTTATCTCATAACCCATGATCAAAATTTAATGCTAAGGACTTTCCCCATGTCTCTATCTGGTCCTTCTCTTGATTGGTACAATAGCATCCCTCAGTATTCCCTTTTATCATTCGCATAAATCACATAGATCTTCCTAGAACACTTCTCCATGAACATCATGTGCAAAGTCACCATGATTGATATTTACACCATAAAACAATTTGAAGATGAATCCATTACTGATTTTGTTTCCTGCTAGAGGGGTATAGTCAATCAATTCTCCTTTTCATTACCAAAAACTGAATTAATCGAATTATTGTGTTGTTCATGTGCTAAACACATTTCATTAGCACTTCAAATCCAATCATTCCAGACATTTGAAAAATCTTTCATCATGACCCGTAAATTAGAATTACATGCCCTCAAAGAAGGTAAAGTTAAACTATGAGCTAAAATGCCAAAAATTTGACTTTCCATCTAAATCAGCCTCACATCTTGAAAAATACAAATCATCAACAAAATTTGTATTCATCAAACCTTCCTCTAAGTAAAAATCTACTATGGAGAATTCCCATCCACAACGTAGTTATACACCTATTAGATAGACTTATAACACAATCTTTAGTAAACTCCTTACTACCAATATGATCTCTCTTCCACCTTTCCACCCTATCGACACGTCTATATCTAATCCCTCTTGGTAAAGAATTAGAAACACCACCTAAGCCTATCATTAAAAATCAACCCTACACATCTACCACCTTAACATCCACACCTAGCTCACCTAAGAAAACTACGAAAGGAAATAAAAAACAAAGGTGTTTCCCAAGTCTTTAAAATCCCTTACTACACCTCTCTAGATCAATACCAATTGCATAACCCTCGAACCATCATCCCACCCCCTTCTAAAAAGGTCACTGCCACCTCAACTCCAAAACCAATCTATCATGATTCTATATTGGATACTTTTCCTTCATCCATCACACCATCTAAGAATCCCCCTCGAAAAACAAATAAGCACACTAGTTCCAAAACATACCTCAACCGAACATCAAATAAAAATAAATCCCTTCACTATCAACATCTGCACCTAAGAGAAACTATGCAGCTATCCTAGATGACCTTGTTCAACAATCTCTCATAACATTACCACCTCATAAAATATCTAATCCTCGAGGATGGAAATCCTCTTGGTATAATTTCAATGTTTCTTGCGATTATCATAGGACACAAGGAAATTTTATATAGGTTTTCAAGGCCTTTCATTTAATCATCAAGAAATTTTAAAACATGGTCGTAATCCCTTTGGAACCACACACAAAACCAACACCTTTATTATCAATATAAAAAATTTCTCCCCACCAATTTGATTTTGTTCACATAACTAATTTCTCGTCAAATTACAACAATGATTCATCATAACCAAAGAAATCCAAAACCTTTGTAGTTATACCCCCACCTCTTAAGATATCTGCTTCATCTGATAAGTCTAAAGTATCTATTTCTGTAACTCCTGAATCATCTAATCAAACAACATCATCAAAAGATAAGGTTTTAATAATCCCCACACCATATCCATCCACCATAGTAAAAATATTTTTTTATCAAATAACTACACCAATCTCCCATCTCTTTTTCACTTTATGAGTTGGTTCAAACATCAGCCTCCCATAAACAGACCATGATTGAAGCCCTTTAGTCAATATCAGTACCGACAGACGACCCCCTTCCTTTCACAAACTTTTTAAGGGCTCTTAGGGTGTACACTTCCATATCATTTCAGTCATTTGAAATACCATCACTTAAACTGGAAGATCATGACTTACCCCTCTTTATCATTGCTCAAATAAATGATGTCCTTCTTAAAAGGGTCATGATTGATGGAGGTTATGTTATCAATATCATATCATCCATCTCCTTTAATTAGCTCAAATTTCTAAACATTGTTGTCGCTAAGACACTTGCCCTACTCCGAGCCTTCAATGAAACTATTTCACCTATGCTTAGCATCATTATCTTTTCACTCAAGGTGGGTGTCAAAACCCTTCCATAACTCTTATATATCATAGAGGGAGAGTTCTAGTACAACATGTTGTTAGGACGACCTTGGATACACACCATGTGTTGTGTCCCCTCGACCCTCCATCACTACATTAAATTTGAACATGAGGGCCAAACATTCACCATTCCCATAGATCTCAATCCTTTCACCGACTATAACATGACATACCATCCCAATGACGTCCTTATTCCAAAATTAGAATAATTTGACGAAACATATACGTGTAGATATATCTCATCATCCAAACTACCATATGATTCTTCCCTTACATTATCAAACATATTTCGTTGGGGGAGTATCGCCTTCGTATGCTCAACTCCATACCGATTCCTAAGATGTATGGTCACCTTGACAAAAAACCCTTGTATGAACCTTATGTAAGGGATGTTATTTCCTATGGACCCATATATTTAAAAACCAACCTTGTCTACGGGGGAATTGATTGTCCCTCTTCACAATACAATGATCCACATCATGCCATGCCCTTTACATCTGACTTCAATTATTTATATAATCCTTCCTTCACTCAAATGTATCTTCACTTTTGTGCCTAGAAAGGTTTTGACTTAGGAATTTTCGAATAGGGGATACACTACTTAATTTTCCAACACTCTCTTAAACCGTATGAAAATTATGGACTTGGATACAAAACACTTGTTATCAACTCACCCAAACAAACCTCATCCATCCAATGAATCAGATGATCTCATGGACACTAACGACACCATATCCATCCCACATTAAATTTTTTTAGTCAATACTATTTCCTTTGGTCCTTTAACTTATCAATCTAATCATGTCACCAAAAAACTTCCTCTCATCTGACCATAAATGATTAAAGAGTATTCAACCACAATTTATATCCTTTACTTTCACGATGATCAAGACATCCTTTCTCATATGGGAGCTGAAGATCAATTTATTCATAAATCCCTACCACCATACATGTCAAATCCTCTCAATGAATCCACCTTCAACATTAACTTAGGAACCCATTATGAACCTCGTATAGTTAAGGTTGGTCAATTATTAAATCCATAAGAACTCTAAGACTTCACTGTATTCTTATCAAAATATAGTCATTATTTTTCTTGGTCATATAATGATATGCCTGGTATTGCCCCTAATATCATCATACATAATATCATCACATATCTTGATGTCAAGCCTGTTAAGCAGAAGATTTGTAGGATGCACTCCCACATGGCTCTCCTTATTAAAGAAGAGTTACAAAATATTTTATCTACCAATTTCATTATACCTATTGATTATCCACAATGGGTTTCTAACATCGTTCCCATAACCAAATCCACAGGAAAGTTACACATATGCATTGACTTCAGGGATATCAATCTTGTGTGTCCTTAGGATGATTTTCCTCTTCCGAACATTGATCAACTCATCAACTTAACATCTAGTCGCCAGATGTTTTCCCTCATGGATGGATTCTCTGGTTATAATCAAATCCTCATTTCCACTGATGACCAACACAAAACATCTTTCATCACATCTTTGGGAACCTTCTACTACCGTTTTATGCCTTTCATTCTTAAAAATGTAGGAGCCACTTATCAACATGCCATGACCTATATTTTTTATGATCTCATTCATAAAATTGTCGAAGACTATGTCGATCATATTTTAGGAAAACCCAAACAGAAAAAATATCATCTTTTCATGCTTGAATTAATATTTATATTCTCCTTATTCAGTACTTCCTTCATCTTAATCCCATAAAGTGTGTCTTTAGTGTTCTGACTAGAAATTTTCTAGGATTCATCATATCTATCCGAGGCATTGAAGTGAACCCATATAAATTTAAATAAACCATTTAAATACCTCATCCATCTAATATTAAAACAAATTAGTAGCCTTTAGGGTAAATTAAAATCCATTTGGTGCTTTATATCACAAATTTTTGATCATTTTCAACCATTTCACCATATTCTTTGTAAATATGTAGATTTTAATTGGGATTTTAGTTTTCAGAAAACCTTTGAAAAACTTAAACACTATATTTTATTACCACCTGTGCTCACACATATTCGTGAGGGGGAGCCCTTCTATTTATACATATATACTTCAGAACATGCCTTAGCTTATATGTTTTCACGCTGTGATGACCAAGGTCATGAACAAGTCATATATTATATCAGTCACACACTCCATGATTATGAAACTCGTTACTTCGAGGCTGAAAAACTATGTTGTTATTTATACTTCCCCACTTCTAAATTATGTCACTATTTACTTAATCAAAAAACCTATGTCATCACTAGCTTCAATCCACTTAAATCCATGCACTATAAACAATATCATAGTGACCATATAACTTGATGGCTTATGATTATGACTAAATTTTACCTCTATTTTATATCACAAAAATATATCAAGGGCAAGGCTATTGTAGAATAGCTCACTGAAGCTCCCCTTCCTGACAACCAACTTCCCCATGAATACTTTCCTGATGAATTAATTAATAATGTCGATGAATATGAATTCATCCCTATCAAAACGACCTTCTTCTTTAATGGATCAAAGTTCCAGTAAGGGGGAAGGTTCAATTTTGTTCTTATTCCCCCCTGGGGTATTCCTATTCCTTTATCATTTAAACTTAGCTTCGAATGCACTAATAATATGGTGGAGTACCAATCTTTGATCATGTTCCTTATGACTGTTATTCTCCTAGGTGTCCATAGCTTAGAGATCTATGTAGATTCATAACTTTTCATCAATTAATTCAAAAGATAATACCATTTTAAAAATGAAATCTTACAAAAATATAAATTTAACATTGATTTTCTCCTTGACGCCTTTGATCATTACACCATCCAAACCATCCCATGATCTTCCAATAGATTTGTAGATACAATGACCTCTTTAGGAGCCCTCGTCCCATTAGGATCTGAAGAATCAAAAGATAACAATAAAGTATCTATAGCCATTCAATGGTTGGATTATCCCTCACATAAAAATTATCTCCCTCCTATTGAAGTTATTGAAAAAAATCCAACTGATCTATGGTATTTGCAAATATATGGCTATATTTCTGAATCTAAAATCCAATCTGATTCATCACACAACATTAAACTATCAATTCTTCAACATTCCACCTACTTTTTCATCATAAGTGGTATCCTCTATAATCATAGTTTAGATGGTATCTTGTTGTAGTGCCTTAAATCACATGAATCAATAAAAGCAATCGAATAATTACATGATGGTATTTATGGAGATCACTTTCACAAAAATTCCATCGCTAAACGTGTCATACGGATAGGGTAATACTGGCCAAATATCACTAAATATTGTTGTGCATATGTTAATAAATGATTCAAATGCCAACTACATTCAGATCTCATCCATGTCCCTAGTCAAGAGTTCCAACCCGCTCATGACTTATGGCCCTTCTCTCAATAGGGGTTAGAACTCATCGGTGATATCAATCCTATGTCCTCTCAATAACATCATTCCATTATCATAGCAATTGAATAATTCACTAAATGGGTTTAAGTTATCCCTTCGACCTCAAATTAATCTAGACCCATCGTTAACTTCATATATCAATACATCATATGTCATTTTGAAATTCCACATAAACTTGCCATAGACAATGGAAAAAATAACCTAAGAAACTATGTGACACATTCAACATCAAACTCAACTTTTCATCACCCTATTATCCTCAAGCAAATGGATAGGCTGAAGCCTCTAATAAAATCCTTATGAAAATAGTAGATGATGCAGGAAGGAATTGACATTCCAAATACCATTTGATCTCTGGGATTATCAAACTAGCATCCATAATCCTATAGGTATTACGCCCTTTTCACTTGTATACAAATCTAAATTTGTATTTCCTCTCAAAGTTAAAATTCCATTACTACACATATCACTTAAAAACTTTATCCTTGACAAACAATATCGATAAGACCTCTTAGAAAAACTTAATTTATTAGATGAAAAAAACCTAATGGCCCTTGAACATCATCAAATTTATCAAGAATGCATCAAAAAAGCTTATAGTAAACATGACAAATAACGTGTCTTCAAAATTGGTGATCTTGTCCTCAAAGAAAATTAAAATGTCACTACCTTAGAATGGATTAAACGTGGAAAGTTCACCCCTAATTGGATCAGTCCATACATCATCACTCACAAGTATTGGTAAGAGTATATCATCTAAAATCCCTTGATGGTGAACCTGGAAAGGAACCTTTGAATGCCTTGAACTTGCAACCTTTCTACTGTTAACCCTTGATCATCATGACAATTGTTATATCAAATATCCCTCACCTCATCAACCAGTCACTCTTCATCATAATGATTTGAAATCATGTGGTCCTCCATTACTATCCTAATATACCTTAAAGATGATCACCACTACTCTATTCATCCTATCTTTCACATGAACAAGTTCCTCCTTAACAAGAACCTCTTAATCATTACATTCATCCACCTTAAGTACTAACCAAAAGCATGAATCAGGGCAAGTATGTGTAGTTCATGTACTCATCTTCCCCTCCTTGAAATAGTTTATTAGGGACTTGCCCTCAGCTCAAGATAAAGTCAAAAATATCTATGGATGCTCTTTATCAAAAATTAAAAATATAATATACTGTTCCCTTGAAAGACATCTATCCAAAATGTATCAAAAATGATCAAAAATAGTAGTAGAATGATCCCCCAAAGGGCAGCTACAAGTTGAAATCATAGACTGATCCCTCAAAGGACGGCTATCTAGTAAATGTAAAAATTTTAGACCATACACTTGAAGGATAGATACCTATGTAAAAAGTATTCCCACATAGATCAACTTTCTCATCAAAGAAAAATTCCCACATCGATTAGTTGGCATCAAAATAAAAAAAATGTATAGCTAGGGCATTTCTTTATGAAATTATTGAAAAGGAGAACCCTTTATCCCATGTGACCTATCCTTATTAAACCCCTTTTGTGTTCTAGGAAGGTACATATTAATTACTTCATCCCTATATCGAAGTCCTACATATCACTACCCACTGATAATCTCGTGTTAATATTATTGAAGGCTAAAATTGAACATGCTTTCACTTTTTAATACCCATCATGTATGTACCAAATCCATATCAAAAGCAATCATGCCATTTTTACTCTTTCAAAAGATAGAGAACATTTTGATACACATTTTATCACCACATTAAGTCACATCACATCATCATTTAAAATACACTTAAATATTTAAAAATCAATCATGAACTCACATTTTCCATATTTCTAAAAGTAACTCGTCAACATCAATTTTAAAACAAATTCATACAAATGTATATCAGCAACACACATCATAACTCATATAAAACAAAGTAAACCATAACACAACAACGTCATCATCATATATAATCAAAAATATAGAATACATCAAGATAGAGAGTCTCAGTACATCATAGGCTTCACAAAGAGTCATAGATATATCAAATCCACAATATACATATCATCTCTATCTATTAAAATGATTATCAACTATGAATTCACTAACTTGGATGGCACACCCAGTACCACCTTGAGCACCTGTATCACCACCCCTAACTCATTCATCAGCATTGGATCCTCTGTTTGGTATCCTAGGAGGCTAACCAACACTACTTACACTCGCACTTGGTATTTCTCCTCTTTGCGCTAAATGATCTACATAAAAAGTGGAATTTAGAAAACTATGTATCACCATGTCCTCATAATATCCCATTGCATACATCTGGCTACTAGCCTATGCCCTAGATATTAACTCTGCACCAGATATAGAAGACCTCGTGATACTTAGGGCCTTCTTCAAGGCATTCAGTTGGTGAAGGTACCTATCCCTATCTACTATAGCCTAAGTCAACTGAATCCTGAGCCCATCCTACTCAGTCAACACATTATCTCACTCCACAATAAATGCATCTAAAACTCCCAGCAAGTCATCTCTCTCTCCTAGCACTATCTCTCTTTGCCTTTGTTGTGGCCTTCTCAATTTTCAACTCTACCACTACAGCTGCAAAATACCCATCTACAGCCTCCTCCTCACCATCATCATCACTAATATAAATAGGATCATATTTTCTCTCATCTTGAACATGCACTATCCTCATTGGTTTTACCACTCGAGTCCACCAAGTTCCATACTCAGTTGTGATCCCTGCATCATCATTTGTCACTATATCCCCATCTATTAGGGTGATAATGTCAAGTGGGATCAGCCACTACAATACGCCCCAACATTAAATTAAAATTTTGTTCATCAAACTTTATTGTGAATGTCTTTCACATTTAAGAGTGAAGTGGCATGACCGATTCACCCACCCACTTTGATTTGGGTGATCCCTATCAGAATTGGTTATTAACAACATTTACATTTCTACTATCCAATATTAAATACTGATAGTATAATGTAATACATGCTAGAAAACTATATACATGATCATTGTATTGAATGATCAAGAGATATCTCTACAGATACTAAAAAAACCGCAAACTAGAAGTGGAAGTGCTTGGTTAAAACTTGTGTGAATTCTTTACCAGTGGAGTTTTTTCCTTCAGGTTTCTCCAATTAAATCAGGTGTTATCTATCTTTGATATTGTTCATTATTTTCTTTAAGATCTAGCTCGTTAAGCTTTGTTATTCTCTATCTATTTCAAGCTATGTCTTTGTCTAAATTAATTAAATACCATAATCTATAATCTTTGTCTTTAATGGTGGATCTATCATCTGTGGATTATTTATCCCTTGCTAAATCTAATATGGTATTAGAGCCTAGTGATTGTACATATCCAGGATCAATCTAGAAGTGTTTAACTTGAAGAGGTGAAGAATCTTGAATTTTTCATATGGATCTATGAAACCTTAAAAGTTTCGCAGTCATTTTCAAGAAAAACAAGTTTAAACTTCTAGTTCCCACCTAAATACTATTTTAAATATTGGTTAAATATGGGCTAAATAGTTGTTTAGATTGTGTTTGAAGCTATTATATGCTTAGATCTTTTCTTCTGCATCTAGTTTCAGTCATTTACGGTTTAAATCCATTGTCTGTGAGCTTATTTTAAGTTCTTGCATCGTTTATATCTGTTAGAGTCATTTTTTGAATTTGGATCTAAAATATTTATTTAGATCCAGCTTGTGTGGGGTTTTTTAGTCCATTCTAGCTGTAAAAATATTTATTTTTCGCTAGTTTTCCTTTACAAAGCTTGGACCAATCATTTGGTGCCATCTATCTTTGCATTTTCCATCTTTTATTAAATTTTTCTCTATATCTGCTTTTACAAAGCCTGATGTAATAATTTTGTGCCACCTGGCTTCACATTTTCAGTTTTTCTATTGTTTTTTTGGTTTTGCAAAGTTTAGACCAATAGTATTGCTCCACGTAGCTTCATTGTTTTTATTTTCGTGCTTATGAAGTTGTACCCTCTTAGAGTGCCAAGTGGTTTCAATCTGACATATTTCTATCTTTAAGAAGCCCAATCTAATCCTCTTGTTCCATATGGCTTATCATTATCAGTCTTATTTGAATTTTCATGTTTCTGTGAATTTCCTTTGACTGTGAAGCTTGAGCCAATAATTTTTCTCCATCTAGCTTTACATTGTCAGTTTTTTGCAAATCCCAAGCCAATCAAAGGGATTCATCTTACTTCAAATTTTCAATCATATTGTTTATCTGATTATCAATTGTGAAACGTGAGCCAATAAAGGCTTTACGTGTGTCTCCACATTGTCATATTTGGTTTAGCTATCCTCTATCATTTGTGAAATACAGACCAATAGAATTATTCCATATTTCACATTATCTATCCCTTGTTATCTATTTCTAACATTTACAAAATTTGAGCCAATAATATTGTTGTTGGGCCCCAGAATATTGGCTAAGTACAAGAAGGAAAGTGGGCACGTGGAACCTATTTGAAGAAGGGTGTGCGTGTTGAAGGAATGCATGGTAGGGTTCTAACACAGTTTATTGGAACACATGGCACATGTGTAAGACAAGATGGTGTTTGGACTTAGCCATATTCAGAGTTCCAGACAACATACAAGGAAAGCGTGACCCGTCTAGCATGCGGAGTGGATAAGGTGCCATCCTGGTAGCTGTAGGATCAAGAATGGAATATTCTATGCATGCGATAGAAGGTTCCAGAAGGACATCATTATAAAGGGTGGAGAGATCAGATCAAAGGATGCATGCTCCATTAGAGGACCACTTGGACACTTGGCAATCGATTTGATACCTCAGAAGGCATGGCAGTGAAGGAAAAAATCTATGTATAGAGGTACGCGGGTAGTAGAATGGAGAGGACCCTAAGAGGCAAAGAGAGTAGTGTGTTGGAAAATAGGTGAAGCTCTGTAGAAATACTATGGAGGATTTGATGGGTTGGGATTAGAGAAAACATAGGAGTGATGGCATATTTAGACTGATGGGTCTATGTTTTTCCTTGTAATATGAAGGACATGGTTTAGTTCCTCATGCATGACCTTTCTATGTAATATTATATTGGTCTATTATGACCTCAATGAATGTAATGTGGTTACTAAACTTATTAATACGAATATAAGGTTCTATCCTAAAGCATATTTTTTTTCGTAAGCATAATCCTTGTACATTTCCTTTGTGTATGAATCAGCTCTATATGTTGTTTTTTATTTCTCTTTTATGTATGCAATAAGATGATAACTCATCCTAGGTTCTCAAAATGATGCACGGTTATTTTCCATTCCTTTTCATTTAAGTGCCTGTCATAGATGATGTATTCTCACAAGACTCGCATAAAGGAGGGGCTCGACACCCACGCATGCCTTGGGTGAGTGCCTAATGCCCGCTAGGTGATAGGCCAAAACGCATGGGATTATACCATTATTATAAGGGTATAAAAATGACTACATCTTGGTTCTGTTGTTGGGACCTATTTTCAAAGTTATTATGAGAAATGGCATAGATCTTGGTCCCTGTGATGCATGATGACAAAATTTCTAACCTTGGAAAGCATTAAAACATGGTTCAAGAGCATGGAGGATGAGTTTTCTCAAAGATTCAACACTGGACTTGAGTTTGATGCACATATATGGGTAGAACATAACTGATAACATGAGTTGTATGAAACATTATTCTGTGGTTTTCAAGTAGAACTATATGAATGGATTTTAGCATATTCATCTAGATCAAGCTGGTACTAAAAGCTGCATGTATGGAACCAAGATGATTACTAGAGGATGGAGGATGAAAATCTAACTTGGATGCATGCTATTGATCACTGGTGGAAAGGAGTGGTGACCAGTTATACTCTAGAATACTCCATTTCTATGTATTATTACCTAGAAGTTGCTGATTTTGAGTTTCTGAGGGATCCCAAAGGATCTTTTTTACATGTTATTCCTTTGGCTATGAAGATATTGGTCATTACCCTAAGTTAAGAGGCATTTTCCATGGCTAGATAAAGCATTTCTGAGTACTGGGTGAGGAAGCTTAGGTGGAGAAAGATGGCAGACATTGCAGCTGAGAAGGAAAGGGAGGAGAAATGACTCAAGTATAGTGAAGCTGTGAAAGGGAGATGACTAGACAACATGAGGTTGCAAGTGTGATGGATCTATGGAGGTAGACGTTGCGGAAAGGAGTTGAGGTTCATGTAGAAGACATGGAACCTGAGCAGTCTGTGCTACCTCATCTTAGAAAGCACAGGAGAGAAGCCCCTTCAGCTTCTGATGAGAGTTTGTTGCATGGAGGAAGGAGAGCCATTAGCGTGTATCTAAACCCATATGACGACCAACCCCTGGCACTTGGTTTTCCAGATCAAGGGAGAAGTATTGTTAACCCAGTTGGTATCGGTGGGAGTAACCGATTTGCACCTAGGAGATATAATTTCCAGTTTAGAACATTCATGGCTACGTAAACCATTCTGGTATTCGGAGTAATTTTTGGACAAGGTGTAGGTACACAAGGTTTTGGTATCACATTTGAGAGTGGCAAGGGACACACAAATGGTAGTGGGACAATATCACAAACCATCGGCACACATTTTAGTGTGACATTCGTAACACTAGCCACAACCACTTCAAGCCATTTTCTGGCTGTATGAGGTGGATCTGGTGGTATAGGGGCTAGAGGACCTAGTGGACATAACAGATCTAGAGGATCTAGCAAGTCAAGAGAAACAAAACCTGGTGGATCTATTGGATCTGGTTGAGGAAAAACTAGAGGGAACCAAGGCTCTAGATCAGGAGGACAAGGGCCTCAGCCACCTCCACAAGTTTTTTTTGAGATGTCTTTGCACTTTTCAAACTATAGGGGTATTTAGGACGATGTTGAGCATGTCCACAAGTGTGAATTACTATGGCATGTGAAAGGGATCACTACCCTGGAGTGGAAGGAAAACTAGTTTGCAATGATGTTGCAAGGGTGTGCGCATACTTGGTATCAGAAGTATGACCCCCATCAAATTTTGGTAGAATACATTGCATTGAAGAACACCTTCCTAGCACAATTCTATATCCCAAAATTTGAACAAAAGAGCATCAATTCCCTAAAGGATAACCAACAAGGAATGATAGAGAGTGTACAGGAGTATGACATGTGGTTTAAAAATCTCTTGTAAAAACTATCCTATGAAATTCACCCTTTGAAACATGCTCAATGGTTTTTTAGAGGATTGATAAAACTGTTTAGGAGGGCTTTGTCACACAAGACTTTCACAGACCAACACAAGGCCTTGGAAGCTACCTTGTGCACTGAGGTTGTTGAGAGCATTGATATTAGTGTTAGCCCCTTTCTAGAGGTTCAAATTGTAGTAATGGCCAAGTAGTTGGAGAATCTATCTTCAAACTTGGCACATGAAGTTCGTAGTGGACTTTAGTGTACAGACTGTGAAGTGGAAAGGAATGTGAATGATATTTTCCCTCGAAATTTGGTACGTTCCATAGTGGTAGAATGTGATATTTTCCATGGGGATCATGATATAAGTAGGTTCTCTCTACTATAATGCATAATCCGTAAGAATGTTTCTTGATATTGCAATATTTATACCTCTACGACTCATGATACCAAGGATTGTAGACTGATTGATCTTGGTGTGCACCATACTAGTCTTGTAAGCAGTTCCAACGATGATGATCGTCACTATGAAGGGTGCGTAGATGGAGGAGCACGTGGAAGAGGTTTTTGTGGAAGCTTTTTTGGTCATGGTAGCTGTAGTGGAGGACAAACTGAATTCCCATGAGGAACCAGTTATAACTGTGGATCTACTGAGCATTGCAAGTGTGAGTCTCCTTATCTGTTACAATACTCGTGGTGCAGGAAGAAACATAAATGAAGAGTGTCTATAGATTTATGAGCATATGCTTCAACAACACTGGAAAGACAAAGGCACTGGGATGGTAAACATAAAGAATGTTGATTCATAGTGGATGCCAAGAGTGGCATATGAGTCATGACTAGAACTTGTATTAGTGACGACACGAGTAGAGGCCGTTCATCCCAAGGAGATGCCAAGTCAAAGGACACTAGTTTTAAGAGAGGAAGTGATACATGGGAAGTACCCAGATCCTACTCATCAGAAGGAGGCGTATCAAGAGAATATGGATGTGATTTGGATTTTGCAAGGGGAGATCCAATGTCTAAAGGAGCAATCAAAGTAGTTGGAGCAAAGGAAGAATGTCAACGATTTGAATGAAGAGCTAAATGAGGTCAAGGAAGTATGTAGGATGTTAAGGGAAGAGAATATTATTCCCTTGCTAAGAGAATGGATGAGGAAGAAGGTACCACATGCCGGAGTAGAGTGCAAAAGGCATGTTTTACATGTAAACCTTCCTTCTCACATTCTGGACCATGATAAGGAGATTACATTAAATGCAGTTGTAGATGGGTGGCTTCTAAGAAATATCCTCATTGACATGGGGATGGAGGTCAATTTTATTACCTTGGATGCCTGACATCAAATGGGAATACCCACATTATAGCCATCTTCAAATGTGTTGTATATGGTAAACAAAACAAAGGTAATGCCCATTGGCATCTTGAAGGATGTGGTTATCATTTTTCAAGGGGCTAAGTTCACTAGATATTTCAAAGTATTGGTGCTCACCGAGGCAGATAACTTTCCAATGTTGCATGGGCACCATTGGTGTTATAAGAACAATGTCGACCCATTGTTTAACAAGGGGTATATCAGTTTCAAGAATAAGGAAGAAATGGTTATTATACCTTTAATAGATGGGAAGTTAGCACCCTATACTGAGCCCTTAAGAGATGAATTCCTCAACAAAATCTATGTGTGCTCCATCAGAGATCTTGATATAATTCATCACATGGAGGGAGTTATCCAGTTTGAAGATAGTCAATCCTTGAGTGATACCAATAGCATGGCATGTGACGATTAGGTGCATAAGACTTATGAGTTGATTAGGAAACAATTGAAAGGATATGTAACAAGGGTAATGAAGGTGCACTCATTAAAGTGCCTAGCAAGGAAGAAGTTACGAATTTACTCTAGAGGAGCATACCCTAAAATTTTCTTGTGAGAAATGGAGGTTCAGAGGAAGAATGAGGACGAGATAAGAGGAATACTAAGTTATAACCTACTCAAAACTATAGCATGATGGTGGGATATACATCAGGAAAGCCTCTTATAATGGCGTAAGGTAAGATTCACATTCTCTGTAAGGTTCTGCAAGAGCAACACACCCACTATGATCCAAGACTACATGGTAAAGAGACCACCTCATTTCATGTCCAAGCATGTGAGAAGGCTTGGATGGGAAGTACAGAAGCGTTACCACCTTCATTATGGGTATATAAATTATATTTCACCTTGCAAGGTTGTGCATACACATGGTATATTCATTCAGAGATGCGTCATCAAACATGTAATTGGGAGGATTTGGTGGCTGATCTCATTTGAGCTGTCAAGTATAGGAGTACAAAGCCATCGGTGGATTAGGTGTTGCAAGTAATCAAGTTCCTTACAATGGGACATAGTTATATGGTAGAAGTGTTGTTGCAGACTCACAGCACCCCTGGATGTAGATCAGGCTTCTAGGTTGATCACTCTAGCATCCAGTGTGATTGCACAACATGGAAACCTCTCTCCAAGTGTGGGGACTTGTGAAACTGAGAGAGGAATCTCCATATTAGAGGCTGGTTCCTCAAACTCCTCTGATTTAGATTTATATTTTGCAAAACTACAGAGGTTCAGATCTTAATCCTACTCTAAACTGCAAGGAGACAGGGATAGAAATGCAAAAAATATGAAACTAAATAAAGGTGGTGATGCACCAAAAGGAGTGGTGAAACATATTTGTCATGCAAATAGAAACAGATCAAAGTTCACAGCATAAAACATACACAGACTGATAAGGTATAATTTAGTATCTGAAATGAAGCAAATAATACAAACAGAGGACTGAAACCCATTCACAGAGCTTGCATTATCATTTCAGTGTCAAAAACACGCATTACACCCTCAGAGAGGTAAAATAAAACTATTACAATATTTGGAGAGGTCTGATCCTTGCATCAATCACTTGCTGGAGGTGAAAGAAGAAGTCTGTTATGCCCAAAAATGTTCCCCCCTTCAGAAATGAGCCAAATCTGGCTTTTACATTGCATGGGTCGAGCCCAGGGGACAGAAAATGTACAAAAACATGAGAGCCCATCCCTTCTTGACTGCAGGTGCATTAAAACGGCATGGGGGACCTTAAAAACCCATACCCTATCATTTTGACCGGATTACAGGAGAATGCGACCCATTCTGCATTAAAACTGGTCACTGAAATGTCACTTCTGGCCATGAAAATGCGTAAGAGCCATTTGTCAATTTTATCTCTACAAACTAGACCAAAATTCAAGATTAACCCCAAAATCATGTAGAGAATTTCATGATCTTTTCGTTGATATAAAGAACGTGCAAATCCGAGCTCTAGATCGAAAGATATGTCGATCTGAAGATTTAGGGCACAAAACAAGTGAAAATGCGTTTTGAATTTCTTTCCCGCGCTCTGCCACCTGGATGACACATGTCAAGCGTTGAGTGGATGCGTAATCTCTCTCTCCTTCCCTACTTCATTGGACACGTGTCCTCTTTTTATTGGCTTGGGTCAGTGCTTGAAACCTCACCTTTTGACCTTTTGGACTTTTCTCCTTGTGACATGTGTCATGATTTGGTTGGTCCGCGGGTATGTCGGCTCCTCGCGCCCTTCACGTCCCTCTGTCCCGAATGTCCTAGTGCCATCTGGGACAAAAACTTCCGATCCACTCAAAATGGGCTTCCCTGTCCCTTATCTGCCGATGACATGTGGCACAATCTGATTAGCTCTCAGCTTTTCAGCTATCCGTGTCCCACACATCCCTTTTTCCCAACTGTCCCAATATGAAATTTCTCTGTTTCGGGGTGAACCGGCCGGTTCACGTCCTCTGCGTACTCACAGCCCAGATGTCCCAGTGTAAAATTTCCCCATTCCAGCCAAATCGGCCGGTTTGCGTCCTTCGCGTACCTTTGTCCCAATTGCTCCCGGATTGTCTGGGACAAATTCTTCCGATTCATCTGATTCAGCCAGTTCGCGTCCGCCGCGTACTTCTGGCCCGACTGTCCCGGTGCTAAAGTTCTCTATTTCGGCCGATCTAGGCGGTTCGCATCCTCACTACCCGAATGTCCCAAACTGTTTTGCTCAGCAGTTAGTCAATTTTGCTTCCTCCTTCAGCCGGATCAGCTTCTCGCGCCCTGCGCGTCCTTCTATCCTAGATGTCCCTTTGCTTCATGGGCCACCTGGAGGCTTTTCAGCCAATCCGCGTCTCGATGTCCCTCACATCCCTCTATTGCGAGGACTAGGACTTAGCTGATTTTCACGATTTTTCCTGTCCCAAGCTTGTTTTTGCCGCTTTTTTCACCTTTCCTTAGAACTTTCTCTTTTCCTCCTGGATAGGAAAGTTAGAAAAAATCTGAGAGGACCCTGGAAACATAATTTTTTGCCCTGGATCAATAAATTTGCCTAGGACTTGAGAATTCTAATGTATGTTATCGAATTAACCCTGGGGGTTGAATTTGTGTAACAATTTGGCGACTCAGTGGGGTCATCTGCCTGCTAGATGAAAAGACCAGTTGCCTGAAGCAGTCCATTGGGCATGGAGTCATCAAATATTCTATTTAGAACCCTAACTGACTCAAAATGTGCAAGGAGGAAGATGGAATGTCACCTGATGAAAGCAAGGACTGCAAAACATCTCCATGGATAGCAAGTTGTGCCCAAGCACTTAGGGAAAACAAAACTAACCTACAACAAAACAATGTGCACAAGCACTTCGAGGAAAGAAAATCTAATCTAATATTTATAGAGGTAGTGAACTTCCCTCTAGAAGCAACGCTTGAGATAGATTCCATTGACTGGAATCTGCAGTTCTTCACCCTCCAATGAGGCTAATTGGAAAGCATTGTTGTTCTTGCCCTTTGTGACCACGTATGGGCCACTCCAAATGGCATCAAATTTTGAATGCCTTCCCGATTTTGCTCTGTCCGCATTCCATTTCAACACTAGATCTCCAACTTGAAAAGATCTATCCTTGGCCTTTCTATCAAAGGTCTTCTTGATCAAAGCTTGATCCTTTTCCATTGCTTGGGATGCCTGATTTCTGATCTCTTGCAGCTCCATCAACTCTGCATATCTCACCTCCATGGGCTCAAAATCAAGTAACTCCAGCTGCTTCATGAGTTCCAATGTTGGAAACTCAAGTGACATGGGAAAGATTTCCTCTCTTCCATAGACAAGCCTGAATGGAGAGTTACCTGTGGATCTTTTGGGAGTTATCCTATCAGCCCATAAGGCTGATTTCAGTTTGGTATGCCAAGACCTCTTATTCTCATCAAGAGTCCTCTTAATGATCCTCAACAAGTTCTTGTTTGTAGACTCGGCCTGGCCATTACCCTGAGGGTAATAGTTCGATGAAGTGCTTAGGTAAATACCGTTCTTGACAACCCACTCAGTCACCTTGGATCCAATGAATGCCAATGCATTATAAGAGATTATTGTGGCAGGTACACCAAATCTGGTTGTTATCCCCTCGTAAAATTCTAAGATGTTAGACTCATTCACCTCTTTGAGTGCTACTGCTTCTATCCATTTGGTGAAGTAGTCTGTGGCTGTCAAAATCCATTTGTGCCCTTGGCTTGAATTGGGATTAATGACTCCAATGAAGTCCAAACCCCATTGCATGAATGGCTGGTCAACTGAGATTGGATGCAATGGAAGGGTAGCAAGTCTCTCTTTTCCTGTGAAGAATGCACAATTCTTACACCTCTTGATCCATGCATAGCAATCACTGAAGATTTTAGGCCAATAATAACCAGCCTTCATGATTTTTAGAGCTATCACTCTTGGTGCAAAATGGCCACTAGCTGGTCCACCATGAAACTCTTCCAACACCCTTTGAATCTGACCTGTGCTAATGCATCTCAGTAGCACTCCATTCACATCTTTCTTGAACAAAACTCCATCAACAATGGCATACAGAACAACCTGCAACCTGAAGTGTCTCCTTTGGGTCTTGTTCATCTCTGGAGGGCATAGGCCTATGTCTAGGAAGTGCATAATACCTTGGGTCCAGCAAGGAGTCAGGGCAGCATTATCTTCTTCTTGCCTACCACTCAGCTCATGGCTGTCTTGGACTGTCAAAATAGTTTCTTCTTCGTTGTATACTTCCTTTTGCTTCCCCAAAACCAGCTACTCACACAGTCCTTTCCCTCTTACCAGCTTGGTGAGCTTGATATCAATGTCATATTCCATGACATGGGTGATCCAACCTGCCCTTTTCTCATTCAAATACTTGTTGAGGAGGAAGTCCTTAACTCCAACATGTGAGACCAGCAACTGGACCTTGTTGTTTGAGACTAAATGCTTGAATTTCTTTAAGCTTTTGATTACTGCAAGTACATGCTTTTCAATAAAAGAGTACCTCACCTCACAGTCATCTAGGCTCTGGCTGAAAAAGGCAATCGACTGCTCATCATTATCTTTGTTCTGCTATACTAGAATGGAAGAAATAGTGTCATCACCTCCAAATGCATAGAGGATGAAATCCTTGGAGAATTCTGGGTTGATGAGAGTTGGTGCTTGAGAGATAGCTTCTTTGATTGCCTCAAAACTCTACTTGCCTTCTGTTGTCCACTTAAAAGCCATGCTCTTCTTTAAAATTTTGGTGATGGGCTTGACAAGGGCTGTAAAATCTGGGATAAACCTGCGGACAAAATTGATCCTTCCCAAGAAGCTTTGAAGAGCCTTCTTGTGACTTAGCAATGGTAGTGCTCTTATGGCTTCAACTCTCTCTGGATCAATTTCCAGTCCCTCTTTCGAGACAATATGGCCTAGAAGTTTCCCCTCGTGAGCCAGGAATATGCATTTTTTGGGATTCAATGATACCCCAAATTTTCTACACCTCTGAAATACCTGCCTCAAATGAAAAAGGTGATCCACTGCATTTTTGGAGAATATAGTGATGTCATCAAGATATATCAAAACTATTTTGTTGATCAACCCCTTGAATGACATATCCATTGCCCTTTGGAAAGTGGCCCCAACATTTGATAGCCCAAATGGCATCTTCTTGTAGGCATAGGTCCCCCATTTGGTGGTGAAATCCGTCTTGAACTGGTCATCTTCTTTCACCATCACCTGATTATACCCTGAGTAGCCATCTAGGAGAGAGAATCTCTCTGAATCGGATACTACTTGCAATATTTGTTCCATTGAAGGAAGTGGGTAATGATCTTTGAGAGATGCCCTATTGAGGTCTCGGAAGTCCACACACAACCTGATTTCTCCACTCTTCTTCCTGACCGGAACCAAGTTAGCAACCCAGCTTGAGTGCTTGATCAGGAATATAATGCTTGCCTCTATTAGCTTATTTAGCTCTTTCTTTATTAGAGGCTCAATGTGAGGGTTAACAGGTCTCTGCTTTTGCCTGATGGGCTTAGCATCTGGATCCAATTCTATGGTATGTTGTGCCAAATTCAGATTGAATCCTCTTAAGTCTTCATAGCTCCAAGTGAAGACATCTGGAAATTCTTGGCAAAGTTGTATGAAATCTGATTTCTCCTGCTCAGTGGCCACTTTACCAATTTGAAGTATTTTGCCTTCCCCAACCGGAATTGGCTCTGAATCTTCTCTCTTGACCTGTATGTTAGCCTTTTCCTTACGGAACTGGTCGTTAGGGTTGAAGATAGACTCCAATGTTACTAAATCCTTGGGAAGCTTGTTTATCCGCAGCTGCACTACTTGATCCCCATACTACTGCTCTAGTCTGTCCTGATTCCTAGCTGAGAATTCAGCCTCTTCTTGTAAAAAATTAACAATTTGTTGATCGTTCTCAAACACCTTCCAGCTTATATTATTATCTAGAACTACTGGCCTCACAATAACATGGATATGTGGCTGTGTTTTTTCCCTTTTTATGTTGTCAACCACATCAAATGTTGCTCCAACTGCTACGAGCCTATCTGCTGCTTCATTTTTCTTCCTGGGTATGGACACGATGTTCAAAGCTTCAAAATCCTCAACGAGGTCCCATACCCTATTCTTGTAGTTCTTCAGTAGGTCATTCTTTGTAGCATGTTGTCCCCTGACTTGATTGACGATCAGCTCACTATCCCCGAACACTTGCAAGTTATTTATGCCCTTTTTCCTAGCCCAATGAAGTCCATGAATCAAGGCCTCATATTCAGTTGTGTTGTTTGAACAAGAAAACTGGAAACGAAAAGCTGAATAATATTTGATGCCTTGAGGTGAAACAAGCACAACTCCTCCTCCTGCACCTTGCCTACTCCTTGATCCATCGAAAAATAATTTCCATACCTCATTGTCATCCTTATCGTTTGGTTTGGTGATGCTAGGAATAGGCTGGTTTTCTTCATGTATGCAATAGACTCCTAGTTTAGATTCTTCTACTTCTTGGTAGGGATCAAAAGCATGTATCTTGTTTGCCCATTCATCAAGAGTTAGATCCGGGATACTTCCAACCTTGGTGTCAGCCTCATCAGTGCTAGGGTGATCTTCTTGATCAAATGCTGAGCAATTGGCATTAATCTGACTTGGAGTGTAAGGCTCAATATGGAAGTTTGCAATAGGTTCAGACCTAATTGTGGCCTTAGTTCCATATCTTGTTCTGAATAGCATGTGTGACCAATCAGCAGACAAATACCCCCCAATCTTAGCTGTGAAATCCCTTGATAAACATAGGGCAAAGAGTGGTGGAAGGTCTATGACTGATACATCTTGTATGACAACAACATTTGGACATGCATGCAAGGTAAGACTCAAGTTTTTAATCACTCCAACTATTGCTATTGCTGTCCCATCTAGCTGCACTACCCCTTTAGATGTTATTTCATACTGGAGCCCTAGCTGATTAGCTATCTATTTAGGCATTACTGAGCTACTTGCCCCGGAGTCTATCATGCAATTATGTACTAGCTGATTTCCAATGATTAATGAAACATAGAAAGGAGGGGGCTTCAACATTTTACCTTGTTGCCCTCCATGACTTCCTTCAGTCTGGGCAGCATTTGTAAGCACTTTGTCTTGCATTTGAACCTTCTGATTCAAAGTTGGCCAATCCTTCATGGCAGCTTGTAGCAGATCTCTTTGGCCTGGGATAGATAGGGATTCCCACATTCATATGTTGACGTTTGTCTTCTTCATCTGATCAATGATACTAAATGGTGATGAAGGATCTCTCTGCTGTCCCTTGGTTTACACATTCACTCCTTACACGTGGGCAGAAATAGCTGGCATTTGAGTTGGCCTGGGGGCTGTTCTTGGCTGCCCTTGTGCATTTGAAACTGGACTTTGCTTGCCAATCATTTGTGGAGCTGCAGAAGGTTGTGGATTGGTTGGGGATAATGGCTGTTCTTCACCCAAATTTCTCCTCTTTGACCTTGTGTTGGCTGCAACACCTTGAGAAACTGCCTGATTCATGCCACAGAAATCCTCTGCTTACCAGTTTACTAATGTGGTGTCATTTGGGGCTGATTGCTGTTGGAATGTTTCTGGTTGTTAGCTGTTTCCTTGACTTCCCTCACCCTCCACACCAGTAGTTGTCACCATCAATGCTTGATTGAGAGCACCATTGAAGCACATGGATTGGTTATGAGGCTTGTTGCATGGAAAGCACCAATCATATTCTTGGGCCATGTTATTTTGGACTGGCACTAATGCTTTAGAAGCAGATACGACATTAGGGTTATAAGGCTGAAATGGTTTATTAGCGGGAGGCCTTACTTGGCTTTGATTTTGATTCATATTTGCAGTTGGATTAGGTGGTCTTTGTGGTTGGTATGGCTGCCTATTAGGCTGAGACTGGGGTTGATAAGAAGTTATAAAACCTTGGGATTGCTGCCTCTTGAGAGTAACCAGCTCATTGCCTAGGTTTTACAACTATTTCATGACCTCTTGGAATTCATTTGAAGCACTAGAGGATGAAGTGGAAGCTTCATTTGAACTTTGATTTATAGGAGTGGGAGAAGGAGCCAAATTAGGTGCTTGATGGGTGTTTGGGCTTTCTAAACTTGGAAACAATGGCATGGGAGGTCTAGGGGCAAGTTTGCCAGCTTGGATTAAACAATTTTCAGCCCTAATGGAAATTCTATAAGCCATAGGGATAGTTATGACTCCCATAGACTGAATCAACATAGAAATATTAGAATTTAAAGCTTTGAGATAGTATAGAAAAGCACCTTCTGCTATTGGCCTGACTGCCACTGGAATCCTCTCCCAGGTATTTTGAAATCTGAAGTTGAAATCGGTCAGCTGCTCATTGGGAGCCCTCTTGATGGTTGTTAGCTGCTCCAAAAGAGACAAGTTGTCTCCCTTCTCTCCAAATTACTCGTGAAGTGAAATACACAGCTGATTCCAATTTGTGATAGAACCAGCTCCAAGGCTCCTAAACCATTGTAATGCTTTACCCTTGAAGGAAGATGCTAGTAACTTGACAGCCACTTGCATTTCATTGATTTCATGAATTGCACAAAGGTTAGCAATGTCTTTAACATGATCACCTGGAGTAGTCTGATTTTCTCCAGTGAAGTAGGGAATGTTCTTCAAGGCTGCAATAGGAACTGGATGTTGTGCGTTGAGAGCAAGTGGGCTGCTGCCTGTGAAGTTGACATAGGGATTGTTCTAAGCCATTCTAATTGGTCTTAAAACCCTTGTTGACTGAATGAAAGGCCTACCAGGTGGAGGAGTTGAGAGAGTTCTATTTGGTGGAGATGGAGACCTTTGAATCCTTCTTCCTCTTTACCTTCTTCTTGGAGATAACTGCAGGTATTCAAACAAC
The DNA here is from genome assembly GCA_019776745.2 of Taxus chinensis. Lineage (NCBI taxonomy): Eukaryota > Viridiplantae > Streptophyta > Pinopsida > Cupressales > Taxaceae > Taxus > Taxus chinensis. Next base: position 278,274,507 of record CM034150.1, on the reverse strand, counting down.
ACTTCTTCTTCTCCAACTCTTGACCTTGTGTTGATTCTTCTCATGAGTTTTCAGGCCTGCACTGCTGAAACCAGTTGATTCTTCCCCTTGGAGTCGCCAGATATGCAAATAATAGCTCTTATAAGCAAGAAAACTACAGCAGATGCATATCAACTTTGCTGCAATAAAAATGAGACCTCTAGTGTCTCACCGGGCATGCCAAAACTGTTGTTGTAGACTCACAACACCCTTGGATGTAGATCAGGATTCTAGGTTGATCACTCTAGCATCTAGTGTGATTGCACAACATGTAAACCTCTCTCCAAGTGTGGGGACTTGTGAAACTGAGAGAGGAATCTCCAGATTAGAGGGTGGTTCCTCAAACTCCTCTGATTTAGATTTATATTTTACAAAACTACAGAGGTTCAGATCTTAATCCTACTCTAAACTGCAAGGAGACAGGGATAGAAATGTAAAAAATATGAAACTAACTAAAGGTGGTGATGCACCAAAAGGAGTGGTGAAACATATTTGTCATGCAAATAGAAACAGATCAAAGTTCACAGCATAAAACATACACAGACTGATAAGGTATAATTTAGTATCTGAAATGAAGCAAATAATACAAACAGAGGACTGAAACCCATTCATAGAGCTTGCATTATCATTTCAGTGTCAAAAACATGCATTACACCCTCAGAGAGGTAAAAGAAAACTGTTACAATCTTTGGAGAGGTCTTATCCTTGCATCAATCACTTGCTGGAGGTGAAAGAAGAAGTCTGCTATGCCCAAAAATGTTCCCCCCTTCAGAAATGAGCCAAATCTGGCTTTTACATTGCATGGGTCGAGCCCAGGGGACAAAAAACATACAAAAACATGAGAGCCTATCCCTTCTTGATTGTAGGTGCATTAAAATGGCATGGGGGACCTTACAAACCCATACCCTGTCATTTTGACTAGATTACAGGAGAATGCTACCCATTCTGCATTAAAAATGGTCACTGAAATGTCACTTCTGGCCATGAACATGCGTCAGAGCCATTTCTTAATTTTATCTCTCTAGAGTGCACCAAAATTCAAGATTAACCACAAAATCATGTGGAGAATTTCATGAGATTTTCGTTGATATAAAGAACGTGCAAATCCGAGCTCTGGATCAAAAGATATGTCGATCTGAAGATTTAGGGCACAAAACAGGAAAAAATGCGTTTTGAATTTCTTTCCCACACTCTGCCACCTGGATGACTCATGTCAAGCACTGAGTGGATGCGTAATCTCTCTCTCCTTCCCTACTTCATTGGACACGTGTCCTCTTTTTATTGGCTCGGGTCAGTGCTTGAAACCTCACCTTTTGACCTTTTAGACTTTTCTCCTTGTGACACGTGTCATGATTTGGTTGGTCCGCGGGTCTGCCGGCTCCTCGCGCCCTTCGCATCCCTCTGTCCCAAATGTCCCAGTTCCATCTGGGACAAAAACTTCCGATCCGCCCGAAATGGGCTTCCCTGTCCCTTATCTGCCAATGACATGTGGCACAATCTGATTGGCTCTCAGCTTTTCGGCTATACGCGCCCACGCATCCCTTTGTCCCAACTGTCCCAATACGAAATTTCTCTATTTCGAGCGAACCGACCGGTTCACGTCCTCCACGCACTCACGGCCCAGATGTCCCAGTGTGAAAGTTCCCCGTTTCGGCCGAACCGGCCAGTTCGCGTCCTTCGCGTACCTTTGTCCCAATTGCTCCAGGACTGTCTGGGACAAATTCTTCCGATTCACTCGGTTCAGCCAGTTCACGTCCGCCGTGTACTTCTGGCCCGACTGTCCTGGTGCTAAAGTTCTTTGTTTCGGCTGATCCGGGTGGTTCGCGTCCTCACTGCCTGAATGTCCCAAACTGTATTTCTAAGCAGTTAGTCAATTTTGCTTCCTCCTTCCGCCGAATCAACTTCTCACGCCCTGTGTGTCCTTCTGTCCTAGATGTCCCTTTGCTTTGCAGGCCACTTGGAGGATTTTCAGCCGATCTGCGTCTCGATGTCCCTCACGTCCCTCTATTGCGAGGACTAGGACTTAGCTGATTTTCACGATTTTTCCTGTCCCAAGCTTGTTTTTGCCACTTTTTTCACCTTTCCTCAAAACTTGCTCTTTTCCTCCTGGACAGGAAAGTTAGAAAAAATCTGTGACGACCCTAGAAACATGATTTTTTTCCCTGGATCAATCAATTTTCCTGGGACTTGAGAATTCTGATGTATGTTATCGAATTAACCCTGGGGGGTGAATTTGGATAACAAGAAGATAGGCTACTGGACTTGATGGGTGAGCCATATTTGGAGATGCATCTCAATGAAGAAAAATCATAGGAAGTACATCTTGAGCACGCATGCATGGAAAAGGAAAAAGGAAAAATGGTATATGTAGTAGATGGTGAATAAATGGAAATTTTGGATGCTAACCATTTTGAAGGTATGTGTAAAGTCATAGATAGTGCTGATGAGTGAGCATGCGCCTACCATGAGACATTGAAAATAAAGAAACCTTACGACAAGTATAGAACCTAAGGAAGCTATCATTAGGGACTATTGGTCAGAAACATAAGTTTCAAAGGTCATTGATCTGTTGCATGAGTTCCAGGATTTTTTCCCTCGTGGGTACCATGAACTCAAATGCATCCATCATTCCTTGGGGAGATAAATATAAAGTTGAAGGAAGGTGTGCACCCAATTCAGAAGAGGCCTTATCATATGAATTCAAATTTGTGTGCATGGGTCAAGGAAGAAATAGACAAAATGATAACATCTGGTATCATTGAGGCTTTGGAGGAATTAGAATGGATAATCTTAATGGTCATCAGTATCAAGAAGGATGGGAGGATAAGGATCTATGTGGACTATAGGGACCTAAATGCAGTGTGTCATCGATCCTTTTTCTAACCCCGTTTACTGAAGAAATTATGGAAGGAGTGGCCGGCCGCAAAGTCTACTCCTTCACGAATGGGTTCTCCGGGTATCACCAAGTTAGGATTGCAAAGGAAGACCAAATATAGATAAATTTTTCCAATGAATGGGGAATTTTTACCTACATGGTTATGCCTTTTGGATTGAATAATGTGCGTGTTGTGTTCTCGCACATCGTGGTATAAGTATTTCACGACTTCATCCATAAATTTCTTCAAGTTTACCTGGATTAATAGACTGTATATGGGTTGGTAAAATACCATTGTGACAATTTAAGGCTGATGTTTGAGAGATGTCAGAAATTAAGGATATCCATCAACATTAATAAATGTGTCTTTTCTACTCCATTTGGGAGCCTATTAGGACATATTATATGTAAAGAAGGCTTACTAGTGGATCCTACCAAATTTGTAGTTATTATGGGATTAGGGGAGCCTACTAGTCAAAGTGTAGTGTGCATATTCCTTAGGCATACGAGGTACTACATTAAATTCATCAAGGGGTATGCCAAGATTGTCATGCCCTTGGAGGAATTGCTAAAACAAAATAGTGCCTTTCATTGGGGAGAGGCACAACATAATGCATTTGACACTTTGAAGGATAGGTTTATCATTGCGCCCATACTACGTTTTCCTTCTTGGGATAATCCTTTCAATGTGCATGTTGACACCTCAGGGACAACTATGCGAGTAGTACCAAAACAACCTAGTGAGGGGATTTTTGATCACCCCTTGTGTTTTTCCAGTAGAAATTTGACACCAACAGAATAGAATTAAATAACTACTAAATGTGAGGCATTGTCAATTATCTATGCATTGCACAAGTTTAGGTAGTATCTATTGGAAACACCATTTATATTCTACACGGACCACATGGTGTTGAATTACTTGGTGAACAAGCTCGTTTTGTAAGGGTGCATATGTCATTGGGTCCTATTATTCTAAAAGTAGTAAGCTCGTGGTGGTTGTAAAAATAGGAAAGAGTAATTCAGGACCTGAAAAATTATCAAGGATTAACTCATGGGAGGATGGGAAAAGCATTGAGGATACCATGCTAGACATGCAATGGTTTAGGTTTTGGTGTGTGCCCTTAGACTTGGAAGATATCGTTGTATTCTTTAAAATAGGTGTGGCACTGGAAGGGATGAAGGCTCTAGAGAAGAAGAAGTTAGCAATATGTGTCACACCCTATATGTTGATTAGTGGAGATCTATATAAGGTAGGTCATGATGAGGTTCTACACCGATGCATATTAGAACATGAGCGTGTGGAAATTATGGAGGAAGCACATGGTGGGATTGCATTAAGACACTATGTAGGGAATGCTACCACGTGGAAGATTTTACTAGCAGGGATTTAGTGGGAAACCATCTATGGGACTTTATTGAGTTTTGCTAGGCCTGTGACCATTATCAACACCTTGGTAAGCTTGGAAAGAGGGATGAAATGCCCTTGCAACCAATAACCAGCACTGAACCATTTGAAAAATGGATAATCAGAGGAATGGTTCACTAGCCATGTGAAATAATAGTTCATGGTATATCATTACTTACACTGATTACTTGACATGTTGGGCAGTGGCAGTGGCTACGAAGGATTGCACCGCAATAGCAACTACTAGATTTTTACATGAGAACATAATCATCAGGTATGGTTTTCCTTTAAGCTTAAAAAGTGATAGGGGTACACATTTCCTTAATCAAATGGTTAGGATTTTGCTAGCTAAATTTATGGTGGCCCATCACAAGACTACCCCTTATCATCCTCAAGCGAATGGAACTACCAAGGAATTTAACAAAATACTAAGTCACACATTGACCAAGATCTATGACATTAGAAGACAAGATTGGGATGACAAGGTATCATCCATTCTATGGGCATATAGGATAACCTACAAAAGGTTAAATAAAGCCACACCATTTCAATTGGTGTTTGGTGTGGAGGCTATTTTTTCAGTTAAATTCATGTTACCATCACTACGTATAGTGCGCGTAGGAGGCTTGGATGATGAACAAGCATTGGAGGATAGGATTGATAAGTTGATGTAATTAGATGAATGGCAATCTTATTTCTAGAGGAATTTAGAAGAAAAAAAAAGCAAGACAAAGACATGACATGATCGTCATATTAAAAACAAGAAATTTGAGTTTGGGAAGATGGTTCTATTATATGATTCCAAGTATCTACTCCATCCTGTGAAGTTTAAATTCTATTGGTTGGGACCTTACATCATCTCATACATCCTTGATTTAGGTGCTTTACAATTACAAGTGCTAGATGGGATGAGATTACTAAGTCATTTCAATGGAAGTAGGCTGAAGCCCTACTATAAACAAGTCTTCTTGGTATTTGTAAATAAGGCAGTATTTCCAATTAGCTTAGGATTCCCCTTTATACTTTTTATTTTCTTGTGTTTCCCTTTCTCACTGCTTGTTCCTTTCTTTTTGTTCCATTTTACGCCTTGTGCACTGGTAACCACATTATTTTTATGAGGTTGTGTATGCACAGAGGAACGTGCATCTATTTTAGTGGGGGGTGGAGTAATGAAAATAAAATTATAAGCCAGTAGTAAAAGTTGAGTGGCCCAGTAGAAGGAAGCACATAAGATTAAGAAAGCACATGGGGAAACAGTGGATAATAAATTATGGTGTCAAGAAGGTTGTAACAAAGACCACATACAAAGGATGAAGAGCACAGGAACAACATGAGGTAGGTGAAGAAAAAAATAAGGTAAAGGACAAAAGAAGTGCCTTCGCCATTGTAGATGTATGCGTAAGAAACTTTGGTCAGATTGGATTTGTGTGAGCCAGAAGGTTGTAGAAGGTTTTTCACGTAAGATGTGGTGCATGGGTAAGGGCGCTTAAATTCAACCTAGTGGAAAAATTTACATTTAATGTTAAGTACGTTGGTAGGTGGTATAGCATTTATTACTAGAGGGGAGTAAAAACTATAAATATGAGGTCGGGAAAGTCATTATTTCTACCTTGCTATTATGAAGTTGAAGTGCTCTTGTGAAATAGGGCATCCAGAGAGATTTGTGCAAAGGAAGAAGAATCCTAGAAATCTAAGTGCGTGACCAGAATAGAACTACAAACAAAGAGTGGAAGGAATACACAGGTGTGGGGAGAATTAGTTTGTAGTGCACCATCTTTTGGAAGGTTTTCTTGGTTAGGGTTTGACAGCTTAAGCACAGAGATAGAAGGATTTCTTCCAGGAATTAAGTTTCGAGATTGAGCAGAGTAGTAGAGTGGAGAAATAATTTTTAAATTTTAAACTAACAGAAAGAATGGCACTAAAGAAGGTTACCATTTCACCAAAGAAATAGAAGGGAAAGGGTAAAGGAAAACAAACTATTATCATCGCGATCTCTAATGAGGAATGGTATGTAGAAATGCAGTACCCAAATGGAGTTTTGCTAGGAAACTAGTAAGTGTTGCACTTGAGACAGATGACCATGAGTGATTACAACCATTGCATGAACACTACAGAGAAAAAAATGGTGCTAGAGCTGGTTTGTCCAACCAAATAAAGGACACAAGATGGAATGCCAATTTATAGGGATGAGGTGAAAGTAAAGTTAGAAAAGGCATGGCTATTATAATTGTATGAGTTACGTTATTTTGGTAAGCCCAAGTGCCTATATTAGTGGTTAATGTCGTATGTGCATGAAGACCATTTCTACTTTGCATGCCGCAAGATGTGCATAACACCACAATTGATATCTAAGTTCAGTGGCCTAAACTATGAAGGGGAATCCATAGATAATGATTTGAGTGATAAGGAGGATATCAAGGAAACAATATAATTTTATGACTACAAAAAGGGTTCGTGATACTTTGACATCTCATAAATACCAGACCCTATTATGAGGATGGCCACACACTTGGTCACCAAGCTTAATGATCAAGAAAGATGGACGCAAGTGAACAAGGCATGGTTTAATGTATGCCAGAAAATATCAGAATGGACCATCTATATTTTTTCTGCCTTTATTGCGAATGAAATCATAAGCAACGCGCAGGAAGGAGAGGAGACACTATTTGGAAATGTGCTCCTCACCATCATCTTCTCAGAGATTGGAGTATTAAATGGGACAGAAATTTTTATTTGGGAGTATCTAGAAGAGAATTCCTTGCCAGCGAAAATATTTGAGAAGTACACTTGTGAAACCATGACAGTCACTCACGAGGCGCACCTAGAGAAGTGGCATAAATGAATGTGTGACACATTTGGGGTAGAGTGGAGGATCCTAGAGAATTTTCCCATGCTCATGGATGAAGAAGTAGAGTTTTTAGTTTACTAAAATTTCTGCATTGTCAGGTTTACTTTGAAAAAAGGGACTAAGATCCCATGGTGCAAGCTACCCTTCTTCTTCACTGCATAATACTTTCAAGCAGGGGTCAACAGGTTCAAGGAGGAAAAAAGGATAAGGTTTGACCTTAGTAAGGTGGAATAATACCACCATGAGCTGCAACAAAATATCATATACCCTAAGAAGCACGAGTACATGGAGAAGTATGTATCCCATGAAGTACAAATGATGAAGCTGATAATACTGCTAATCACCGAAAGTGCTGTAGTGAGGGTATATCTTCATATAAGGCCTAAGATAGATAAATAAACCTATCTAGAGAGTGATGTCTCCAATATAGAAGACCCCATAGGTTATAAAAAGACCACACCAAAGAAGAGTGAAAGAGAAGAGGTTCACGAGAAGAAGACACCAAGTGTGTAGACCGCACAATCGATGTGTGCACAGGAAGTAGTTGCAAAGCCTAGCACTTGCACACATAGAAAGAAGTACCTAGTCAAGGCAAAGACCCTAGAAAAAGAGGCACCAGAGCATGAAGATCCCCTCACATATGAAGAGTCACCAAGGAAAAAGTCACCTATTAAGGATAAGGAGAAAGAGGAAACTCTTATACTGGAATCACTAGTTAGGAAGAAGAAGACTCAGAGGAGATAGAAATATTAGATGCCTACATTGGTGAAAAGGATGAAAATGAGCCTGAAGGAGGTGAAGAACACCCGGTATATGATATACATGAATAAGAGGAGGAGGAAGGTGCAGAGAAGTATAACAAGGAATATGAAGAGAATAATGACAAGGAGGAAGCAGAGGATCAAGGAAAGGGGGTGAGTGAAGAGGTAAGCACCAAAAACTAAGGGAACCCAAGCCTCACGAAGGAACAAGTGGAGAAAACCATGGAGATAGAAGTGGTAGGCATCATGAAGGATTTTTTGGAACATGAGTTAGAGTGAAGGGCAGATGAAATCTTGAAGGAGATGGAAGAAGAAAGTGTTGAGAAAGAATATGGCATCATGGGTGGGAATCCCAATTTAGTGGTAAGTTTCCCAAAAGCCATGTGAACAGGTGGAAAGGGCGTAGTGGATAAACAAGAGTAGGGAATGGGATACATTAATGATCCTAGAAAGGTGTTTTGCGCACGCTTCCAAAGCACCGTACCAACAGAGAAACTCATGGCTATGTCTTCATTTGATGAAGAAGGCACATATCCCTTAACCAGGAAGATGCTATCTTGGGCATTTGAGTCCCACATAGATGAGAATGAGTTCAAAGTGAGTTAGAGAGTGCTGATGAAGGTGCCTGAACAAAAGGAGTAAATCCCTTGGTGAACGCTCAACAGTTATTAGATGATCAGGTATGTAATGCACTCAACAAAGTTTCAGTTGATATTGAGGCCAAACTGTTTGGAAGGAATGATAGAGTGAGATTTTTGGAGGAGGAATTGGAGAAGGAAAAGAAGGATCTCACTGAGAAGAGAAAGGACCTGAAGTAGGAAAAAATTATTAGTGCACAGTTAAGGCATGAACTAAAAGAGGAGAAAGTAAGGGTGTAAGATCTACATAAGAATATTGAAATGATTACAGGTGCTATTATTTTAAATCATCCTAACCTAGCACCACCTAATCAGAAATATGAATCAACCTTGCAGCATCTAGAGGATTTGACATGCATCCTCATGATGGAAAGGTTTCCATTTGCCTTAGAGTCTATAGAAGAAGCATTGGCACACCAATAAAAATAAGAGAAGCTTAAGGTTATCGAGATTTTTTCTTGATATACTAAACTTCTTATAGAGGTAAAGGCCACCATGTAAGTCACAGAAGATTCATATGACAACTGTGCTGATAGAGATAAAGTGGTTAGCATTCTGGTCACCACTCATGAAATGGAACTCAAGGAATTTCAAGAAAATAATAAGGGGAACAGGGAAAAAAGAGATAAAATCCTATCCAAAGTAGAAAATAATTCAGAAGCTATCGAGACACTGCGAGGATCGATCAAGATCTAGATAAAGGAGTTGTACCCCCAGATCACCCATGGGATGGATGCGCTTAAGGACTGGGGAAAAAAAATGGAAAGTATTGTTGATACAATGAGTGCCAAAGGGGAATAATTAAGTTTTAAGGAGGTAAGCACCTTAATCAGAGACCTTTGTTATTAAGCACAGGATGAGGTCGACGCTTGGGAAAATATAGACACAAAAATAGGGAAGCATTTCCCTCTCCTCCTTCAAAAATAAGCATGTATTCTTCATTCTCCCCATTCTTTCATTATTTCTCCCAATTCGTCATTCCTTCATTATTTTTCCCATATTCTAAGACCTCCATTCTTTATTCTTTGAAGAGAAGTGTTTCTAAGGATGGAGAAAAGGCATAGTGTGGGGTGATGTTGGGCCCCAAAATATTGGCTAAGTACAAGAAGGCCCAAGGGCATGCGGAACCTATTTGAAGAAGGGCATGCGGGTTGAAGGTGCACAGGGAAGAGTTATAACAGGGTTTAACAGAACACACGACATGTGCATAATACAAGATGGTGTTGGGACTTAGCCATATTTAGAGTTCCAGATAGCACATGAGGAAAGTGTGACCCATCTATCATGCAGAGTGGATAAGGTTCTAGCCTTGCAACTGTCGGATCAAGAATGGAATATTCCATGCATGTAATGGAAGGTTCTAGAAGGACATCATTGCAAAGGGTGGAGATCTCGGGTCAAATGAGGCATACTCCATTGGAGGACCACTTGGACACTTGGAAACCAATCTGATACCTCAGAAGGCATGATGGTGAAGGAAAAAATCTATATATAGAGGTACACGGACAGTAGAATGGAGAAGATCTTGACAGGTAGAGAGAGTAGTGCACTGGAAAAGAGGTGAAGCTCTACAGAAATACTATGGAGGATTCTATGGGTTGGGATTAGAGAAAAAATAGTAGTGATGGCATATTTATGGGGATGGGTCTGTGTTTATCCTTGTAATATGAAGGACATGGTTTAGTTCTTCATGCATGACCTTACTCTGTAATATTATATTGGTCTGTTATGACCTCAATGAATGTAATGTGGTTATTGAACTTATTAATATGAATATAAGGTGATGTCCTAAAGCATATCTGTGTTCATAAGCATAATCCTAGTGCATTTCCTTTATGTATGAATCAGTTTAATATGCTATTTTTCGTTTCTCTTTTGTGGATGCAATGAGATGATAGCTCATACTAGGTTCTCATAATGATGCATGGTTCTTTTCCATTCTTTTTCATTTAACTGTTTTCCATAGATGATGTATTCTCACAAGACTCACATAAAGAAGGGGTTTGGCACCCACGCGTGCCTCGGGTGAGCACCTAGTGCCCGTTGGGTGATATGTCGGTGTGCATGGGATTAGACTGTTGTTCTAAGGGTATAAAAATGACTACAATTGCTCCATATTTTGCCTTATCAATTTCTTTGGTTGTCTTTCCTTTGTAAAATTAGAGCCAATAATATTGCTCCAAGTGGCTCCGTATTTCACTTTATCAGTCTTCTTTTTAACTTGCATTTGACATATGTGAAGGAAAAAAAATAACATTGCTCCAAGTATCTTTTATTTCACACTTGTTAGATTTTTAAAATCCGAGAGGATATAATTGCTCTACATTCCACATTTTCTATTCTTTATTTTTTCGTAGTTGTTATCAAATGAAAATTTTCCACCTTTTTGCATTTGTCAAACTTTCAGTTAAAAGGTTCCATGTATCTTCTTTTTTGACTTGTCTTTATCAGATTTGTGAAGCGTGAATCTATTACTTTTTGACATGTATTTTTAATTGTGTCAGCCTTCACAAGTGTCAGGGTGTCAGTATTTTCTTTGGCTTGGCCACTTAAATTGTGACACTTGTCTTATACCTTTTTGGGACCTAAAATTTATTTCATGTTTGGTTTATTTTTGGGACTTTAAGCCTACTCAAAGCTATCTATTTAAAGTTTAGTGGAAATCCACCAAGTGTCTTTTCTTTAGCCATTAAACTTTCAAAAAGTGGACTTGTTTGACTAAAACTTTGATTTCACCTTGTGTTAGATTGTGAAAAGTGATCCAATTAATTTAAGACATGTGTATACAGTTTTGTTATTTAATTAATTATCTTGTGTCTTATTATTTTCATTATAAAATGTGAGCTAATTACAAAGTGACGCATACTTTTAATTCACTTATTGTTGTGAACCCCAAAAGGCCTTAAATTTAATATTTAAAGATTTCACATCCACCTATAAACACCAAATTTGGGTCACACTCTGATTGGTCCCCTTCAATTAATTAATGTAACACATTTAACTAATCATGACCCCTTCATCCCATATTAATATTCATCCTTGCATTATTAATTAATTTAATTATTTTAAGTTAATTTAATCCTCACACCTCCACCTCATCCTAACACCTCACCCTAGACCCATTACAAGTGAACTACTTGACCTAACTAACTAATAATTTTTCCTAAACCTAATTGGACTTCTTCGAAGATCATCCTGCCTTTCCTCACAAGAACTCTACTTCCCTAAGCAGACCCAACAAGGAAAACATGTGAAATCTGGGAAGATCTACCTATTTTTGGTAAATATGACTATTTCACCCTAACCGACACCAATTCATCCTCGATCAACATTGGTCACCTAAACCGCCATCAGTTAATTTATATAGAATTTTACAACCCTTTACCTGGGTTGGTCATTTTGATTTTTGAGAGTGTTGTTGCAATCAAGCAAAGATCTCAGAGCCATTACTTCATCAAAATGATGTCTACACATACCAGAGAGTAGGACATCCAAAGGATTCCCTTCTAGGGCATTGGAGCATTCATGGGAATACACAGGTCATACTTCCGCAACACTGAACCAACTGCCACCTCACCAATCAATCACCAACCTTCATGCAGGCACGAGATCTTCATAGCATCAAGTAACGTGATCTTAATCATTTGGGCTTCCTTTATTGCAGTTATATTTTCCTCTTTTAGTATTTTAATTATTTTTTTACCTGTACATCATCTTCTTCCCAACAACCCAATATTCAACAACCCCAAGCCTTTCCACCCTTTTAAACATTTTTCTTATCCTTCCTGAGTCCTCCTAGCCATATTACGACCCAAACCACGTTACCCTCACTCTCTAAACAATCACAAAGAGCATAAAACCTATTTTTTAATATTTCATTACCTAATGCCCCTACTGACGTCAATTCCCTGACAACCATTGGTTTAATCCCCATACCAACATCGGTCTCTATGTCATTTCATATTCTCATACAAGTAAGCTTCCCACTCACCCAAAACAAACCTATATCTCAACCAATCAGCCCCAAACCCTTACCAAACCTTTGAAAGACTTGTCTGACCTAAAAAAACCACGTTTCTAATTAGATTTAGTGTTATTTTGATATCAAGCATAAAATCTAGTGTATTGTGTGTATGAGAAACCTAAATCATTAAATTGCAATAGGACCTATTTATTTCAGTTTCTTATTCACATTGAATTGGTATTAAATAGTTAATTGATAGCCTCTCTAGGAAGCACTACGCTTCCTGGATATAGTATACGCTAGGTAGTCCACTGTCATATGCTATTTAATACTCTTTTTTTTCTTGTTTTGCATCTACAGATATTCCTTCCTTCACAAAAAGGATTTCTCTACAATTAGTTTGGATAATGTCAAAAAAACACACATTCTTCCTTTCACCTTCACATCTCAGGTATTCATCCTTAACCATTTACCTTCTATATATTTTTTCCTAGAAATCTTAAAGCTTATTGGTGAAACATTTTTGTATTCCAGTACAACCTGTTGTTTGGCTGACCTTGGATTTGCGCTATGGGTTGTGTTCCTTCAACCTTACAACATAGTTTAAAATTCAAACATGAAGGGTACAAATATACCATTCCAGTTGACCTTTCACGTTTCAAGACCTGTAACATGTTGTATCGACCCAATGATGTCTTTATACCAATTAAGGCATCTACCACCGCTACCACTTCTACCACTACATCTTCCACAACTAACTCCTTTATTCCCACTACTTCCAAAACTTCTATAGTTGAACCATCAACCAATCCATCTACTCCTATAACATCAAATTCTTCTTCTTCCTATTTTTCTAGTGATTCATCCATTCCTACCCACATACCAACTACTTATCCCTTAGAAGGTGTTTTTCAAAGTCTCACTCTGGGAGAGTACCACCTTTATAAAATTGACACATTACTTACTCCTCAAGAGTATGGTAACCTTCACAAACACCCCCACTATGATCACCAAATAAGAAATGTTTTCCCCTACATTCCCCACCTTCCCACCAACTTAACGTATGGGGGACTCGATGCTTCTACCTACTCGCTCAAGCCACCCTCCCAAACTCACCCATTTTCCTTCGACCTTCAATCTCTCACCAACCACGACTTCACCCACACCTTCCTCTATCATTTTTATTAGAAGGGATTTATCTTTGGTTTCTATGAAAAAGACTGGCATACTATCATTCCTTACACCACTCGTAAGCATAAAGACCGCAGTGGTATTGGATTTTTCAAACCACCTCCCAAGAAGGATCAAGTCAAACTCATTGGGGAAAATAAAAATTCCCCACCCCATTCACCTCATTCACCACCTCTATTTTACCAATAAGTTGTGTATGTATGAGAAAAATAGCTAGGATAAGGGTGAGGAGGAATATCTATGAATGAAGGTGGAAGGTAGAGTGCGCGCGTTTTGATTTCCTGATCCAGTGTTGATTATGAGAACTTCCTTTTTTCTAGGAGTAACTTCCTATGAAAGTAAAACAAGACCACAAGAGTAATATTCAACAACATATGTCAGTGGATTACCTAGTGTGTGCTAGATCTAAGAAGTGTGATACTTCCTAGATGGTTGTCAATCCAATGTTTAATACAATTCAATGCAAGAAATAATGTAAATAATCAACATCCTACTATAGTTGATATAATTTAGGTATATCATTCAAATACAATAAGTAAATTTAATGTAATGATAAGGTTATGATCACATCTAGATGTGAGGTAGGTAGCCAAGGTGACTAGGATAAGTCAGGATCAAGTTTTCAGTGGTTTGGTTTGTTTGGGTGAGTGTTATGAGGTTGCTGTTACAGGAAGAATTACTAGATACATAGAATGACATTGGTCTGATATGACCAATGTCGGTTGAGGGGAAACCGACGACAGTTTAGGTAAACTAGCATCGATAGGGTCAACCTGATATAAAATCAATAAATTTTGGTTTTGGTGATTCTCTATGATTGTATAGAGAATGGAAGAATGAGGATTAGGTGCCAAAGAAGCAGATAATTCTTAGATACATCTAGAGTCAGGTATGGGGATTTGGGAGGTTCTAGGTGGTTAGGTTGATGGATTGACATGAAGGTGGGAAAGGATGGGATACAAAGGATACTAGGAGTCTCAAAATAGATATAAAGAAACTGATCTAAATAAGAATGGAAAGATGTAGATCCAAATGCACTTACTTGTATTTACACATTGGTGGTTAGATGAAAGTGATGGCTCATATGTGAAACTGGTGGTCAGTGTCATGAAAGTGCTTCCCAAAATGTTTCCGTGAATGCCTAGCCTTTATATCAGTCTTTGTGTTGCTTCAAGATTTCTAGATGTGAAAGAGGGCTTTGTTTCATGATTGCAAGAAAATGTCTCTTCTCTAAAACTTGAATAATTCTTCGAAGCTCTGGAACAAGGTTACCAAAGTTAATATATGGTAACCAACAATAGTTACATATGGTAATCATATTCTATCATTTGGTTGAGAATGATGTTTTAAATTGGTTTGGGTGAAAAGGGGGGTTTAGGGGAAAATGAATTTGCATTTCTAGGTGAAAACGAATGAAATGAGGGAGGGGGTCCTAGATAGTGTAAATAGGGGTGTGAATGAAATTAGGGTAGGTTTGAGTAGGGAAGGTTTGGGTAGGGTATATTAGGTAATTTAGGGGTTTTTTTAGAAAATGTGGATATGAAGGAGGGTTTTTAGTTTTTTATTACACGAAAGAGACTGACGTTGATCAGGGGTTGGCTGACTTCGGTTGTCCTTGGCCAACATCAGTCAAGTCTGACATGATCGACACTAGTGAAATTAAACCGACGTCAGTCGAGGAAAACTGGTGATGGTTAAGGTGCCCAAAGTCGGTTAGGGATGATAAGGAATAGGGGGAAGGAAATTAGTCAAGGGAGGGTTAAAGGAAGGTGTATATAGGGGAAATATGGGAAAAGGGATGTTTGGGAGATGGTGGGGATGGCAAGTAGAATAAGGGAGAATAGGTGTAACTGTACACTACAAAATGGGGGTAGTCGGTAGGGTTGTGGTTTGGGTAGGGTGTGGTGGGAAATATTTATGTCATGTAATAGGTGTGTTGGGTAAAAGTAATGTTAGGCATGGTCAAGGCTTAATAATCTTTTGGTTTGTTGGATGCAAGCTAGGAATGGACTACACATAAGGGATAGAGTACCGCCTCTATTGCTAGTGGTATGGTCAAGCATGACCATAGAGGAGTGGAGGCACATGATGGACATTGGCCTGATTGGGATCCAACATTATAGACATATAGTTTGAGATCTGAGTTTGATGGTCGCACTCATCGATAGATGGGATTCAACAACCAATACATTTTACCTACCAAAGGGTGAGATCACTGTCACCCTGGAGGATGTATATAGGATCCTATGGCTACCTATAGTGGGAGAGAAGGTTTATTCTATTTCATTATAGGCATCAGAGGAGATGATAGTGGTGGTGTTTGGAGAGGCTATAGCAGAGTTGAGATACCATAGCATGAGCCTGAGCTATGGGGACATGTACATGGCCCATCCTCAGGAGATGAGGTTGGTTTTCTTAATCATGGAGGCAGTGTGTTGCTTTGCATTGCCAGATGTAGAGGGTGGGAGATTCCCACAAGCACTGATGGGGGTTCTCCATGACATGATGGAGGATAGGACCTATTTTTCTTGGGCACCAGCATTCTTGGTGTAGTTATACAGAGAGTTGTGGGCCTATGGGAGGCTACAAAGGTTTAGTTTGTGTTGTACATTTCTTCTTCACTATTGGGCATACAAGCACATCATATGTGTGTGTCTAGTTGGTTTGCCTCATCCTAGTGCATTTGATGTAGGCTTGGTCTTAGTTTTTTATAGGCATTGGGTACCTATTAGGGGAGAGTGCACAGGGATGCTAGGGCTACACATGATGTAGCATATTATAGGCACATGTTAGAGGGATTGTCAGGGTTTGACATCATTTGGAGGCCATATGTTGGCTTCCCTTCCTATAGACACATGGCATGGAGTTGGATGAGCTACAACTTCTCATATGGATAGAGGGATGTCGTGTCGTGAGCATGAGATGATACTTGTTGATAGGGTCAGATGACAGTTTGGGCTACCCCAGGATGTGCCTCCACCATTCCCACAGTACATGAGAGATGATGTGGAGAGGCCTATGCCTCTACCACAACCGACGGTGCCAACAGGGTAGGAGGAGCAGGCGGTGGACCGATTTGGATTGATGATGTCAAGGTTACTAATGGATATAAGCAATGGTGGGTGGCACAGCTACAGGAAACACCATTGAGGCAAGGGAAGTCCTGACCTAGCCACTATTACAGTTCAGAGGGACACATTACAGGGGTAGTGGCCACCCTTTTAACACAGATGGGAGTATTATAGGGGCAGCTTACAGGGTCAGAGGCACAGGTTGCCACATTACAAGCACAAGTGGTAGCCCTACATGCCTAAGTAGCATAGGGACAGGTACCTACACATGGTGGGGATGGTGATGGGGGATAGGTATCCACCTTACAGGCTTAGGTAGTAGGTCTGCAGGGTCAGTTGGCCACTGTACAGGCTCAAATTGTGGCCCTACAGGCCTAGGTCACAACACAGGAACCCTCACAGGCCCATGGACAGGGTCCCATATTACAGGCAACAACAAGACAGGGTACCACAGTATATGGAAGAGGGTAGAGTTCACAGGGATAGGGGTTGAGGCCATCATTAGTAGGATAGAGCTCGCAGGTTGTTGTGAGACCTATGGTACCCCCATAGATAATGCCAATGGTGAGATTCAAGGATGCCTTGAATGAGGCTAGATATTACCAGGATCACTTTACGACTAGGATAGATGTCCCCTCTTATGTAGAGTACAGAGCACAACATGCCTCGAGTGAGAGGACAAGATCTCGCATGCATAGTGCAGAGAGTACAGGGGGCCGATGAGCCTAGAGACAAGGTCAGGGTGAGGCCACTAGTTCATAGAGGCCTAACCCAGCTGCAGACTAGGTATAGGAGGCTAGATCCTAGACCCATGGAGGGTGGAGAGATGCTGGCAGGGTGCTAGGCTAGGAGGAGAGGAGGAGGAGATAGATGAGACTGGCCTGGACATTAGATGGGCTGATGATTGATGTCTCTATATATCATCATTTTGATTATTATTTTTGATATATACCGGCCTGCATTCTGATGATAGTGAGGATGTACATGAGAGTTTTTATGAGTTGATTATTATACCGGCCTGCATGCTGAATAGTTTGAGGATGAACTTGAGAGATACTTGTATTATTTTGTATCAATGTATAGTTGATGGATACACATAATTTTATTTATAGATGGTGAGATCAGATGGTATGGATGATGTACTTGTGTTTTGAAATTTCTATTGTTATTTATGTATGGATGGAAACTAGGTGGATTATTAGTCAGGTCATTTAGGCATGATGAGTTAGGTCGGTTAGGCATGATGGGGTTAGAGTTAGGAATGGGAGTTTAGGTCATGGCATGGAGTTAGGCATGGTGGAGTTTTAGGCATGGTGGAGTTAGGTCAGTTTAGGCATGGTGGAGAGGTCAGGCCATGTTGAGTTAGGTCAGGTTGATTTAGGCATGATGGAGTCAGGTTGGTTTAGGCATGGTTGAGTTAGGTCAGTTTAGGCATGGTTGAGTCTTGTTTTTAGTTTTGATTTAATTTCCAAGTTATTGGTAGCATGTGAAATAAATGATGAAGTATATGTATGTTATGGTGTAAATTTCCAAAATATTTGATATTATGGAAATGTGAAATGATTGATTGGATGTTTTTATGATGTGATAAAATGGTAGATATGTATGTGTGGTGAATTTCCAAGTGTTATAAAAAAATGGAAATTAATTACGGTAGAATGTTAATAGAAAAACATGTGGGAGAAAATGGGTTAGGGTAAAGAGTGGCTGAGCTAACCTCCAAGGGCCCCATGCCCTTGAAGTGCTGCCTACATAGCCCCAGTGAAAAGGGGCCTCAGGCTGATGTAGTTCTCCCATAAGCTAGGGAAGAATATGATGAGGTAGAGGAATGGGTTGGTAGGTGTCAGGCATGATTGAGTCTAGGTCATAGGCATGGTTGAGTCTTAGATTGAAAGTGAAAGTGGAAGTCTTTAAAATGTAGATATCGATGGTCTGGTCCTGTATAGGGTAATCAATAAGTAATGGAGAAGGTGAATGGTAAGAGGTGACAAAAAGATCCACCTAATTGATAAGAACCATAATGATTCTATCCATACCAAAGATTGGCTTATGAACATAAGACCCTAAAGGCATTGCATGTTTGACTATGCTAAGGGTGAAGAAAGTCACATGATCATGAAATGTCATGTTTGTATAAAGTCCCTTGAGAAGATAGAAAATTAGGGTGAAAAGGAAATGAGGTGAAAATGGGTGGTTTAGCATAACTTAGTGTACGACGGCATGTCTACCTGGTAAGAAACCCATGATCAAAAAGAGGCAAGTCCATGACAAAAAGTTATCATTTTCTTCTTTTTTTTTGTTTTTGATAGACTGATCGATGCGGGAAGTCTATGTGGGATGAGTATATTATCTCCTTGAGGTCTTCGTGAAGCTGATCAATGTGGGAAGCTTCTAAATATTTTATTTGTTTTTGCAAGGATAGTCCTTTTTTATGATAGACTATGTGCAGTATGGTATATTTGTATAGTTGTCCTTCGAGGGAGCAGTCTATTTATAGCAGCGAGATAGAGAGAAGAGATGTCCCTTTTGAGGGAGTCATCTCTTTACTAGAATTTTGACTCAAGGAGTTGAATCCCATTTTTCTTTTGGACATTTAAGTCATGGACAAGACTATAGAGGAAGATTAGGTTCTTGTTTAGAAGACAAAACCATAGCACACAGAGGTTAACTATGAAAGAGATGGTTTCAAGTGATGAATGACCATGGGATTCCATCTTTGAAAAAGATGAAAAGTATCCATGAGAATCATGCCATGAGTAGAGCCGTGGTACTCATATTGAAGATAAGGCTGAAAGGTGATGGGTAATCACATGATTCTTGTTTAGTCATTGATCCTCAAAATAGGTAACATGGAAGGTGAATGGTGCTCAAGGGATGAGAAGTCAATAGATAGAAGGTGATATAGGACTTGATTTCAAAAATAAAATGGTCAAGATACAAGGCATTGAGGGGTTTAGGTTTGGGTTTACCTTCGAGTGAAGACAAATGATAAGCATCTGATCCATAGGTATGAGTTACGATATAGGGTCCAAGCCAATTAGGAGTAAATTTTCCCCGTTTACTTTTTTCTTCTTTGGTTACATGTTGATTTTCCTTCAGGATGAGGTCACCAACCTGGAAGGTTTGTTTATGGACACGTTTATCATAGGCATGTTTGATACATTTTTGGTAGATTTGGAGATGATCAAGAGCATTGAGACAATGTTCATCTAACAACTCAAGTTGTGCTAAACGGTCCTAGTGAAAGTCATCATCATTGAGCATGTCTTGTAGTGAGATGCAGAGAGATGGAATCTAGACTTCAAGAGGCAAGACAACCTTGGTACCATAGACTAGAGAGAAAGGTGTGGCAGCATTCGAAATGTGAATACTAGTGCGGTAAGCCCACAAGGTGAAAGGAATGTGTGTATGCCAATCCTTCCCAGTATCGTCAACTACTTTCATAAGAATTTTGTTCAAGGTTTTATTGGTTGATTCTGCTTGGCCATTTGTTTGTGGGTAGTAAGGTGAAGAGAAACTGAGTTGAATGCCAAAAGTGTCACAAAGCTTTTGTAGGGTTTTGTTTTTGAATTGTTTTCCATTATCAGTGATGAGGCGGTGAGGGACACCAAAGTGACAAATAATGTGATGGTTGATGAATTCACAATTTTTCTCAGATTTTGTAGAAATGAGGGGAATGGATTCTACCCATTTAGTGTAGTATTCAGTAGTGGTTATAATCCATTGATGGCATTGTGAAGAATGAGGATTGATCTCTCCGACAAGATCCAAACCCCATTGAGAGAAAGGCCAAAGGTCTCGTGCGACCTGTAAGGCATGACTAGGTGTGTGATGAAGATTAGCATGTTGCTGGCATTTCACACAACGTTTGACATAGTCACAACAGTCATGGTTTAGGGTTGGCCAATAATAGCCTAGGTGAAGAATGCATTTAGTGATAGCTAAGCCACTAAAGTGACCTCCACAAATTCCATCGTGAACTTCCTTGATGGTGTAGGGAATTTCAGAACTTGTAAGGCATCGTAAGAGAATACCGTCGAAGCCACATTTATAAAGAAGACCACCCATGATGACATAGTGAGAGACACCTTTAAGAAAGGTGCATTTTCCATTACGAGTGAGATCGGGAGGTAGAATGGAAAGGGAAAGGTAGTCTGCAAACTGCTTATACCAAAGGTCACGTGGGTCAGGTGCAACAGTTCTGACAGAGTTGACATCTCGAGATAAATAAGAAGGTGATTGCAACCTTTGTATTGTGACAAATATTTTGGAGTTCAGAAGACGAAGTGGGAATTTGAGAAGCCAGCCAAGACATGGTATCCACAAATTTATTAGTATAATGTGGGGTGATTTGAAGTTCGTAATGGTCAAAGGTAGTCAAAAGTATGTCAACATGATTTTTAACTTTTGGAGTATTTCATTACGACACTGGTATATACCATTGACTTGGTTTACAACCAGTTGGGAATCACCAAAGATATTAATTGATTTAACATCTAGGGTGATGGCAGTTTGAAGGCCTAATACGAGTGCTTCATATTCGGCGATGTTGTTAGTACAATCAAAATCTAGTTTGAAAGATAAAGGCATAGGTTCACCATCAAGAGGAATGAGGATAACACCTGCACCACCTCCACGCTGACATTTGGAACCATCAAAGAATAAGGTCATCTGGTAAGTGGTATCATCCAAAGAGAGGGTAGTAATGGATTCATCTAGAAAATCAAAGTTAGAGGGTTGATCTCTAGAAAGAGGTGCATCTGCTAGTTGGTCAGTGATGGTTTGGCCCTTGATAGATTTTAGGTGGATGAATTCGAGGTCAAGGTCTACAAGAATCATGAGCCAACGTGTGC
The DNA here is from genome assembly GCA_019776745.2 of Taxus chinensis. Taxonomy (NCBI): domain Eukaryota; kingdom Viridiplantae; phylum Streptophyta; class Pinopsida; order Cupressales; family Taxaceae; genus Taxus; species Taxus chinensis. Next base: position 278,252,883 of record CM034150.1, on the reverse strand, counting down.
AACACATTGATGTTGGTAGGGTTTGGCATACATGTAATGTAGGGGATCAGTGTTAGTGACGAAAAAGGTTTTGTGGTTGAGTAGGTAATGACGAAGTTTAGTGGTGACAAAAACTAAGGCTAAGCAAAGTTTTTCAGCATGGGTGTACCTAGTTTTGTAGTCCAAAAGGGTACAACTTATGTAATAAACCACTTTCTCCCTGTGTTTCTCATCATGATGAGCGAGCATGGCACCTAAGGAATGGTCAGTAGTAGAAATGTATAGGTAAAAGGGTTGGTCATCTTTAGGGGGAATGAGCACCAGTGGTTGAAGAAGGTATTGTTTTAAGGCATCAAAGGATTTGTGGCATTCATCATCCCATTTGAAGGAGACATCCTTTTTGAGGAGATGATGAAATGGTTGACAATGGTCGAAAATTTGTGAAATAAACCAATGAATAGATTGCAACTTACCTTGCAAACTTCAAAGTTGACAGAGATTAGTAGGTGGAGGCATTTTGAGAATAGCCTTTACTTTAGCAGGATCAACTTCTATGCCACACAAAGAAATGATGAAACCAAGGAGCTTTCCTGAAAGCACCACGAAGACACACTTCTTAGGTTGAAGGTGAACACAATACTTGATGAGGTGGTCAAAGATGACCTTAAGGACTGTAAGGTGTTCAGCCCGATGTTTGGATTTGGAAAGAAGGTCATCTACGTAATCTTCCAATATGTGATGCATTATGTCATGGAAGATATAAGTCATGGCTCGCTGATATGTAGCACCAACATTTTTAAGGCCAAAAGGCATGACTCGATAGCAGAAGGTCCCCCAAGGAGTGATGAAGGTAGTTTTGTGTTGATCTTCTGGAGCGAGTAATATTTGATTATAACCTAAGAAACCATCCATGAGTGATAGCATCTCATGGCCGATGGTGAGATCAACCAGTTGGTCAATGCCTGGTAGAGGAAAATCATCTTTGGGGCAAGCTAAGTTGAGGTCATGGAAATCTGTGCAAATGTGGAGTCCCCCTGTCACTTTTGTGACATGAACGATATTAGAAATCCATTGGGGATAGTCAATGGGTAGGATGAAGGAAACCGAGAGAAGGCACTTAAGTTATTATTTGACAAGAAGGGCAATGCGAGGATGCATTTTCCACAGCTTCTATTTTATGGGTTTGGCATCAGGAATGGTTACGATATTGTGGACCACAATGTTTGGGTCAATACCAGGGCATATCAGCATAGGACCAAGAAAAATCATTGCTATGGTCCCAGAGGAAAGAAGTAAAAGCTTCTTGTTCAGTAACATCTAAATATTGGCCTATCTTTAGAATGTGTGGGTCATCCTGAGTGTTAATGTTGATTTCGATAGTCGATTCATTCAACATGGTTTGTGTCTCAGAAGGTAACGACCATGTGAATATAAGAATCTTCCACACCAAGGTAGGTGAGGATGGACTCGTCATCCTGACATTGAATGATGTTAATAGAAGGTGTATCATCATCGATCATGTTAGGATACAGGAAGGGAAAAGAAGAAGGAGCCTCACCATCACGTTGATAAGTCAGAGGTCCCAGGGAAATCATGTTCACAAAAAAAAAGTTAGGAGGAATAGATTCAAGATCTATGGACTCCGTGGGTGAAGATGGTAATGTTGGTGAATGGGGTGGAGAAGGTTTTTCTTCCTCAATGAGGTCGATGTGGGCCTTCTTAGGAGATGTTGTGGCAAAAATTCAATGCCACTACAATCTTTGTGTTTATGGGTGGTACATGGAATGATGGTATGACAACCTTGTTCATAAAAACCAAAGCCAAATCCTTTCTATGCACAGCAGTGAAGGAAAGTGTGGGAAAAGTGGGTTAGTGAGAGATTGGAGGTCAGATGAAAATGGTCATGTTTGGGATGGAGGTTCAGGTGAATAAGTGGCAGTATCAAGTCCCCCATACGTTAAGTTAGTGCGAAGGTGGGGAGGACCATAAGGGAAAACCTCTCCTATGTGATAGTCATAATGAGGGTGTTGGTGTAGGTTTCCATACTCTTGCGGAGTGAGGAATGTGTTGATATTGTAGAGGCGGTACTCCCCCAGAGTGAGGCATTGAAAAACACCTTCTAAGGGATCGGTAGTAGATATGTGGGTAGCAGGGATAGATGAATCACTAGACAATTGGGTAGGAGGGGTATCAGTTGGTTGGGAAGTAGATGGGCCAGCTGTAGAGGCTGCGGCAGCAGTAGGAATAGAAGAGTTAGGTGTGGGAGAGGTGGCGGAAGCATTGGTGGATGGGGTTGTGGGTGAAGGAGAAGTGGGGGTAGTGGTAGATGCCTTAACTGGTACAAGGACATCATTAGGTTGGTACAACATGTTACAAGTTTTGAATGGTGATGGGTCAGCTGGGATGGTATAGTTATGCCCTTCATGTTTGAATTTTACACAGCGGTGTAAAGTTGAAGGAACACAACCCATGAGGTGAATCCAAGGTCTGTCGAGCAATAGCTCATACTGACACTCTCCCTCTAAGATGTAGAATAATTCCAGGACAGTGCGAGGACCCACAGAACATGTGAGAATAATGTTGTGAAGGGTGGAGGTGATGGCATCATTGAAGGAGCATAACATAACTAGGGTTATTATGCATACAATTTGAAGGGATGCACATTTGATTATGTGCATGGGAGGAGATGATGTTGATGTTAGCACCACCATCAATCATAACATGTCATACACATATGTTATCGATATAGATGGAGATGAAAAGGGTGGGATCAGGGTCATCTGACTGGAGAGGTACAATCTCCTCATCAGAGAAACTGAGGGTGGTGACTTGATGAGTGGGCATGGGGGTAGAAGAAGGAGATGATTTGGTAAGTGAGGCCACATGGTGAGGGGTGATAATGGAGGCTACTAGTGTGGGGTCATTAGGTAAAACTTTGATGGATTGCAAAACCTCCATAAGGGCTTGTCTATGAGATTCAGAAGTTTGGACGAGATCGTACAAAGACATTTTTAGAGGGGATTGATGTAATTATTTTATCATTGTACGATGGGTGACCCCATCAGAGATAGGGTATGTGGGTCCTTGAATGGTGATTTTGGGTGCGGGTGCAGATGGTATATTGGGCACGGGATTGGTTGATGGGCTAGTTGTTTTTTCTTTTCCTTTGTCCTTCTAGGCGTGGGTGGCAACTTGGACCATGTTAATATGAGGGAAGGTGGTAGATGGAGAAGGTGTGTCATGAGTAGTGTAATGGCATGATGGGAAAAAACCTAATGGGGGGGAAGAGCCTTGTGAAATGAGTAGGGCACACTGGCATTTGGGTGGTGGTTTGGCCAACTCTCTGATATGGACCATGTTGATCTCGAATTTTGGAGGTGGAAAAAAGGGTTGTGGGGGTGGAGATGTAGGTCATTGAAGAAGTAAGGGATGATGATGTGTGGTGACAGGTGAAGGTGGAACATGGTCCTCATCAAGAAGATCATCGTCATCGAAATTTGTTTCAAGAGGACATAGTTTTAGAAGAATAGTTTTGAGAGCCTTATAACCTTCTACATCATGTCCTGACACACGATGATAGGCACAAATTTTATTTTCATCAAACCCTTTTGGTTGGGTTTGAGGGGGTCGTAAGGTTGAAGTGGTGGTAATGTGATGACGGAAGTCTCTAAGAGGTTGGCTATAATGTTGATGGAGGACCCTACTAATGGATCACAATGGGAAGTGAGTGTGGGTTTGGGTAAAGGTGTAGATGATCATGAGGGAAGAGGAATTATAGGAGGGGAATGGGTTAGACCACTGGTTTGGTAAGTGGTATTGTCTTAGGTTTTGATGGCATCTTCTTAGGTAAAGGTGTGGTAGAAGAGCTAGCAATGGAAGGTTTTGTTGGTTTAACTACCTTATTGGAGGGTAGTGGGTTCTTGTCTTTGGGTTTCACCTTCTTGGGTAAAGGTGACATGGGAGTACGTGATGCAGAAGGGAAATCAGATGGTGGAAGAGGAACGGGTTACCCATGGGGACAATAGAGTTGCAGTGGAAGTGGTTGGTAGAGGCTAAGTGGACGGTATGGGTTGAAGTCATATGGGAAAAGTTGGAGTTATAGTAACTATTGGAGGTATAGGTGGTAAGAAATGTACGAGTGAGGGCAAGGGTGTTTGTCGTGTGGGTAAATGAGGTGTAACAAAGGGTCATGATGAAACAGTAAGTTTCTTATCTTTTGACTGACCTTGGGTAGGAAACTGTTTGGCCAGGGTTGATGGGTGAGGCCCTAGGATGGACGGAAGGGGCGAAGGTGACAAAGGTGTGGTAGGTGAGACTGGTGTATGTGGCCTAGAAGGTTGGGTCTTCCTTTTAGGTGGAGGAATAATTTTGGTGTGGGTTTGGGAAGATGTGGCTAAGTCCAATTTGACAGGTGGATGGGTAAGGCTTGACGTCGGCATGACACCCAAGGTAGTGATGGGTCTAGATACAGACAAAGATATAGGTGTGGGTAGGTTCTTAGGTATTGGAATGGTTTTAGTCATGGGTAAAGGTTCAGATGTAGGTAGAGGTGATGAAGAAGAAGCTGTTTTGACAGGCATGATCATGGTTGATCTACTTACTAGAAATACATTTTGATAGATCGTGGAGGTATCTTTAGGAAAAATTTGCATTTGAGTTGAAAAGGGGAGTTGAAGATGTCCCCAAAGCATGGAATTATCAACGTAATCCAAGTGATCGGCCAGCTATGGAAATGGGACTGCTATAAGAGGAGATACAGTTGGTTTGGTGGAAATCCCTGTAAAATATGTTTGTGAGACAGGGAATCGATTAGTCATGGAATTTGTGGGTAAAAGAGTCAAGATCAGGTCAATGGGATCCTGGGATGCTGAGGGAGAATTGTCCCCAATAGGTAGTGGCATGTCTGAATAATATCCCATGGGTAGGAGAGATGGTAGGTGGGGTGAGGTAGAATTCTCCTTTGGGGGATGAGAAAGTGATGATGATTCTCCTGTGGATGGGAGAGTTAATATTGTAAACTATTTAGTAGGTTGCGAGGTAGATGGTGAAATGGAATTAGCAAAAATCATGGATTCCTCCATGTGCGAAGGAGGAAATGAAGGGGACTCCTCTTATGGTGAAGGAGTGGAAGAGGTATGCTCCTCTGTGGGTAGAGGAGCTTGTGCCATAATTTCCTTGATAGATGAAATAGGTAGAATTTGAGGAAAGGCCAATGTGATATCAAAAACTGAGTGGACTTCATAGACATTGTTTTCACTGGTTGAAGGTTCACTATTTTGATTAGATGATGGTTTATGGTTAGGGAATGGATTCTTAAAGATGTGTAAATTTTTATTTTTTGGCGCATTCGGGTTGTCCACAATGAGGTCTCCATTATCTATCATCTCCTAGAAAATGTTCTTAAAAGTTATGTAATTACCATCACTATGGCCTTTGACATGATGATAATTACAGTAGTCATGTTCCTTATACCATGCAGGCATAGGACGAGTGGGATCGAAACTAGTATGAGGTTTTATGGGGGGAAGTGTAATGGCTCTAGCTTTAAGAAGCTTTTCCAAGACTGAAGAATAGGGCTCTCCAATTGAAGTATACTTCCATTGTTCCCACCGGAACTGAAAAGTTTGAACAGGGGAAAGATTGGAAGAAGGTTTGGCTTGATTAGATGGATGAGATGGACCAGATTTTAGAACTACCACATTGGTAGATCCTTTGGCTTTTGAATAATTATTTTGGGGTTTTGAAGATGAATAAGAATCATTTTATTTGAATGGGGTGTTCTTGTTTCATAATTGGATTTTCTTTTCTTCAATGGCATGAATTTCTAGCTTTCATGTCATGGTGAACACTTCGAAAAAGTTACTAAAGGTTTATACCTCTAGAGTTGGTGAGATGTGTCTAGCACAAGCTCTAATGAACAACTCAATAAGTTCTTCTTGAGGTAACTAGAACGGAATTTGGTTTATAATACTTTGCCAGTGAGAAATGAAATCTATGATAGATTTGTCGTTATATTGTCATGTCGAATATAGGTCGGTCATGGTGACTTTTTTGACTACATTGGTTGGGAAGTGATCAAGGAATTCTTGAGCCACTTGCTTAAAGGATTAGATAGAATTTTTAGGTAGATTTTTGTACCAATCTAGGATGGGTCATGTTAGGGACATTGGGAATGTTCGTAAGAGAAAAGCATCTTCATGGGAGATAAGGTAGCACCCATGTTTGAATAACCATAATTGTTGTTGCGGGTCCCCATTACTATTGAATCAATTGAACATGGGAATTTCCCATTGCATAGGGTATGGGTGAATAGGAATGGATGGATGAATGGGCTCATTATAGATTTCGTCATAGGTTAAGGAGTTACGAGATCCAAAAACTGATGCTTCTAATGTCTGTATATTTTCCATCATCATCCTAATGAGGTCATTAGTGGGTTGTGAGGAATGGGTGCCTCCTCTAATAAAGGGAGGTTGATGATGGGTGTATAATGTGGATGGCATCCCAAGACATGGGGGTACCAAATATGAAAATTGTGAAGGGGGATAGATACAAGTGGAATGTACCCCAAATAAGTGATAGATGAGATTGGGGGTTGTTGGTGATGCATGTAAATAGGTGGGGTAGTTGTAATGACTCTCGTGGTGATGGGTGGTAGAGACTGATGGATGGAAAGAAATAGGCTTTTGGATGGGGAGTGGGTTGCCGACACTAGAGGTGGTTATGATGTAATTGGTATATACAAGGAAAAGGGGGCAGATGAGGCCATGTTCAAGGCAGTTGGTGAAGGAACGGTTGACACCATGGGTGCAATAGACGTCATTGGGGCAACTTTTATGGAAGAGGTAGGACCTAATTGAGAGACCACATGTGGTAATGTGGATGAGGGTAGTGTCGAGCTATATGCATGTCGTATATTAGTTATCATGAGGAGTCTCGAGTAGATGAGTGGGCAAGATAGTATTGTAAGGCCGTGGGATTCTAATCAAGGAGTCTTGCGAACTCCATGTCATCTGTAGAAATAGGGATAGGTTGAGTTGGATCCATATGTGACATGTTGAAAGGTGGTGATGGGCTAGGTGGGAGTGGCTGAAGACTAGCTTTAAATATAAGGGTGTTGGCCTGGTTGTGAGTCAACACCATGTGAATTAGTGTTGACCTAATGAAACTGTATTCTGGAGATGACACAGAAAATAGTAGGAATAGGAAAGAATAGATACTTATAGGTAGACTTGGTCAATGTTAAATTAAGAATTAAAATAGGGAAACCAACACTGGTTAAGATGACCAATGACGGTTGAGGTGGACCGATGATGATTGTAGTAATCGATACCAATTATTATGGGGAAACACCAGTTTGAGAAAATGAAGTAGAACTGGTGAAAAATGAAATGGGGAAACTATACTTGACAATGATACCAAAATGTTGGGAATATGATGATGTCCAAATGACTTCAAATATAAAAGAGAAGGTGATGAAATCATTTTTGGGTAAAATAACCAAGAGAGCTAGTACCTGACACTAGTCAGGTAAACCAAAAACAGCCAGATGACAACTAATGATGGTCACTGGACTGACACCGGTTACTGTGAAATCTAAAGAAGTGAATAAAAATGGATTATAAGAATTGAATCAGATGAAGAAATAACTCAAAATACCTAAGGATGATAATATGAGGCCCTAACACAATCAGAAATAAACATAATACTCTAACTCAATCAGAAACCATCAGAAATAGTCAGAAAATGAAGAAACACAATCCTCGCAACTCAAAATGCAATTCAGGAAGAAAGCTAAAAAAACACGTAATCCTAAGAGTGGATTTTATGTTACTTTATCTTATCCTATTTTAGACTGACTTGTGAACTTAAAATAAATTTTTTTGGTTGGGAAGGCATCCTATGAAGAGGTAATCTAAAGGTGAGCTTGAAATCGTAAAGCTTATTGGTGAAACATTTTGGTATTCCAGTATAACATGCTACTTGGCCGACCTTGGATCCGTGCTATGGGTTGTGTTCCTTCAACCTTACACCCTTGTTTAAAATTCAAACATGAAGGGAAAAAATATACCATTCTAGCTAACCATTCACCTTTCAAGACCCGTAACATGTTGTATCAACCCAATGATGTCCTTATACTAGTTAAGGCATCTACCACCGCTACCACTTCTTCTTCAGTCGTTGTCTCATCCACCACTTCTTCCGCTACATATTCCACAACTAACACCTCTATTCCCACTACTTCAGTAGCTTCTGCAGCTGACCCTTGAACAAATCCATCTACTCCTCAAACATCAACTTATTCTTCTTCCTAGTTGTCTAGTGATTCATCCATTCCTACCCACATACCAGCTATTGATCCCTCAGAAGGTGTTTTTCAATGTCTCACTCTGGGGGAGTACCACCTTTATAAAATTGATACATTCCTTACTCCTCGAGAGTATGTTAACGTTCACCAACAACCCCACTATGATATCCAGATAGGAAATTTTTTCCCTTATAGTCCCCGGCTTCGCACGAACATAATGTATGGGGGACTTGATGCTTCTACCTACTCACCCGAGCTACCTTCCCAAACACGACCATTTTCCTCTGACCTTCAATATCTCACCAACTGACACTTCACCCACACCCTCCTCCATCATTTTTCTTATAAGGGCTTTAGCTTTCGTTTCTATGAACAAGACCATCATATTTTCATTCCTTGCACCACTCATAAGCATAAAGACCACAGTGTTATTGGATTTTTCGAACCACCTCCCAAGAAGGCTAGAGTCAAACTCATTGGGGATGATCAACATTCCCCACCCTATTCACCTCATTCACCACCTTCTATTTTACCAATAATTTGTTAGAATTTGAGGATTCTAATAAATACGAATTTAATCAACTTACATATTATATAATGTTACAATAAATATTTTAATAAATATTACATCATAACATAAGTAAATAAAGAAATAATTACATGAAATAATTAACAAAAATGACACAATATTTATAGTGGAAAACCCCAATAGGGTAAAAACTACTTTAAAAATAACCTTTTACTTCATAGAACTTATTTTACATCTAGTAAGATCACCTCCTCCTTTAAAACCCTATTTACCAATGGTAAAACCAAATCACTTGATTTGCACACCTTTGATATATTTCCCCGAATATATCAAATGAGGACCTAAAGTAATTTTTATATAAGGTGATCAGGTATGCCTCCCGACCCACCTTTTCAACCTAAAATGGTTGACACATATACTTAGGTTTATAATATTTAATCTTATAAATATAATCATTTCATGATATTAAATATTTAACCTAAAGTATATACCTAGGTTAGCATATTTAATAATAGAAATATAAATATTTCATATTAGTAAATATTAACCTATATATTAGTGATGGACCCATATACATTAAGGGTTGGCCAAATCACTTAATCATTATGTTCCAGCATAAGTTATGTACGTATGAGAAAAATAGAGAGGGTAAGGGTGAGGAGGAATACCTATGAATGATGGTGGAAGGTAGAGTGTGTGCATTCTTATTTCCCGATCCAATGTTGATTACGAACACTTCCTTTTTGATAGGAGGAACTACCTATGAATTCAAAACAAGACCACAAGAGGAATATTAAATAATATATTTCATTGGACTTCCTAGCGTGTGCTAGATCTTGGAAGTTTGATACTTCCTTGATGGTTATCAATCCATTGTTTAATAAAATTCAATGAAAGAACTAACATAAATAAACCACACCATATTGTAGTTAATATGATTTAGGTATATCATTCAAATAAAATAAGAAAATTTAATCTAATGATAAGTCTATGGTCAAATATGGACGTGGGACGGGTAGCCAAGCTGACTAGGATAGGTCAGGATCAGGTTTTGGGTGGTTTGGTTTGTTTTGGTGAGTGTTATGAGGTTGTTGTTACATGCAGAATTACCAGATACAGAGACTCACATCAGTCTAATATGACTGATGTCGATTGAGGAGAAACCAAGGATATTTTAAGTTAACCAACGTCGGTAGGGTTGGGCTAATATAAACTCAATAAAGTTTGGTTTTGGTGATTATATATGATTGTACAAAGAATTGGAGAATGAGGGTTAGGTGTCATAGAAGCTGAGAATTCTCAGAGATGTCTGGATTCAGGTTTAGGGGACTGGGAGGTTGTAGGTGGTTAGGTGGATGGATTGACAGGAAGGTGGGAAAGGATGGGATACAAAGGAGCCTAGGAGTCTCAAAACAAAGATAAAAAAACTGATCCAAATAATTATGGAAAGATGCATATCCAAATGCACTTACTTGTATTTGTAAACTGGTGGTTGGATGAGATTGATGGTTGATCTCTGAAACTAGTGGTCAGTGCCACAGAAGTGCTTCCTGAAGTATTTTCATGAATGCCTAGCCTTCAAATCAGTCTTGGTGTTGGTTCAAGATGTTTAGATGTGTAAGAGGGATCTATTTCATTCTTGCATGTAGATCTCTCTTCTCCAAAACTCAAATAATTCTTCCAACCTCTAGAAAAAGGTTACCAAAGTGTATATATGGTAACTGACGATGGTTTAGGTTAACTGGAATCAGTTTAGGGTTAACTGACATCAGTTACAGAAGGAAATCCTAGGTTTCCAAAACAACAAATCTTGGCTATCTTTTGTACCAGTTTTTCCCATTGGTTAGGGTCTAAAATCGTATCTTCTACGTAAGTGAATAGGCATATTGTTAAAGAAAGAATAGGCATCTAATGTTAGGGTTAGACTAAGTCTCAGTTAGTTATAGTAAGTAGAGATTGAATCCTATTTAAAAGGAAACATGCTAAGATGATGTGGTGGGGTGAGGTGTCTAGCTAAGGTGGAAATTAATTTAAATTAATAGATATTGTTAGAATGGACATTAATTTAAGTGTAGGTAATTAAATTAATATACATGCGGGATAAAGGGGGAGTGTGACCAAAATTTGGTGTCTACACTTTCACCTAAAAATTCTATGGATCTAGAATCCATTCCTCCTACCTTTATTTTTTCATGAACATCGTTTCCCTAGGACATCTAAATTATCACCATGATAGTGAGGATCCCTCTTCTCTTCCCTTCATATATCCTAACATGATCAATGATTATACACCTATTAACATCGTTCAATGTTAGGATGATGAGTCTATTCTCACCTACCTTGGTGAAAAAGATTCTTATATATAGCAGTCGTTACATTCTGAGACACAAACTATGTTAAATGAATTGACAATTGAAACCAAAATTCACACTCAGGATGACCCGCACATTATAAGAATAGGCCAATCTTTAGATGCTTCTGAATGGGAAGCTTTCATTTCTTTCCTCTGGGATCATAGTAACACTTTTACTTGGTCCTAAGCTGATATGCCTGGTATTGACCCAAACATTATGCTCCACAATATCGTAACCATTCCTTAATCCAAACCCGTGAAACAAAAGCTGTGAAAAATGCATCCTCGCATTTCCCTTCTTGTCAAAGAAGAACTCCATCACCTCATTTTGGTAACCTTCATTTTATCCATAGATTATCCCTAATGGATCTCTAACACCGTTCATGTCAAAAAACTGACAAGGGGACTCCACATTTTCACATATTTCCATGACCTTAACTTATATTGCCCCAAAGATGACTTTCCTCTACCTAGTATTGAATAACTAGTTAATCTCACCATCGGCCATGAGATGCTCTCACTTATGGATGGTTTTTTGGGTTATAACCAGATATTACTGACCCTAGAAGATCAACAAAAAACTACCTTCATCACTCCTGGGGGACCTTCTGCTATCATGTCATGCCCTTTGGCCTTAAAAATGGTGGTGCTACATATCAGTGGGATATGAATTATATATTTCATGACATCATACATATCATATTGGAAGATTACGTTGATGATCTTCTTTCCAAATCTAAACATCAGGCCAAGCACCTTGTTGTCCTTAAGTTTTTCTTTAACTGCCTCATCAAATATTACATTTGCCTTCAACCTAAGAAGTGTGTTTTTACTTTTCTCTCCAAAAAGATCCATGGTTTTATCATTTCTTTGCGTGACATTGAATTTTATCCCACTAAAATCAAGGCTATTCTCGAGATGCCTCCACCTACTAACCTTTTTCAACTTTGAATTTTGCAAGGCAAGTTGTAATCTATTCATCGCTTTATTTCTTAGCTTTCCAGCCACTTCCACCAATTTCACCATCTTTTCAAAAAGGATGTCTCCTTCAAATGGGATGATGAATGTCACAAAACCTTCGATGCCTTAAAACAATTCCTCCTCCAACCACTAGTGCTCATTCCACCTAAGTATTACCAACCATTTTACCCTTACAATTCTACCACTTATCATTCCCTGGGTGCCATGCTCACTCATCGTGACAAGAAACATAGGGAGAAAGTGGTTTATTATATAATTCGTACACTTTTAGACTACAAAACTAGATATACTCATGCCAAAAAACTCTACCTAGCCTTATATTTTGCCATTAAACTTTGCCATTACCTACTTAACCAAAAAACCTTAATTTTCACCAATACTGAGCCCTTACATTACATGTACACTAAGCCCTATCAATATCAATGTGTTACGCATTGGCTCATGCTTATTTCATATTTAGATCTCAAATTCACCCATCAAAAAATTTTCAAAGGACAAACCATTATTGACCAACTCACAAATGCACCTCTCTCCGGAAACCAATCTTCTAATTTTGAATTCCCTGATAAATCCATCCCTATCCTCTCCCTAGACGATATTGTTTACTAAATGACCTTATTCTTTTATGGTTACAAATTTCAGCATGGGGGTGGTGTCAGAGTTATCCTCATTCCTCTTGATAGTGATCCTATGCCATTATCTTTCAAACTATATTTTTATTGTACTAAAAATATCACTGAATATGAAGCACTCGTGTTAGGCCTTCAAATTGCCATAGCCTTAGATGTTAAATCAATTAATATCTTTGGTGACTCTCAACTTGTTGTGAACCAAGTTAATGGTATATACCAGTGTCATAATGAGATACTTAAAAAGTATAAACATCATGTTGACATTCTTTTGACTACCTTTTATCATTATGAACTTCAAACCACTCCACATTCCATAATAAATTTGTGGACACCATGGTCTGTCTCGCATCTCAAATACATGTTTCGCCCTCTGAATCGAAAATATTTTTCATAGTACAAAGGTTTCAATCACCTTCTTATCTATTATGAGACATTAACTTTGTAGGAAACATTGAAACTAACCCACGTGACCTTTGGTATAAGAAGTTTGGTTACTACCTTTCCCTTTCAATTTTCCCTCCAGATCTTCCTCGTAATCGACAATGAGCCTTCCTCAAAAGTGTCTCTCGATATTTCATCATGGACGGTATTCTCTATAAACATGGATTTGACAGTATTCTCTTACGATGCCTTACAATTTATACAATTCCATACACCATCAAGGAATTTCATGACAGGATTTACAGAGGTCATTTCAGTTGGTTCATTTTCATTAAGTGCACCCTTCACCTCGACTATTACTGTCCAACCTTAAACCAAGACTTTTATGACTATGTGAAACATTGTGTGAAATGTCAGCAACATGTTAATCTTCATCACATCCCTAGTCACGCATTATAGGTTGCATGATACCTTTGGAATTTCTCTCAATTGGGTTTGGATTTTGTAGGAGAGAATAACCCTTATTCTTCCCAATGTCATCAATGGATTATTATTTCTACTTAGTATTACTTAAAATGGGTCGAATTCGAACCTCTCATTTCTACAAAGGCCAAGAAAATATATGAATTCATCAACAATCACATAATTTTTTGCTTTGGTGTTCCTCACCACCTCATCATTGATAATGGAAAAAAATTCAAAAACAAAACCCTAAACAAAATTCTTATGAAAGTGGTTTATGATACTGGTAAGGAATGGCACACGCACATTCCTTTTTCCTTATGGGATCATCACACTAGTATTCACGCCTCAACTACTGCCACACCTTTCTCTTTGGTCTACAGTACAAAGATTGTCTTTCCTCTTGAATTCCAAATTCCATCTCCTCATATCTCACTCAAAGATATGCTCAATGATGAATTTTTTTTTAAAGATTATTTTACGCAACTTGAGTTATTAGATGAGCATCATCTGACTACTCTTGATCACCTCCCAATCTACAAAAAAATATCAAACATGCCTATGATAAACTTGTGCAAGAATGAACCTTCCAGGTTGGTGACCTCATCCTGAAGGAAAATCAACATGTAACAAAAGTGGAGAAAAGTAAACGAGGATAGTTCACCCCTAATTGGCTTAGACCCTATATCGTTACTCATGCTTATGGATCAGGTTCTTATCGTTTATCTTCACTCGAAGGTAAATCCAAACCTGAACCCCTCAATGCCTTGCATCTTCAACCATTCTATTATTGAACCAATTCTTATATCACCTTCTTCCTATTAAACACTCATCCCTTGAGAAAAATTCACCTTCCACTTACCTATTTTAAGGATCAATGACTAAACAAGAATCATGTGATTACCCGTCACCTTTCAGCCTTATCTTCAATATGAGTACCATGGCTCTACTCATGGCATGATTCTCATGGATACTTTTCATCCATTTTAGGATGGAATCCCATGTTCGTTCTTCACTTAAAACCTCTCTTTCATAGCTAACCCATGTGTGTTATAGTTTTTTCTTCATAAAAGAAGCCTATACTTCTCTATAGACTTGTTCATGACCTAAAAGTCCAAAACAACAACAATTCAAAAGTAATATACGGTATTTTTAAATTCAAACTCCTTATTTCAAACTTATTATAAGTAGATGAATCCCTCAAACATGACATATATCTTGCAGTTATAAATAGAATGCTCCCTTGAAGGACAACTATAAAAATCTAGCCCTATTGTACATAGTCTATCACAAAAAGAAGACTATTTCTGCAAAAATAAAAATAAAAATATTTTGAAGCTTCCCACATTGATCAGCTTCACGAATACCTCAAGGAGATATTTTATTCATCCCACATAGAATTCTCATATCAATCGGTATATAAAATAAAAGCAAAAAGAAAAATATAACTTCTAGCCCTATTGTACATAGTCTATCACAAAAAGAAGATTATTTCTACAAAAATAAAAATAAAAATATTCTGAAGCTTCCCGCATTGATCAGCTTCACGAATACCTCAAGGATATATTTTATTCATCCCACATATAATTCTCATATCAATCGGTCTATAAAATAAGAACAAAGAAAAATATAACTTTTTTCATCATGGAATTTCCTATTTTGGTATCGTGTATCTTACATAAGAGGCGTGTTATCTCCCACCAGGGTTACGCTAAAACAACCTAATTTCACCTCACTGTAAATCCTTTCTCATCTTCTACTTACTCAAGGGACATGCCGCAAATGTGAAATTTCATGATCATGTGACTTTCTTCACCCTTAGAATAGTCAATCATGAAACTCCTTTAGGGTCTTACATTCATAGGCCAATCTTTGATATGATAGAATCATAATGGTTTTTACAAATTAGGTGGATTTTTATCTCCCCTTACTGTTCACCTCTTTTATTACTTATTGATCCTCCTTCACAAGACCAAACCATGCCTATACCTGACTTCACCATACCTATACATGACTCCACCATGCCTATACCTGACCAAACCAGGCCTATACCTTACTCCATCATGCCTAAATGACCTAGACTCAATCATGCCTAACTCATCTAGTTCCCACTGTAAACAATAACAATGAAAATTAAAACCAATACATCATTAGTCCAATAATCATCATCAACTATATAAGGGGGAATGTCTATGTATCAATACATATGTACACAGGGATACAAGTGTCTCAAAAACTCTCATATACAATCTTGCAAAATCTTCGGCATGTAGGATGGTATATATATCAAAATCACAATGATAATACAATATCAAATATCATGACCAATCAACTCTCACATATCTCCTCCTCTTTCCTTGTCAATCTCCCTACCAGCACCCATGCCTAAATCACCCTCTCAACCCTTCACCCAATCAAATCACTTGTAGTGATCTTGTAGACCTGTCTACCTTGCTCCTCCAACCACTCAACTACCTCTAACTTAGTCTAAAAAATAACCTTGTCCTATTATCCCCCTAAAAGAGATAAAATTTGTCTCTACTTTCATTTTCTGTAAATGGAAATATTATAATGAAGTTGTAAAACATGGATTTTTTTCTTTTTTAGCCAACCCCCAACCTAACCAATGTCAGTTAACCATGACCAATATCGGTCTTGTGCCTTATTGCACTGTGCTCAGTTTCACTTTCCTGATATTAGTTGGCAATATCCGATGTCGGTTCACCTTTTTGACCCTATTGTACCATATTGCACCACATTTTCTTTCCCGAAACCTTTTCTGCCTAACCTAATGATGACCCTGAACTTACACCACACCCTCATGACGTTATTACCTCTCACCCAACCTCACCATCAATTGGGGCATGTTTTTCCGTCACGTGGACTTACCTACGGCCTTGCCTAAATCACACAATCGACACTCACCTTTTGTGACACTCAAATTTGTGTACTCGATATAGCTTGCGATGTGATACTCGTGTTGTTCTACGTAATGACCATACCTTTCCTAAAGCCATGTTTTTTATCCCAACCATACCTTTGGTTCCCTCGAACAAAACCTATTACCCATTCCAACACTTGGCCTAGTGGTGTTTCAAGACCATATCCTATACCTTGGATACCTGAACCACTTCAACCTTATTTGGATAAACCTATCGACCTTTGATGATGTAGAGTTTCTAAGCTCTTCAATATTTTACCTTATAGTAATCTATATGTGTGTGTGTGCATTAGACTGCCACTACCTATTACCTAACTGAAATCACCCTTACCTACAACCAACCTACCCTCATTTTCATCACTTACACATTTATCAAACCACTCACCGACTCCTTTTAACACCTCCTTAGTTCTTGGTTTGAGGGGGATCACCTCCACCCACACTTGGGGAAACCTAACCTTAACTCAAACCTGGAGCACCGAATTCCTATTTTTATTGGCACCACTTATAAATACAATCTACGCGAAAAAAAGGGGAAAATGTAGACACCAAATTTGGGTCACACTCTACTTGGTCCCCTTTAATTAATTAATGTAACACATTTAACTAATTGCGGCCCCTTCTTCCCATATTAATATTCATCCTCACATTATTAATTAATTTAATTATGTTAAGTTAATTTAATCCTCACATCTCCACCTCATCCTGACACCTCACCCTGGACCCATTCCAAGGGCACTACTTGACCTAACTAACTAAAAATTATTCCTAAACCTAATTGGACTTCTTCTAATATCTTCCTACCTTCTCTCACAAGAACTCTAATTCCCTAAACAGACTTAACAAGGAAAACACGCCAAATTTGGGAAGATCTACCTATTTTTAGTAAATAAGACTATTTCACCCTAGCCTATGTCAATTTATCCTCAACCGACATCGATCACCTAAAACACCATCAATTCCTTTATATAGAATTTTAAAACCCTTTACTCGGGTTGGTGATTTTGATTTTTGAGAGTGTTACTGCAATCAAGCAAAGATCTGAGAGTCATTTCTTCATTCAAACAACATCTACACACTACCAGAGAGTAGAATAGCCCAAGGATTCCCTTCCAGAGCATTGGAGCATTCACGAGAATAAACAAGTCATACTTCCACAGAACTGAACTAGCTACCACCTCACCAACCAATCAGCAACCTTCATCTAGCCACGAGTTGTTCATAGCAACAAGTAAGTAACATGATCTTAATCATTTGGTATTCCTTTATTGCAAATCTCTTTTCTTCTTTCAATATTTTATTTCATTTGTTACCCATATATCATCTTCTTCCCACCAACGCACTATTCAACCACCCCAAGCCTTTTCACCCTTTTAAACCTCCTTCTTAGTGTTCCCGATTCCTCTCATCCATATTATAACCCAAACCACGCTACCCTCACTCTCTTTGTAGTCACAGAGATCCCAAAAACCTATTTTTAATAGTTCATTACATATTTCCCCTAATGACAGAAATTCCCTAACTGCCAATGGTTTATCCCCCATACTAGTATTGGTCATTAGACCAATATTGGTCTTTGTGTCATTTAATATTCTCAAACCACCAAGCTTCCCACTCATCAAAAACTAACCTAGATCTCAACCAATCAACCCTAGACCCTTACTAGAACTTTGATAGACCTTTTTGACCTAAACACAACCTGGGTTCTAATTAGATTTAGTTTTATTTTCATATCTATCATAAAATATAGTGTAATATGTGCATTAGATTCCTAAATCATTACATTGGAATAGAACTTATTTATTTAAGTTTCTTATTCACATTGAATTGTTATTAGATAGTGGATTAGAAGCCTCTCTAGGAAGCACCACGCTTCTTGGATCTAGCATAAAATAGGAAATCCATTGTCATATGTTATTTAATACTCTATTGTAGTCTTGTTTTGCATCTACAGGTATTCCTTCCTAGACAAAAATGAGCTCTCTACAATCAGTTTGGATAACGTCAACAACGCGCGCATTCTACCTTCCACCTTTGTCTCACAGGTATTCATCCTTAACCATTTACCTTCATCTCATGATATACTCTTGTGACTATGGAAATCATGTTTGTAGTAGAAAATAATTCATCCTTTGTACAGGTTCATTATGTCATGTTTTCCTTTATTTAATCAGAGGAACCCACTTCCTTATGTAGAATTAGTTCACTTCTTGAATTGAGAAATTCGGTTTCATTTTTTATAAAAATCTTCCTTCATAACAACAATACCTTGGATAAATTACATTGATCTAAGGTATGCTTTTAATTCATAATTTTTTGATCGTAATGACCAATTCTGTTAGATTAGTTGATTGTTGGATTCAGAATGTGCTAGAGAATTATTAAAGTCTTTAGACCCTATAGTAGGTTGAATATTGATATCATGGTTGATTCTTCATTTAATTTATTGCAATGCATGCTTTGAACGGTTACCTATTTTAACTATATGTTTAATGCTGAGTGACTATGTCCTAGAGCTAAGTCTAACATATGTTTCTTTAATCTTTTGAGATTAAGATGTTATGACTTAAACTAGAGACCTACCTATGGACCTATGTTGATTTCCTAAACTAATGTTAACCTAACTCAAAATATGGCTAACCTTGAGGGGGCCTAAGAGACACATGGACATTGGGTGGTCGGTGGCATTGGTTTAAAGGTAATTAAATGAGATTTAATTCATTCTTAACTTTTCCTACTGCCAACTTTGGCATGGGCATTGGAAAATTTGGGGAAAGCTGAGTTGGCATCTCCACTGAATTTGGTTGCATGTAAATTTGAATTTAGTCCTCACCAAAAGTGGAGATGATGGTGGCATGGAATATGGAGGAAAATGACAGTCCTTTACATTTAATATCTTTGAATTTTGTGAAAACTACCTAGGAAGGTGCATGAGGGGTTTTAGTTTTTTTATGTTTTGGTTCATTTGTGAACCGAGATCTACATGATATTTTTCGTGCTCTTCAGCTCGACACTTGCATAACTATAACTCTTGGATGGATTTGAAATTTATAAGACACTGGGGAAAAACAATATAAAAAAAGGGTAAGTTTTGATGGTTTGGTTGACATTTCATGGCAAGGAAGAAGATATTGAAGTTTTTCTTGGAGATCTCCTATGAATCAATAAAGGAGAAGCACTATCAGCCATGATAGGCTCTCCCCATTAAATTGTTTTGCTTTTACTTAAAATTTTTCATTAAAATAACTCTGCTCTTGGGGATAAATTTGTTTTTGTTAAATGTTATTATCTCTTCTTTCGATGCTTGTATTATTTACCGTGATTACTATTTGACTTCACTATTATGATGGAAGATTTGTTCTAGGTTTCGATTCCCTTGTTTTGAATTACTAAATTACACTTAACTTTTTTTTGAGCCTGAGATGAAGTTGTAACTATTTGTACTCTTGTTGAGCTATGTTAAACTTGTGAGTAACTCAATTTCTTAAATTCGTGGAACTTTTTTGATGAGATCTTGTATCACCTCTGTGAGAACACTTCAAAGTATAATTTTTTTAGTAACTCGACTAATGTTTGAACTTAAATGAATATATTTGGGAAATAAAATTATGCATCTCTGGGGGTTAGCATATTCTTATGATTCTAAAGGAATGTTCAAAACTTGTTATTGTTCCCGATGATTCTTTTATGACTCTGTAGTTGTGATTCTGTGTTTTTACCTAACCTTCTTGTTTCTGTCATATGTTCTAGTAGTTAATAAAGAAAATACATTGTTTTGAGTTTGTCTTTGAAAGAAGCTTTCATCTGTTAAATACCTGTTATATCTTTTTTGTTCACCATAGAGGATTTGGAAAGATTATCCATGTTAGCTCCTTGAAAGGAATTATTGCTAGGGAAAGGGTAATTTAAAAGAAGTGTTATTCTATCTTATATTCTTTAGAGAACTTGGGTAACCTCTAAAATTGATGTAATTGATGCTTAGAAGGGGAAATTATCTTGGGTTTAAGCTCATTGTGTTACAGTTGTTATTATCAATTTATGAGTTTGAATAGTTCCTTGGAAATTAATGGTTGTACTGGGTTAGTCTATTTTTTTGGCCTTGGGCCATCAAACTTGTTTTTAGTTCTTTTCCTAATGAAGGTAAATGTATCTTTGTATAAGGAATGTTTGTTTGGGGGCTTAGCTTTATCATTATTCAATCATATTTTCTTTTCATCATTTGGGTGTAGAAGGACTATGAAGATTTACTCTTCGGTTAATTCTCTTCCTTTCTCTGCCATGTCCGTGGGAAATGGTTACTTGTTATCTTAATCATTTTTTATGTTATCCTTATTTTCCTCTTGAGTGATGAAAGGTAATGATTGTTATGGTTCATCGTTCTTCCCTTCTTTGGGACTATATCTCTGATTGTTCTATGTTTTGGGGAATTTCAGTAAAGGATAGTAGGGAATGGAATTACCTATTTATGTTCGTTTATAGTGTGCTCTTTTTCTAATCATGCTTAGAACATTGAATATATTATCTCTCTATCCTTTTATTTTCCTTCTGTTTCAATCTAAATGAGAGATTTGTTCAGTTAGTCTGTTTCATAGTACCTTCACTAGGACTAGCTTGAAGAATTATGTCTAGTTGTGTTAGGACAATTTAGCTGAAGCAGAGGTTACTTAGGAGGGTTGTTGTGTTGGTTGAAAATATTTTGAGTAAGTCTTTTTATTTGGTGAAAATTATTTGAATGGTTGAAGAATCTCAAGATGATTGTTAGATTCCTCCATTCTACTATTTTATCCTAGCGTAGAAATTGATGTCTCACTAAGGGATTGTGTGCTTAGTTCCAATTGCATGCTAATTTGATCTCATTCTTTATTGAAAATTGTTTAGTGCTGAACTTGAACTTAGATTGGTTTCAAATTTTGAATTTGAGTTATAGGATTCTTAAATTAGAAACTCTTTACTAAATATGTTGTTTGGTTTATCCTAAACCTATTCATATGTTTCATTTGATCTTGGCATCACATATTCTAGGATGGAATTAGGTGAAATAAATGTGGAGATGAAATTACTATTGTTATATCTAATGTTGATCTATTCCTAAGAGTTAGTAGTGATAGTTATCTTCTCATGTTAGATAGGATTAACTGAGAAGTGACAAATGTATAATGATATATGAAAGGAAAATTGTGATTTTGATGGAATAGTACTTACCTCGATTAATGTTTTAATTATTTTTATGTAAACAATAGTATGAAAGTTGAAGTTGTTTATATCATGATCTATTCTTAATTATGACATGGTTTATCACCTTATCTCTCTCTCTCTCTCTCTCTCTCTCTTAGTTGTGACTAATAATTCCCTTTGGTATGACTCTTTGTAATGTTTAAAAATTTTCATAACAGCAGATTTCTCTTTATGAAACAATTAGTTAAAAGCACGTCTTTTTAATGCTTAGTGTTTATCATGCTCAGTTCAAAGAATTGACCCGTGCTAGCAATTTTTGCAAATGGACTTCGTAAGTGATGAAAGGAGAAAATATCTTTAGGAACTTACAATGTTTATCAAAGAGACTGGATCTTTTTATGATGAAATATGGTTCATTACTGAAATTTACTTAATAGAAAAGAAATTTGTATGTGAAATTGATTCAAGTATTGTTTTTTGGCATTAGTAGTGTTTGAAGTGTTTTGACTTATTAAATGTATAAATATTTTGATGAAAAAAATATATGTTAAATTTTTTGTATTTGATGTATTTCCTTTGGCAATCAATGAGTGGAAATGTTAGATAATTCTCTACTTTCATTCATTAGCTTACTCTTTGGTTTTGAATAGAATGGATAGAGATTAGGGGTACTAGATGTACTGCTCTCTCTAGAGAAAATACAACTTAATAACTTGACATTCTTGTATAAGAAAAAGGGGAAGGAAAATTCCATGAAATGATTAATAGACTCTCTTAAGATCTCTTGGAAATGAATCAGAAGGTTATCTTTGATTATTTGATGGTGTTCTTTCTCATGAAGAGTTCCTTAACTAGATTAGGAATGTAGAGAAAGGAAATTAAAAGGGATTAGACTTCATTCAATTTAAGCCTAATATAAAAGGAATTTTATTAGAACTTATATAAGCTAGGGATTAAGTAAGGAAATAAGTAACAACATTGTCTTGTTTGCTGAATCTATTATGTGAAATATAAATCAAAATGTTAATGGAATAAAAACATAACTTATGAAGTTGTTGGAAGCAGATGTATCTACATACCCATTCTAATTGCATTTTTAACTTGTAACCCTATTAGTAAGTGAACCTATTTGTTCAGTAGGACTATTGTAATTAACCCATAATAAGAAAAATTTAATAAGTCATTAACTTCTTTATAAGGTATGTTCATCCAGATGAGGAGAACTTAGTCGGATGTTAGCACATGTCAACTGTAGTACAATACCTTTGTGAATACTTGGTTCTTCATGAGGATATTGTATTGTAGCTGACATGTTACAAAACCCTTCAGAGTTTAATCAGCTAGATCTACATAAATTTGGAATTGTTCACAGTTCTACCCTAGGTAGAGTTAGGGCATGTTCTAGTGCCAGGGTAAATTCATAATGAATTAGGATAACTAGACTCACGCAATTGACTTAGGTTGATCAAGAGTATGACCATGTAACCTTAGTCACTGTGAGAAATCCTCCACACTAGACTATGTTGCTAACCTTGTCTAGGGTTAAACCTTGAACAAGGGGACAGGCTGGAGTCAGTAAATACCATTCTAGATAATAGATGAAGTGGAGTGAAGGGCATATTTTGTTGATGAGTATGTTGTCTAGGAATATAAACATGAACAATATGTTTAAAATATTTGGCCAAAGTACTCCAAGTTGTTGGTTGTGTTGTCCTATGTCACCTAGTTTAAGAAGCGAGATTTTAGATGAATATCAGTAATAGATATTAAGATAGGCATCTTAAACAAAGAACTTATTACCCCAGAAAGGGTAAAGAAACCAAGCATACATAGTATACAAAAACTCAAGTTAACATGAGAGATCGGTAGCTCACCGAGTCATTTACATTTGCATATGGTTTATGTTATGAGATTGATTGGCTTTGGAATGTGTGTTCTAAATTATGATTATTTAGAACAGAGAACATTATTAAAAAAAAATCTCTTGTTTCTAAATTCTTAAAACGGGAATGTTACATCTTGATATCAGAGCTGAAGGTTGTAGCTCTTGGACAAATAACCCACCACCAAGTGGAGGAGTAGATACTACCCAGACACTTGATGAGATAATTGTTGCCCTGTTGGAAACAAGAGATCGTCTGGATGTACTTGAACAACAAGTAATGGGAAATGAGGAGGAGGAAGAAGATGTTAGTAATGACAATCAGCCACCTCCTGTGGACAACACCAAAATTGAGAATTTGAGCGTTGATAATAATAATGTAGCCAATGCTAATGGAAATGCACCTAATCAACCTAAGAATAAAAAGGAAATATTGGCAGCTGAACTCACTAATGACATAAAAAGGATAATTCTACCCAAGTTTGATCGCACTACACTAGAAGATGGAGCTGAGAACTAGCTCAGTGAAATGAAGAAGTAATTTGCAATAAGGAACTTCTCTGAGGAAACAAAAGCAATATGGGGAGCTTATCAACTTTCCCATGAAGCATCTTCTTGGTGGCATAGCTGCAAGGCTGAGTTAAACATTGATGAAACAAACATCACTTGGGATCAATTTAAAAATTATTTTAGGAAACGATGGCTGCCATAACTTTACTATGATCAGAAAATGATTGAATTTCATAAATTAGCTCAAGGAAAGTTAACTGTAACAGAGTACTGGGAGATATTTACAAATATTCTTAAGTATGTACCTCAGTTTCAAACTGACGATAAGTTCAGGATACAAAAAATTCATTATGGGATTAAATATCATTATAGGTGGTGAAGTGGATGTTCACAACCCAACCACTATGGAAGGGGTTGTTGAAAAAGCCATAAGGAAGGAGTAGAAATTAAAAGTGATCTCTACCCATAAGGAAGAAATCAGAAAGAAAGTTCCAAATTCTTCTTTGTTCCTTATACCCAAAAAGGGAACACGGAAAAATTTTGGTAGGAAAAACAAATTTTTTGCTGATAATAATAAGAAAACTACAACAAATAAACATTTTACTCATGTACGAAACAACTTTCTTAAAAACAATAATAACGGACATAAGTCCTATGGGGGTCAAAATGATAACTTTAAGGCTGAAAATAAATTTGAGCCTAGGAAATGACCTATAAGAGGATGATACAATTGTGGCAAGGATCATTATGCAAATCAGTTTCCTCTAAGGAAGGATGACCATAATCAACAACATAAGATACATGTTGCAGTAGCTGACAAACAAGCTAAAAAGAAAGTTATGTCTATAGAAGTGTAGGGTAAGTTATTTGTTATACTTGTTTCTATACTTTTTGATATTGGAGCTATTGAATGCTTTATTTCTACTAAATTAGCTTCAAAATTAAAAAGAATAGATGGAAAAATGGATAAATCATGGGCTGTACATTATGGAAATAATGTTGTCCACACATTTAGTATGTGTTTTTTTGGAGCAGTCCTTGACTTGCCTAGTTTTTCCACTGAAGTTGATCTTTATGTTGCTATTTTGGGGTTTTATGATGTAATCCTAGGTGTTAACTGGCTAGCTGAACGTAAGGAAAAGGTTGATTGTTTTGAAAAACATATTAGTTGTCTAGATGACCTGTAGAAAACAACAAACATTAAGGGAATAAAACCTAATATTTTAGTTAGGAAATTGTTAGGTATGCAACTTAAAAAGGCTAAAAACAAAGGTTTCACTTTGTATGCAGTAAAAATTTCTGATACGATCGATGAAAGTAGTCACTTCTTGGATAGGTACCCGTTGTTACAAAATTTTAGTGATGTGTTTCTAGAAGAGTTACCTGATCTTCCACCCAAAAGGGAGTTTGATTTCATGATTGAAATCAAGCCAGGGATGGAAGCTATTTCCAAGGCACCATATCAAATGACTACCATTGAAATGGTAGCGCTTAAGGCACAGTTACAAATATTTTTGTCTAAAGGATTAATAAGGCAGGAGTAGAAATTGAAAGTGATCTCTACCCATAAGGATGAAATCGGAAAGAAAGTTCTAAATTATTCTTTGTCCCTTATACCCAAAAATGGGACACAAAAAAAAAATTGGTATGAAAAACAATTTTTTTGCTAATAATAATAAGAAAACTACAGCAAATAAACATGTTGCTAATGTAGGAAACAACTTTATTGAGAACAATAATAACTGACATAAGTCCTATGGGGGTCAGAATGATAAGTTTAAGGATGAAAATAAATTTGAGTCTAGGAAATGACCTATAGGAGGGTTCTACAATTGTGGCAAGGATCATTATGCAAATCCCTCTAAGGATGGATGACCACGATTAGCAACATAAGATACATGTTGCAGTAGCTGACAAACAAGTTGAAAAGCAAGTTATGCCTATAGAAGTGTTAGGTAATTTATTTGGTATACCTGTTTCTATAATTGTTCATACTGGAGCTATTAAATGCTTTATTTCTACCAATTTAGCTTGAAAATTAAAAGAAAAGATGAAAAAATGGATAAATCATGGGTTGTACATTATGGAAATAATGTTGTCCACACACTTAGTATGTCTTTTTTTGGAACAGTCCTTGACTTGCCTAGTTTTTCCATTGAATTGATCTTTATGTTGCTTCTTTGGGGTCTTATGATGTAATCATAGGTGTTAACTGGCTAGCTGAACATAAGGAAAAGGTTGATTGTTTCGAAAAACATATTAGTTGTCTAGATGACCTGTAGAAAACAATAGACATTTAGGGAATAAAACATGAGATTTCAGTTAGGAAATTGTCAGGTATGCAACTTAAAAAGGATAAAAAAAAGGTTGCACTTTGTATGTAGTAAAAATTTCTGATACGACTGATGAAATTACTGACTTTTTGGATAGGTACCTGCTATTACAAAATTTTATTGATTTGTTTCCGGAAGAGTTACCTGGTATTCCGCCCAAAAGGGAGTTTGATTTCACAATTGAAATCAAGCCGGGAATGGAACATATTTCCAAGGCACCATATCAAATCACTACCATTGAACTGGTAGAGCTTAAGGAACAGTTACAAGAACTATTGTCTAAAGGATTAATAAGGCCAAGTATCTCACCTTGGGGAGCACTAGTAATTTTTGTGAAAAAAAAAAGATGCAACACTTAGATTGTGCATTGATTATAGGATATTAAACAAAGAAACAATCAAAAATAGATATCCACTTCCTATATCTGATGATCTTTTTTATCATTTGCATGGTGCATTAGTGTAATCTAAGATAGATCATTAATATCGATATCATCAATTAAGAATCAAGGATGAATATATTCATAAAATAGATTTTAGAACAAGGTACGGGCGTTATGAACTTGTAGTTTTACCATTTGGTTTGACAAATGCACCTACCGCTTTTATGAATTTAATGATTAATATTTTTCAAGAATATTTGGAAAAAAAATTGCTTGTATTCTTGGACGATATTCTCATCTATTCTAAAAGAATTGATTAGCATCATGAGCATTTGAAAATAGTTCTGGAAATCTTAAGAAAGAGAAGGTTGTATGGTAAGTTGTCCAAATGTTCCTTCTACAAGAGGGAAGTGCATTAATTGGGACATGTCATAAGTAAGGATGGAATAGTTGTAGATCCCTCAAAAATTGTTGCAATAACTGAGTGGCTTGCACCTAAGAATATACAAGAAGTTAGAATCTTCATGGGTCTTGTTGGTTACTATAGAAAGTTTGTTAAAGACTTTTTGAAGGTTGTTGCACCAATAAATCCGTTGTAGAAGAAAGATAAGAAATTTGTGTGGAATGAAAAATGTGAATATGCATTTAAAACTCTAAAGGATTAGTTAACATCTGCACCTATGTTGGTTGTACCTAATCCTAATGGAGACTCTACTATAGTAACAGATGCATCCGAGGAAGGTCTTAGAGGTATTTTGTTGCTAAAGGAGCACCTTATAGCTTATGAGAGAATAAAACTCAAGTTACTTGGACTGAAATATGCTCCACATGACCTAGAGCTTGCTACCATTGTTCATGCACTTCAATTATGGAGGCATTATCTTATTGGTAGAACTTTTGAATTAAAGACTGGCCATCTTGGGATGAAGTATATTTTCACTCAGCCAAATCTGAATACAAGACAGCGAAGATGATTATAATTTCTATCTCAGTATGATTTCAAAATAAGTTATATTAAAGATAAGGAAAACAGAGTGGCAGATGCACTAATTCGTAGAAACCTATTTCTTCTCTTATAACATTCAGAACTCAATTTAAGGATGAAGTAAAAAGTGTTATGAAATTGGATTCTTATTTTCAGCAAGTAAAAATAGTACTTGCTGCAGATCCAAATGATGTGAGATATAAATGTTTTCACTTTAATGACGAAGGAATATTAAGGTTTTAAAATAGAGTATATATACCTTCGTTAAATGAATTTTATAATTCACCTTTTTCTGGACATCCCTGCATTACAAAAATTCTTGCTGACATATAACAACAATATTTTTGGAAAGGGATGAAAAAGGACGTGATTGATTTTGTGACACACTTCTTAGAATGTTAGCGTGTTAAAGTTAAACATATGCATCCAGTTGGTTTACTGTACCCTCACAACATATCGTAATATAAATGGCAAGTAATTAGCATGGAATTTGTTTAAGGATTATCAATGTCAATAAATAAACATGATGTTATTCTAGTTGTTGTTGATAAAATAACAAAGGTAGCACATTTCATTGTTGGTAATCTTAAATATTATTCACCCATTTTAGCAAAACGATGTCTGCATGAAACTTTTAGATTGCATGAAGTACTTGAATTGATCATATCGGATAGAAATCCAAGAATGACATCTAGATTTTGGCAAACACTCAATGCAGCCTTAGGGACTAAACTAAATTTTAGTTCCGCATACCATCCGAAAATGGATGGGAAGACTGAAAGAGTTAACCTAGTTTTAGAAGATATGTTATGAATGTATTACATGGATCAGCAGTACAAATGGGAAGAGTACTGTACGTACCCAAATTTGTAAGGTACTATACTACCGGAACAGTGTAACAAGTGCCCCAATGATGGTACAGGTCTCCTCGCAAGGTGTTCGGGATCCAGAAAATCTCTCGGAGTATGCGTTAACATCCCGCATGCCCCGCTTAGCCCCCGCGTCCTTTATTTTTCCTTTTTTCCCTCTTTTCTTGGCCTTTTGCTCTTTAGTGACAAAACCACTGCCCTGCATGGGCGGCAGTCTCGTGACCGCCGCCCTGATCAGGGCGGTGGTCCTGTAACCGCCGCCCTGCTCAGAGCATCGGTCCTTTATGCATTTTCCAGAAAGTGTTTTGACGTGACTCACGTAAAGATCAATGTTTCACCAGCTTTTCCTTGCTAACTTGGGCTTGCATTTATGTTTTTGGTCCCCTGGAATAGTGTTTGGCCATTGTTTATAGTCTTAGAGTTCCGTTTGGTTTTGATTTTTGGGTGAATGAAAGCTATAAATAAATGGCTTGTGCCCAAGCAAAAGGCCCTGAAGTTTGTCTCTGAATTTCTCTTTGCAATAGACTTAGCTTTCATTTTGCTTAGAGTGCTAGGTTTAGTTCATTATACGTTTAGTTAGCATTGTTCAACTATTGGTAAGCCACATATCCAGCTTGTGTAAACGGTGTTGTTGTTTTATCCAATCCATTGGAGTAGAATAGCTTAGGAAGCCATTAAAGTTACAGGTTTTTCTCTTCAAACAGGATAGTTTCAAGTTCTAGACACTTTATGTTGCATGACTCGCAGTAAATCCCGCTAGGAATTGCATAAGCCAAGCTCTGTACTCTTGCGCTATCCCTCTCCTACTCGCATTATATTCAGTCTGCATTCTGAGTTGTCCTTGTCCCAATATCTACTTCTGTCGATGCTAGCATTACACGCTTTTTTGGATCCACGTGAACACGAAAGAATGAGGAGATCACACTGAGGGGACAAGATCACACACACCATCAGATTCGCCACTGTTCTGCGGAATCCAGGTTTTAACTTTCAAAGTTCTAGTTAGAATCATATCAAATAAAGTAGTTAATTGCTTCATTTCAGTAAATTTTATTCTCAATATTACCAGGGAAGCTGTGGGGATTGATAGTTTCTGAGAAACTATGATTCACTCCTCACTTCTGAGGTAGGATCGAGAATCTCGCAAATAGATCAAGCAAGTTATTTCATTATTTAGAATAAATCTACAAATTGCACAGACAAATAACTACACTCAGTTATTTTGTTTATTTTAAATTTTTATTTCTAGATACGTTTAAATAGCTACTTTTCTTCTTAGAAAGTTAAATACAAAAATAGAAGTTATATATGTTTTAGATTTATCCCACATAGTTAGAATTTGCTTTACTATAGTTAGATTTACATTTTGTTGTGTATGACAATCACGAGACCTAGGGAGCCTAGGGAATACGTATTTGAGCCAATCGTGCCTCAACCCAACCTCGTCACAACAATAGTTGACATAGACCAAAACCTTATAATACAAGTCTTCCAAACAACAACAAATTTACAACTGATCAGTTCTCAGTTGAGAGGGTTAAATATAGAAGACGACCAAACACACACGTTTTGGTCAAATCAACCGAACTACAGATTGCCCTAGGCAAACATTCACATGACTGTAGAAGGGTTCAAAAGAGAATAAACCTTTGGTTGTGATCCTTTGTTCCCACATCCAGGTGCAGGAGACACTCTCACAGACATAGATAGTAGCTTAAGAATCCAAGTTGCAAGAACACCTGTGAGGTATTCCGAGAAAATCACGCAATTATTGAGATTAAACATAGAAGCTGAGAAAGCGTACGATTACTGGATAATAGGGATTAGGACTTGATTTCGTACATGACCATAACAGGGCCGCAACAACCAAGATTCTACGGTTGTGATCCATAGATCCTACAGCCTAACGAATCCACAAGTCAATCAGATATAAACACTGGCCTACACACACTAGTATTCCAATCCACTCCACTTTCACCCATCATCATCGAACAATTGTCCTTACTAGATATAGCGGCTAACGAAGCTAGAGAATTTTGGACTATGCCAGAGAATCGTCCGTAGAGTCAATTGTATTCCACCATCCACCATATGACCTTATCTGGAGACATACATGAAACTATCCCAGGTCATTTCCCACGTATTCCACAACCCATAGATCGAATCATGCCAGATTTTGATATTGATTGGAGCTTTCGAGCAGTCATCCTTGCCGATCGATCTATCACACCAGTCCAAGTTAGAAGGGCCTTCTTTGCCTTAGATTCACAAATTCCATTAGTGTGTATCGAAGACATTAGATTACCTAACTAGTTTTTCTACATCCCATGCATATTCCATCCCCACCGGCTGTCTCGGCATGACCTCGGGAGGTCGGGTACGTGGAAGAGTTACCTGTAGATTCCCACGCTCGCTTGTCACTTTTCCGGCGTACAAAATTGGTGAACCCGACATGAACTAACAACTTTTTCACCTTCTCTTTGAGAAGTTTCATCTTATCTCATCCACCTTTGCTCCTTCCCATTATTCTGTGGGTATTCATATACCCCCCAAATATGTCGGGATTCGATGCATATGGCAGACCCCTCTTGGGTCTTGAGGCATACTACGCCCAGCAAAATAGGCAATCATCACCCTCACTCTCCGTATGGGGGGACAACTACTCAACTAATCAGTTGTCAACACAAACTCCAAGAATTAGATATAATTCATCTTTTTAAACTGAGGAGTTAGATCAAAGCCCTCGAATGCAACAAAAAGAGCCTTCAGGCTCGAACAATATGATGTTTACCAAAGAATCTGGTTCGTCTCCTCAGATGCTACTTAGACCACAAATTAGTAGACAATCTGACCCATACCTGGTCTTAGATGATGAACATTCAATACGTTATCCTAGAAATGAACAATGCTCTCGGGGTATGTACCCATCTATAGGAGGTTTACAAATACAACCCGAGGTCTCTTTTCAAGAAAATACCTCTATGCCACTGCATATAGGAAATACTCATGAAGAAATTTAGCAAGATAGCAATCAGTTTATAGCAAGATATCACATGCCTATACAACACCAGGGTATACAACAAATGCCGCTAAGGAAAAGC
Organism: Taxus chinensis; assembly: GCA_019776745.2. Classification (NCBI taxonomy): domain Eukaryota; kingdom Viridiplantae; phylum Streptophyta; class Pinopsida; order Cupressales; family Taxaceae; genus Taxus; species Taxus chinensis. The sequence continues at coordinate 278,221,080 of CM034150.1, read as the reverse complement.
ATCGTGAATTAACCAAATGAAGTCATTTCAACATTAGTAGAAAAAGTGAGAGGGTTAGAACTTGCTCAAGCAAGTCAAAATCCTCAGTTCATGCAAGCAGGAAGTTTCAATCCTCCATACCACCCTGGCCAATTAGATCTCCTCATAGGAGTAGGCATGTTAGGCATGCCTCCTCAGTATCTGCAACAAATGCCAACAAGGCCCATCATCTCTAACACTATTCCTCCCGGTCTAGTATCAAACAATCCATTACTAGACAATACCCCGCCATACTTAAACATGTACTCCAAATCACCACAAGGAGATATGTTCTCCTCTCCCGGCATTTTGGTTCAAACGCAGGGACTTCCCTATGCCCCTACCAATGCATATGCTGCACCATATCAACAAACCATCCCACCACCACTCCCTCAGCAACCACCATCAATGGTCAAAACCTATGCGATAGGGACTTATTCAGAATATCTGAAAGAGCCCTTAGACTTTGCCATACGAGGTGTCATGCTTCCAAAACCCCTTCCCGATTTACCCAAGTACAAAGGTGAGGGAGATCCAAACGTGCATATCAAAGCTTACGCTACAGCTATACGTGAATTACTCGCTTGGGATGGGGTTGTTGCTAAAATATTCCCCAAAACCTTGGAAGTGATTGCTCTCGACTGGTATTACAGAATACATGAAGCCTCCATCCATTCATTTAAACAACTCGTATCAAATTTCATTAAGGCATTCGACATGAACAAACTGTTAAGAATAGGAATCAAGGAATTCTTGCACATCAAACAAGAATACAACGAATCTATCGCCCATTTCATCCAGAGGTGGCGTATAGTTCTTTATTCTTCAGCAAGTGCTCCAAACATGGATCAGATGGAACTATGTGATTTATTCCTTCATTCTCTCAGTAGAGAGGTGAAGGAAGAAGTCCAGAAGTTCCCACTAAGAACTTACGATGAAGTACTTGAGAGTGCTCTTCGAATAGATCAAGCAGCGATAGATAGTGGTCGTAAGACATGCAACAAACGGGAGGTTAATCACCCCTAATCAGAACACTAAAAATTATCCCACTACCAAAAACATCAATCAAGGACCAAAAATCCTTAACAAAAATTGGGGTGTAACAACGGATGGAGTAACCGACCATCCCAAGAAGGTAAATGTGGTCAATACTCCATCACAAACAAACAATCAAAGAAAACAACAACTTTACCCCAACAATCAATACAGTGGATTTTAACCATCCACAACAACAACAACGGTGAAATCCTATACAAGGGCTAAGCCAAAACTCATTTGGTTATCAAAACCAAAGCCAGAAACAACAAATGCAAAATTTTAATCCTAATAGGCAACAGTTTGATCAGAATTTTAGGCCACAATATACACCAAACCAACAAAACAGGAATTATAATCTTAATTCTTATTGTGGTTTCCACAAAATTCAAGGTCATGATACTAGAACGTGTCGTGACTACAATAAATTCATGCAACGTTTTCCAGAAGAACAAAGACAGTTCTTCACAGATTTGTTTTTGGCAGATCCTGTGTCACCACCACCAAATACGCTCGCAGGGGCAGTTTCCCCTCAGAATGCTCCCCTCAAGATCTTTAACGATCCACTCCCAAATCATGATAGCAACAAGTTGAATCCAACTGGAACAAACAAAAGTGCAATGATGGGAAACAATGATCATAAAGCCTCGACTTCACTAAATCCATCAGTTGCGCCACAGTTAGGAAGTCAATTGAGACCCAAGATAGTCAGTTTGGTAGAATTAGATGCTGAACTACCTATCGAAGCTATAACAAGAACACGAGAATATTTCTCTCAACCGAGCCCAAGTCATCTGCCAGAAACGGATAAGAGTCAACAAATAGTAGAAAAACCCGTGGGTTCCTATGATTTAATTAGTGACCTAACAAAGACCTTCTCGCACATTTCATTTTTAGATTTACTAAAGAACTCTCCTACTCATAGAGCTGCTCTTTTAGAAGCATTAGGTTTAGGTCATCTAATTAACATCACTCCACCTCCTGAAACACAGGTAAATCACGTAGATTTTGATATCCACCCTCCAGGGCAGCCGGACAAGGATATCGAATTCATATTTGAAATAAGTAAAATGCCTACAGATGCTGAGATCACATGCCGAGGTGATCTAGCCTTACACTTACAAGTATGGGTTTATAATAACTATGTAAAACGGGCAATGGTTGATGATGGGGCTGCAGTTAACATAGTCCCTTTCTCTTTCCTCCAAAAACTAGGATATGGGGAAACAAATTGTTCCACCACTCGCAATACATTGAGAGGCTATGATAGCCTTAAAGCCACTTCGATAGGAACTATAATACTGCCGGTCACCTTAGGACCCAAAAAAATCCTAACTGAGTTTTATATTATATATTGGGAAACTAATTATAATATGATACTCGGCCGACCATGGATACACCAAATGAAGGCAATCCCTTCTATGTTATTTCAAGAAGAAAGATTCTTGCATCTAGGAAAGGTATTTGTAGCCAAAGGTGATCCAAAACCTTTAGATTTGCACCTAGCTGATTTAAAGAAAAGACCAGGTGTGCGCTCAGAATTTGAACTTCCGACAAACCAACTCAATAAACCCACTAACCCAAAACCAGAGGAAAAGTTGGTACCTACGACGGATCTTGAAACTATTAGCATAGTCAAAACAAACCCAAACCCCAAAGATAAGGCTAAAGAAATGGTATCATTAGGGACTACTGTAAAAATCGTTGAATTAATAGAACAAGATTTACCAATGTTCTTACCATTTGATTCAGTAGGCATAGGATATTCCCTAGGTGTTGGTTCCCTTCCAGCAGAGGACCTCTGCATGGTAGAAGTTGAGTGCGTAAATATAGCAGATACCCCAACATCTATACTTCCAGCTAAATATTGGACTCTCCATTTCAATGGAGCTAAATGCTGTTATGGAGTGGGGGTAGGTATAATTCTTACTTCGCCTGAAGAGAAAGTCCTACCATTTTCCTTTAAGCTAAACTTTCAATGCACAAATAATGGCGCTGAGTATGAAGCCCTCCTCCTTGGCCTCACCTTAGCCAAAAGAATCGGTATTGATAACCTCAGAGTCTTAGGAGACTCACAATTAGTGACAAACCAGGTTTCTAAGGTATACGAAACCAAATCCGAACACTTGCAGCTTTACAAAGAAGCCGTATTAGATTTAAGCAAGGTGTTTAACTTCATATCCATTGAAGCAATCCCACGAGAGAAAAATCTTCTCGCCGATTCAATAGCAACTTCAGCATCACGTTTTACTCCAAGCAATGAGTTAGAAGATACCCAGTTCACGGTGTCCATTCGTGATGAACCATTGATAAAAACAATGACAAATCCCCTTTCAAGCGGAAGTGAATATACCTTCCTAGACCATATTGATAGTGATGCGGCTACTTTGGATTACTTAAATGTCTATGCAGCACTACATCTCTCTTATCATATGTTAGATTTATCCTTAATTCCACATTCGTCTTCCTACTTCGGAAATCCCGTGATGGATCTTCCCTCACAAATGGAACCTAGCATATACGCAGTAGAAAATGGGGATGATTTGGATTTACCTCCAGCACCACCTGAGTTCGAAGAAGGTAACACCTCTTTGATCGAAGAAACAATCGATGTCAACATCGGGACAGAAGATGAACCGAGAATATTGAAACTAGGATCCTCGTTAACCCCAGAAGAAGTAGAAATACATACTCAGATCCTCAAAGAACATTAGAAGGCATTTGCATTTAATTATAAGGAGATGACAGGAGTCGCACCCCACATTGCGGTGCACAACCTTGTCACTAAATCAGATGCAAAGCCAGTTAAACAAAAATCAAGACCCATGAAGCCCAAGGTAGCTCTCATGGTAAAGGAAGAGGTAATAAAACTCCTCGAGGTAGGATTCATCAAACAAGTCGACTACTCCCAATGGGTATCTAACATCGTTCCCGTTCTTAAGAAGAATGGAAAGATACGCATCTGCATAGATTTTCGAGACATCAAAAAAGCATGTCCTAAGGACGACTTCCCATTACCATCCATAGATGTCATTGTTGATGTAACAGCTGGATTTGAATTTTTGTCTCTCATGGATGGATTCTCGGGATACAATCAAATCAAAATATCTGAGTAAGATCAAGCTAAAACTATGTTTATAACTCCTTGGGGAACCTATTGCTAGGCTGTTATGCCATTTGGTCTCAAGAACGCTGGTGCTACCTACCAGCGAGCTATGACATATATATTCCATGATTTAATTCATAAAATCATGGAGTCCTACGTAGATGACTTATTGGCTAATGCCAAGAAGCGTTGTGACCATCCGGAAGTACTTTGCGTCATTCTTTCACACCTAATAGAATACGGAGTCACACTAAATCCAGAGAAATGCGTCTTTGGTGTAACAGGAGGAAAGCTCCTAGGTTACATCATATCGTCACGAGGGATAGATGTTGATCCAACCAAAATTCGGGCTGTCCTCGAAATGGTCCCACCTTCGAATGAATCTGGAATCAGATCATTTCTCAGAAAACTGGGTGCAATCTGGAGATTTATCCCGGACTTAAGCTTCGCCATTCATCCAATCAACAATTTACTCAAGAAAGACTATAGCATTGATTGGACCAAAGACTGTAATGAAGCCTTTGATGCAGTTAAGCGTTTCCTATTATCACCACCTACGCTAATGCCACCAAAGCTAGATCACCCGTTAATTTTATATTCATGAGCTACCAATGTCTCGTTAGCTTGTATGTTGGCCCAAGAGGACGATGACAAGAGAGAACGTGTGATTTATTTCATCAGCTGAACACTGCTCGACTATGAAACACGCTATACACAGGCAGAACGAGAATGCCTTGCCATAGTCTTTGCTACTAAACGCCTAAGACATTATATGCTAAACCAAGAAACAAGGGTTATGGTAAAAATGGACCATTTACGAACTTTCCTCACACAAGGGTCTGTCGACACTAAAATTTTCCTCCGTAATTTCTATTTCATTAATGTATTAGGAATAGGATGTTGTTAAGTATAATTAGTAGTAGCGTCCGATAGAAGATAACAGGGCTGCCAGTACGATGGCGCCAATAATGTATAGTACGGTAACAGTCAAAGTACAATAGGAATGTTGTGGTAAAAAGTAAATATTTGTCGTAAGTGGTTGGTAATGTTAAAATGTCAAAGTTTGGGTAAGTAGAGAAGTAGGGTCTACATTATTAGGAATTAGAAATATTATATTGGTAATAAGGACAAGGAGTGAGGTCATAAATATTTTGTGTATTTTATTTGTAAAAAGTCTAAAAATGTGGAACCTATGTAAAATGATAAGGTTTATCTTATCTTAAAAGATAAGCTTACATGTACAGATAAGAGTTAAGGTATGGAATATGATTCGTCAGAGTGGATTTCTTATCCTATCTTAGAGATAAGATGGATAAGCCTGGAAGTTCTATAAATAGAGAGGCCACCCCCCTCATTTAGCATAGAAGGAAGTAGTGAGAAATATTGTAGGAAGTGTGTGAAGGAAGCCATCAGTTTAAAGGTGTGTTGAAGAAGCCATTAAGAGGTGTAATTGTAAAGTTTCTCCCATAGTCTTGGTGAAAGGCAAGTGAAGTCAATAACACTTGAAGTACCTCATGGGTGAGATTGTAACAATTTCATGTTAATATTATAATTTACTTTAATATTTTAGATTTTTCATCATTCTGTCTTATCATAGTCGATGGTATTCTTGTTTTATGATTGAGATCACAAAGCTATCCCAAGGAGAGAAGGAGAAGATAAGGGATTATCATGCTCATGTTCTAGAGCTAAGGAGGAAGCTCGATGCCCAGATCCAGAAGGAAGGATTAGTGGATGGGTTAATGAATGGCGTGGATAATCTCCTCTGTAAGCACTTCATTCTTGGGATGAAGCCAGAGATCAGACAACGAGTGAAGTATGACCACCCAGCTACCATTGAACAAGCAAAGGAGATTGCAAGAAGGTAAGAAGAAAGCATGGAAGAGGAGCCCAAAGAAATTGTTGCTAAAGTAGAGCCTACACCAGCACCTTTGGTCTAGAATTCACAACCAATCCCGGTGAGCACAAATATTTCTCCTAGTACATCTACTGAGTATGAAGATTTTCTCAAAAATATGGGTCAGTTAACTATTAATCTTCTTCAAGGAAAGGAATTTAGTTCTCAGGGAGGAGATAGAGGTCCAAAAAGAAATATTTTGAAGTTGTATGTTATGGTTGTTATAAAAAGGGTCATTATAAGTATAATTGTCCAGATAGAGCTTCTACATCTGGTAAAGGAGATAATGATAAAGGAAAAGTACCTGTGAATTCTTTTGATGTAGTAGATAAGAGCAGAAATAATGAAGTAGATGTGTTTGTAACAAAAAGAAAGAAAGAAAAAGATAATCAAGATGGAAATGATCCTAAGAAGATGAAAGAAGAAACTAGTAAGAAACATAGGAGAAGAAAGTTGGGTGTGTAGGATTTTCTGATTTCACAGGGGCAAGGACCATACTCCATCTTGGAAGATCTGTCCAAAAGGCCTGTAAATATTACATATGGTCAACTCTTGGCTATGTCTTCTGAGAAGAGGCGGGAGTTGCGAAGTGGACTCAATGCTCGATAAAGAAAGGAGGTTGAGGTCCCTGTTTTGGAGTCAAAGGCTGATCCCTATGCTCCACAAGCTGAGGTATTATGTAATGGTATTTCAATTCATGATGTCTTAGTTGATGGAGGTGTTGCAGTTAATGTAATGACCGAGTCTGTAATGAATATGTTGGGTTAAAAATTGATCGCCCTTCAACACTTATGTTAAGGTCATTAAATAAGGGAAAAACTAAACTAGAAGCTGTAGTTTCAAATGTGGCAATATCTGTTATGGGTGTTGTATGTGTGGTAGACTTTCAGGTGATGAAAAATGGTACTATTGTGTACCCAATGCTGCTGGGAAGACCATGGCTAAGGAGAGTTCATGCAAGAAACTACTGGAATGTAGGTTTCATGACACTTGGACGTGGTAGAGAGAGGGTGAAGATAAATGTGATCCCTCGGCATCATAAAGCAGAACCTATAGATTCAAGTGATGAAACTGATGATTGGACATCCTCTGATTACTCTAGTACCAGTGAAGTGGACACTGAAGATGAAGAAAGTGAGGTGGATGTTTCAGTCATGGATATCCTTCTAGTCACACCAACTCATGACCCCATAAAATTATCTGAAGAAGTTGATGATCGTCTCCAACAAATAAAGATTGGTGATGCTGTGATGGAGAGTGAGAAGGAATCCTACCTCCAGCTCTTTCGAAGGTACATACACCTATTCACTTTTGATTACAAGGAACTCCGTCAAGTAAGTTGGGTAGAACATTCTATTGAGCTGGTAGATGGTGCTAAGCCCATAAAGCAAATGCCATATAGAATGAATCCTAATTTTTCCAAGACTGTAAAAGAAGAAATAGATAAGTTGCTTGATGCAGGATTCATATTTGCTGTGGAGAATTCAGAATGGGTTTCTCCCATTGTGATCTCAATAAAAAAGAATGGGAAGCTACGCATTTGTGTTGATTACAGGAAGCTCAATAAGGCAACAAAGAAGGATCATTACCCTCTTCCATTTTCAGATCAGATCTTGGATGAAGTAGCTGGCCAGGAGTGCTATAGTTTTGCTGATGGATATAGCGGCTACAACCAAGTTCGTATAGCAGAGAAAGATCAGCTGAAGACCACGTTCACCACTCCTTGGGGAACGTTTTCTTATAGAGTTATGCCTTTTTGGTTGTGTAATGCTCCAGCAACATTTCAGTCGTTTGATGAATAGGGTGTTCGAACCCTACACTGGGACCTTCATCAGAGTATTTCTGGATGATTTTTACATATATGGGAGCAAGTTGGACCACCTGCACCAGATGGAGATAGCATTTCACAGGTTATATGAAGCACAAGCCTCACTAAACCCTACAAAGTGTGTCTTTGGATTTTCTAAAGGTGTTTTGTTAGGGCATGTTGTATCCAGAGATGGTATTGGTACTGATCCTGATAAAGTTTCAAAAATCAAAGATTTACCATTTCCTATGAATAGAAGTAAGTTGAGATCATTTTTAGGCCATGTGGGTTACTATAGAAGGTTCATCAAGAATTTCTCAAAGATTGCACAGCCACTAACCCAGTTTTTGAAGAAGGATGTTACTTATGAACCAGGAAATAAAGCGCATGAAGCTTTTGAACAACTGAAGGAAGCCCTGGTGTCTTCACTTGTTCTAAAGAATCCAGATTGGAGCAAGCCATTCATTATGTACACTGATGCCTCAGATGCAGCACTAGGAAGTACTCTGAGCCAAAAGGATGAAAATGGGAATGAACATCCAGTTTACTTTGGGAGTAGAAAAATGAGTAGTGCTGAGGTAAATTATATTGTAACTGAAAAAGAGGCTCTGGCTATCATTTTTGCTGTAAAGAAGTTTAGGAATTACTTGCTAGGAAAAAATTTCTACTTGTAACAGATCATCAGGCTCTAAAATATATTGTAAATAATCCTAACCCATCAGGGAGGATAGCAAGATGGATAATTTTGCTACAAGAATTTGAATTTGATATAATAGATAGGCCAGGAAAGAAGCATGTCAATGCAGATGCACTCTCTCAAGCCTATGATGGTTTACGATCATCTTGTGATGATGATGATTTCCCCGATGCAGCCTTGTTATCCCTTGACACAATCCCTAGTGAATACATATATATTTGGAATTATCTGAATGAATTCAAGTTTCCTGATGGTGCCAATGCAAAGACTAAGAGAAAGATTACTCAAGCCAGTCGTCCATATTCTATTCTGCATGGAGTATTATTTCGAATAAGACCTGATGGACAGTACAAGAGGGCAGTTGGACGTGATCAAGGGAAGGAGCTACTAGAAGAATTCCACAATGGTACATGTGGAGGGCACTTCTCTGGACAACTTACAACAAGAAGGATCTTGGATGCAGGTTATCACTGGCCCACTCTTTTTAAAGATTGTTATAATTATTGTAAGACATGTGATATTTGTCAAACACATGGTAACCGTAAGACTTCATCAGCTCCATTATACCCTATTCTTCCACTTGGTCCCTTTGAAAAGTGGGGAATAGACATTGTAGGTCCACTTCCAACTACCTCACGCCAAAATAAGTATATTTTAGTTGCCACAGATTATTTAACCAAGTGGGTTGAAGCTAGGCCATTGAAAACAACTTCCATGGATGAAGTGGCAAGGTTCATATATGAACGCATTGTCACCAGATTTGGTTGTCCATTAGAAATTGTAACAAATCAAGAAAGCCACTTCATTAATGAGGTGGTAGAAGCCCTAATCAATAAGTTTTCTATTAAGCACAGGAAGGCAACAACATACAAGCCAAACACAAATGGACAGGTGGAACGAACAAATTTTGTGTTGTGTCAAATTCTAGCAAAAGATACAGCCTTGCAGGTACATAAATGGGATAAGAGGATTCATGCAGCATTGTGGGCATATAGGGCAACATCAAAGTCAGCAACAAGATACTCCCCATTTTAGTTGGCTTATGGCATTGATCCAGTTCTTCCTATTGAGTTTTATATTCCCACAGTCAGATTAATGGAAAATGAAAGAATGGATGAAAGTGATTCAGTAAAAGAAAGGTTGGTACATCTTCATTTGCTATAGGAAATGAGGGAAATAGCTAAGGATACAAAATATAAGAAGAAAATGAAGCAGAATGAATAATTTGATCAAAAGATCCTGTGGTCTCCATTTCATGTGAATTACTTGGTTCCAGTATATGATTCCAGATACAAAAAAAGAAGACAGAGAAAATTTCTTCCAAAATGGATGGGGCCCTACAAAATAGCAGCTGTGCATGAAAATGGTATGTACCGACTGGAGGAATTGGATGGCACTCCCATTATGAAATGGGTCAACCACGACAAGTTGAAGATTTTCTAAGCACCAGAATAGTCTACTCCGAGGACGGAGTAGAAGCTAGGAAGGGGGAAGATGTTCACACTAAAATTTTCCTCCATAATTTCTATTTCATTAATGTATGTATTAGGAATAGGATGTTGTTAAGTATAATTAGTAGTAGCGTCTGATAGAAGATAACGGCGCCGTCAGTACGGTGCTGCCAATAATGTGGAGTACGGTAACAGTCAAAGTACAATAGGAATGTTGTAAAAAGTAAATATTTGTCGTAAGTGGTCCGGTAATGTTAAAATGTCAAAGTTTGAGTAATTAGAGAAGTAGTGTCTACATGATTAGGAATTAGAAATATTATATTGGTAATAAGGACAAGGAGTGAGGTCATAAATATTTTGTGTATTTTATTTGTAAAAAGTCTAAAAATGTGGAACCCATGTAAAATGATAAGGTTTATCTTATCTTAAAAGATAAGCTTACATGTACAGATAAGAGTTAAGGTATGGAATATGATTCGTCAGAGTGGATTTCTTATCCTATCTTAGAGATAAGATGGATAAGCCTGGAAGTTCTATAAATAGAGAGGCCACCCCCCTCATTTAGCATAGAAGGAAGTAGTGAGAAATATTGTAGGAAGTGTGTGAAGGAAGCCATTAGTTTAAAGGTGTGTTAAAGAAGTCATTAAGAGGTGTAATTGTAAAGTTTCTCCCATAGTCTTGGTGAAGGGCAAGTGAAGTCAATAACACTTGAAGTACCTCATGGGTGAGATTGTAACAATTTCATGTTAATATTATACTTTACTTTGATATTTCAGATTTGTCATCATTCCGTCTTATCATAGTCGATGGTATTCTTGGGTTATGTTGTTGTTTTGTTTCTAGATTACATCCACCAAACTAAAGGCTGTGCATTAGTAAATAATCATAGCACGAGGAGTTCCCGGTGAAGAATTATCATAGTGTCGGATTGGTGATGACAGGTTCCTTGTCTAAAAAGGCTAGACGTTTTATAACATTAATGGGAGAATTCGAATTAACATTTGTAAATCAGAAGTCGGTTAAAGGAAAAATCATCACAGATTGGTTAGCTAACAACCCATTAGACGGAGGTGATTTAGTAGATTTAGACTTTCCAGATGAGTGCGTCTACTACATCAAACCCGACCCTCTATCTCTGAGTGCCTTTGGTACACGGATATCATTAATTATATCATGGACCATATGTACCCAGAAGGAGTTACACCGCAACAAAAAAGGTGGTTACGCATTATCGTAGCTAAATACGTCATTATAGAGCAAGTGCTCTACCGAAAAGAATTCGATGGAATGCTCCTAAGATGTGTCGACACGGAAGAATCCAAGAAGATTCTCCATGAATCTCACAGTGGAATATGTGGAGGCCACTTCGGTGGCCATGCCACCGCTCGAAAAATACATCGAATGGACTATTTCTGGCCCACTCTAGAACATGACACAATAGAGTTTGTACGCAGGTGTCATAAGTGCCAAGAATTCTCCCATGAGATTCATATGCCGGCACAAGCTCTGCAACCAATCACTACTCCATGGCCCTTTTCTACATGGGGCCTAGATTTGATAGGGAAATTCTCTCCCTCGTCTACAGATGGCCATAATTTTATAATCACGGCCACTGAATATTTTACCAAATGGGTAGAGGCTATGCCTCTTACTACTGTACCTGGTTCTGTAATCGCCAAGTTCATTTTGAACCAAATCATTTGCAGGTACGATATCCCGCAAATCATTATCTCCGATAATGGAACTTCTTTTAAGAATGAAGAGGTTCATGAACTATGCAATAAATTTAAGATAAGCCATCATACGGCTTCCTTGTATTACCCTCAAGCCAACGGACAGGCTGAAGCGACAAACAAGACATTGAAAGCCATTCTCCTTAAAACGGTAAAAGAAAACAAACGAGATTGGCATTTGAACTTATATCTGGCCTTATAAGAACACCAATAAGAACACCTCAATAAGAACACCCACGGGAGCAACTCCTTTCTCACTAGTGTTCGGGGCAGAGGCAGTTCTCCCACTCGAGGTTGAAATACCCAGTCTCCGCATTTCATTACAAGGGATTCTGGATGAAGACGCTTACAGAGAAGCACGTCTTTCTCAACTAGAAAGCCTATATGAAACTAGGTTAGATGCTGAACAATGACATAGAATCTATGCTGACCGGATGTGCCGGAAGTACAAAAAGAAGGTCTATGAACGTGACATATACGAAGGGGATCTAGTTCTAATATTAGACAGCCGGATTGACAAGAAGACCGGCGAAGGAAGGAAATTCCGGCTCAAATGGTTGGGCTCATACCAAGTCATGAAGGACTACGGAAATGGTGCATACCTCTTATGTACGCTAGAAGGTGAGGAATTTGGCGAAACAGTCAATTCCTTGCACCTCAAGTGGTTCTACACATAAGCAGCTAGCACTACTTATATAACTATTTACATTGCATCTTCATATAGATTAAGATCATTTTGTCCGTTTGTCTCTTACATGAATGGTGATCAAGGAATCTATTCTCAAAGCAATTCATAGCAAACTCATGATGTTGTTGGCATAAAACTCTTTAATCATACCTCTCCATTTTCATGATGTCATCAGATTATCTCAGAATCTTTTATCAAATAAAGTCAGACATGACGAAGTCTTAACGGTAACCATACCAAGATCTGCAAGTTTATTCTCGTTTTTATTTCTTCTTAGGGTAGGTGTCTTGCCTATGGTCTATTCTAGAAGCTTCATGGTGTCACATCTATCCCATATATACATTCTCTTTGGAAATAAGTCACATAACTGACATTTTACTCAAGATAAACAAGTCAACACGTTGATCAAAACAGAAAAATTTAATTTTACACATTTCCCTTGCCCCAGCACCAACCTTTGGTGATGAGCTTGCATCTCTTACTAGTGACTGTAGGGTTAGGAAAGGATGGAAATGCCCTTAATCGCCTATACCTTGCCCATGGTGATAAACCCACGCTTCTTACTAGTAGCATGGGGCAAAGTGTAGGGGTTCCTCTTGACAAAGCAAATGTTAAATGATCATACGTAAACAATTCAAACTTTGAAACTTTGAGTCAAAAACAAATGAATCAGATGTTCAAAATTCCAAGAGAGTTAAAATCCTAAAAACCAAGATTTTGTCTACTATGTGGCCATCTACGGATACTAAGTCTAGATAAACCACAAAGTAAGTTGCATTCTAAACTATGAAGTCATTCGGGTAGAGTAAGCTTGTAGCTTCCAATTTGGTTCCGCCAAAGCTTTGTCTGTCTTTCATCACTATCATTTCAGCTACACTTCATAACTTGTGCCCTTTCTAGCTCTCGGTGATGAGCCCTTGCATCTTACTAGTTGTGTGGAGTTAGGAGTGGGGCAAGTTAATCTGTTCATCGTACTAGTTATATTCATCACTTTGCAAAACAAACATGAGGTATCCAAAATTGCTTACGAAAAGCTAAGATTCAAAATCACATTATATCTACATATATCAGCATCATGAAATACAAAAAAGGAAACAAACATTTGCATCATCTGTTCTCCATTGCATGCATCCTAAAAAGCATATAAACATACATTGTAGTATACATAGGGAAACTTGAAAATAGAAAGGAAACCATGAGTGCCAATATTTTGATCCCAAAACGAATGCATATATATAAATGATCAACGTTTATATACAATGCCATCATGCACTAAGCATGGTTAAAATGCTCAAAGAGCCTGGGATATACAAAGGAATATATAATACAAAATACTACGAGAGCCAAATGGCCTCTCGATCCCTACGCGACCCCTCCGAAGGTGCGTGCCCACGCCTAAGGACTCCCGCTACACCGGTGCTCTGAATGTACGGAGGGCTTAGGATCCCGAGGAGCAGCCGCAGTCTCACCACGAGAACGACTCCTCATAAGACACTCAGCCGTCCTGTACCCCGCTAGCTCGGTGCGAAGGGTCGATACCATCCTGGCCACATGCCAGACTAGGAGTAAAAACTTGTCAGTATGCCTATCAGCTGTTGAGGGCTCCCCAGCATCTATGGATAGCTCTGCTCGTGTCCTATCCATGGGGATCATCAGGGAATCAGTACATACCCTGCGGATAAAATCCTACCACTCATCAACAGTCTCTGCAAACAAAGGAGAAAATGAATTAGAAACTAAGCAAGAGGCTAAAAGATACAAAATAGCAACTAAGGAGAGCATACAAACAAACATTAAAAGGGAGAAAGGGTAACTTACTCGGATCCCCAGGCCTCCAGGATGGGTCACTGGGTCCGGCACCTACAGCAGATGCCTGCTGCCGACTAAGGGGGCTGCTCCTGTGGCAGGAGCAACATGTCACCCTACAACAGACTCATCCTCTCTACCATGGCCCTGGGAGAGTGGTTCCTCTAAAACTAGAGTATCCCTCTCTGCGCTCTTCTCGGCCCTCTCTGCCTCCATAATGTCCTGAGTGTCATGCCACTCAGGATCGCTGTCCTCAGGTCTCCTCCTCTGTCCCTCCCTCTATGAACTCCTCAGACTCAGAGTCAATATCAATAGGGTCATCACTGTTGTGCAGCAGAACCCGTGGCAATCTGAAGTAAAGGTGCCCGAGACGCACCGGCTCTCCCTCTAGCACAAACTATCCTCCTGGCTACAATGGGAATGCCAGGAGTAATCACTGTCCAACCTCAGCCTCTAGGCCCCCCTCTGGCCTCACGAACTGATCTATAGACTAGCACCACTAGGGGAAGCATACCCATATATGGTAGGCCAAACTATTGAGGAACCCGGCCAAAGGGGTGTGCCTCCACTCGTCCCACTCCTATCAATGAGCTGCCCTGTGGTGGAGCAGGAGATCAAGGTAAGAGTATCCTCACCCCATATGCTGGTCATGGTCTGGTACTGGTGTCACCTCCATGTCGGCAGTAGTCAGGGAGGAAACTGGCTGATGAGGTGCTCTAAGCACCGACATGTCTGATCCATCTAGCTGCCCTAACAACTCCAGGATCTGCCACCTCCACACCCCTGCCATAGGGGATGAAATGCTCATAAAGCCAACTCATGACTAGAGTCGGGTGGCTCAATGACTACCCCTATAAATGGACCACCCTGTATAGATCGTGGTAGGTGGTACCTAAGAATGTCTGTACTCCCCAAGCGTATATCCGACCGTGCCCCTCTATCTGTGCAATAATGGGGGCCCAACAGTATAATAATGTGTCCCACTCCCTTGTCCCCGATCAATCTCGAGGCAAGGATCCCCATGATGGCCTATCAAAATATGGGGATGGGAAAAGAAGGAATGGATCGAACTCTCACCCCCTTCTTCGACCCCGTGGAGATGGCTGCATCTCCCATATAAGTCGCCCACTATGTAATCTGTGCCCGTGAGCCAACTGTCTCCAAAGTGAGTTTCCTCCCGATAATCGGGACCCCTAGAATGCGGTAGACGTCCTCCAATGTAATGGTCCACTCGCCACAGACCCCTGGCAATCGGAAGGTGTTCTGATCTGCATCCCAGTAAGAGAATAAGTCACAAAGGATGTGACTAGATGGTGCAACATGGGGCACTGCGCGATATGCGCAATATGCCAAGCCCTCTGAAGTGTGTCCCTCCTCATCCTGTGAAAGGGCATCTAATACCCCTGGGAGCCAATCACACCTCCCTCTCTCTGCTCTATCGGATGTACTCCTCTCTCGCCTGCATACACCCAAAAACACACAAAACAGAGCAAGTTAGTATCCGAACAATACTGAGAAAGTCATAAAAACACGTAGAAATGCTAAAAATATAAACACAATCTCAAAAACAAGTTCCATTTGCATTCTGTGCAAAACCCACCGCCCTGAGCAAGGAGGCGGTTTTGTTAACCTCCACCTTAAAGGTGGCGGTCGTGTAACCGCCACCCTAAATAGGGCGGCGGTCATGTAAACCGCCACCCAGGCCAGGGTGTCGGTCGTGGTCCTGAAAACCCACGTGGGTTTTAAACCTAAAAAGGCCTAAAAATTGTAATAAAATGACCATTTTAACTTTAAAACAAGAGCCTACCCAGTAGGCGCCCCCCCTAGGTGGACCTTTTGAACACTAGCATTTTCAAAAATGACCCCCCAATTGCAGAGTATTTAGCATTTCAAAATTAAGGGAGAAAAAAACAATAAACTGAAGAAAACTAACCTGTGATCGCTGAGGTCAGTGTTCCGCACGTGGAGGCATGATCATGATCTCGCTGCGAACGTTTCGACTCTACTTACACAAGAAACCATCACCGTGGGTCCTAGAGCTCAAAATAAATCAAATCGACTCGCGCAAATGAATAGGAGAATGGGCCCACTTTCATATATATAGCACTCTGTTTCATTTTAAAAATGATTTTTTCACAGGTGTGGAGCGCTGATGGAGGTAAGTTCCTATCCCCACACAAATGGTACGTTCTCATTCCCTGTTATTCTTAGTGTTTATTTTTTTGAATTATTGTGTCTATCTGCACTTGATTTCTCTTTTCATTTTGCAGGTAGCGGGCATATTGGATGGCGTCATTTCAACACACGAACATGTCAGGTATAACTTCTAACTTCCCATTTCAGGACTGCCATACTCGGACCAACCGTTTTACGCCTCTTCATGGCTAAAACGCTTCTCCGAGGGGGGCAATATGTACGTACCCAAAATTTTAAGGTATTGTATTGTCGGAACAGTGTAACAAGTGCCCCAATGATGATACAAGTCTCCTTGCAAGATGTTCAAGATCCGGAAAAGCTCTCTGAGTGTGCGTTAACATCCCGCATGCCCCGCTTAGCCCCCGAGTGTCCTTTATTTCTTTCTTTTTCCCCTCTTTTCTTGGCCTTTTTCTCTTCAGTGACGAAACCCGCCACCCTGCATGGGCGGTGGTCTTGTGACCGCTGCCCTGATCACGGCGGCGGTCCTGTAACCACCGCCATTGCTCAGAGCAGCAGTCCTTTACGCATTTTCCAGAAAGCGTTTTGACGCGACTCACGTAAAGATCAACGTTTCACCAGCTTTTCCTTGCCGACTTGGGATTGCATTTATGTTTTTGGTCCCCTGGAATAGTGTTTGGCTATTGTTTATAGTTTTAGAGTTCAGTTTGGTTTTGATTTTTGGGTGAATGAAAGCTATAAATAAATGGCTTGTGCCCAAGCAAAAGGCCCTGAAGTTTGTCTCTGAATTTATCTTTGCAATAGACTTAGCTTTCATTTTTCTTAGAGTGCTTAGTTTAGTTCATTATACGTCTAGTTAGCATTGTTCAACTGTTGGTAAGCCACATATCCAGCTTGTGCAAACGGTGTTGTTGTTTTATCCAATCCATTAGAGTAGAATAGCTTAGGAAGCCATTAAAGTTGCAGGATTTACTCTTCAAATAGGATAGTTTCAGGTTCTAGACGCTTTATGTTGCATGACTCGCAGTAAATCCCTCTAGGAATTGTATAAGCCAAGCTCTGTACTCTTGCGCTATCCCTCTCCTACTCACATTATATCCAGTCTGCATTCTGAGCTGTCCTTGTCCCAATATCTACTTCTGTCGATGCTAGCATTACACGCTTTTTTGGATCCACGTGAACACAAAAGAACGAGGAGATCACACTGAGGGGAAAAGATCACACACACCATCAGATTCACCACTGTTCTGCGGAATCCAGGTTTTAACTTTCAAATTTCTAGTTAGAATCATATCAAATAAAGTAGTTAATTGCTTCATTTCAGTAAATTCTATCCTCGATATTGCCAGGGAAGCTATGGGGATTGATATTTTATGAGAAACTATGATTCACTCCTCACTTCTGAAGTAGGATCGAGAATCTTGCAAATAGATCAAGCAAGTTATTTCATTATTTAGAATAAATCTACAAATTGCACAAACAAATAACTACACTCGGTTATTTTGTTTGTTTTAAATTGTTATTTAATTTTTATTTCTAGATACGTTTAAATAGTTGCTTTTCTTCTTAGAAAGTTAAATACAAAAATAGAAGTTATATATGTTTTAGATTTATCCCACATAGTTAGAATTTTCTTTACTACAGTTAGATTTACATTTTGTTGTGTATGACAATCACGAGACCTAGGGAGCCGAGGGAATACGTATTTGAGCCAATCGTGCCTCAACCCAACCTCGTCACAACAATAGTTGACATAGACCAAAACCTTATAATACAAGTCTTCCAAACAACAACAAATTTACAACTGATCAGTTCTCAGTTGAGAGGGTTAAATATAGAAGACGACCAAACACACACGTTTTGGTCAAATCAACCGAACTACAGATTGCCCTAGGCAAACATTCACATGACTGTAGAAGGGTTCAAAAGAGAATAAACCTTTGGTTGTGATCCTTTGTTCCCACATCCAGGTGCAGGAGACACTCTCACAGACATAGATAGTAGCTTAAGAATCCAAGTTGCAAGAACACCTGTGAGGTATTCCGAGAAAATCACGCAGTTATTAACATAGAAGCTGAGAAAGCGTATGATTACTGGATACTAGGGATTAGGACTTGATTTCATACATGACCATAACAGGGCCGCAACAACCAAGAGTCTACGGTTGTGATCCACATATCCCACAGCCTAATGAATCCACAAGTCAATCAGATATAAACACTGGCCTACGCACACTAGTATTCCAATCCACTCCACTTTCACCCATCATCATCGAACAATTGTCCTTACTAGATATAGCGGCTAACGAAGCTAGAGAATTTTGGACTAGGCCAAAGAATCGTCCATAGAGTCAATTGTATTCCACCATCCACCATATGACCTTATCTAGAGACATACATGAAACTATCCCAGGTCATTTCCCACGTATTCCACAACCCATAGATCGAATCACGCCAGAGTTCGATATTGATTGGAGCCTTCGAGCATTCATCCTTGCCGATTGATCTATCACACCAGTCCAAGTTAGAAGGGCCTTCTTTTCCTTAGATTCACAAATTCCATTAGTATGTATCGAAGACATTAGATTGCCTAACTAGTTTGTCTGTATCCCACGCATATTCCATCCCCACCGGCTGTCTTGCCACGACCTCGAGAGGTCGGGTACGCGGAAGAGTTACCTGTAGATTCCCACGCTCGCTTGTTGCTTTTCTGGCGTACAAGTACCTCCCATTAGTGGAATTTTCTTATAACAACATGTATCACACCTCTCTGAAAATGGCACCTTTCGAAGCATTATACGGAAGGAAATGCAGAACTTTAGTTAGCTTGGATAACATAGAGGACAAAGAGGTAATTGGACTTGAAATCCTTACTAATATGAAACAGCAAGTTAAAATGATTCGTGAACATTTGAAGGAAGCAACAGATAGGAAAAATAGTTATGTAGACTTAAAACGAGTTAACAAGAAATTTGAACTTGGTAAGAAGGTCTTTTGCGGGTTAAACAAAAAAAGAGTTCTATAACTTTTGGCAAGGCTACCAAGTTATCATCTCGTTATGTTGGACCCTTTGAAATGGTTGAAATAATCAACCTTGTAGCTTATTGTTTCGCTTTACCTCCTAATTTATCACGAATGCATGATGTTTTCCATATTTCTTTACTTAAGAAATATTTTTTAGATTTATCACATGTGTTAAATTGGAATTCCTTGCAGGTCCAAGACCTAGGAATAATCGTAGTTAAACCCATCCGAGTGCTAGAAACTCACCAGTGACACTTAAGAAATCACCATATAAGTCAATGTAAGGTCCAGTGGGACCAATTTAATGAAGAAAGTGCAACCTAGGAAAACCTCAAAGAAATGAAAATATATTTTCCATATTTATTTAAATAGAACTAATTTTGTTGATTGATAAAACTTGAAGATTTAATTCTTAGTATATCAATAAACCTTTTAGTTTTGGGAAGACATTAAATTCTTTAGTATTAAAACAACTATTTTATTGCTGAATAATTATTAAAAATTGAACTTTTCAAAATTGGTTCTTTTATGAACTTATGAATGAAGAAATTATGAATTGGTTATATTCTTTATGAAAATTATTGATTAATTTAATCATCGGGACGATGATGCTTTTTAGGAGGGTGGTATGCAACACCTCTAGCATTACAGGTACTTAAGATGACTTCTAATTTAGAAGATACAAACTTTTACATGTGATTTTGTCTTAAGAGGATGTACTCTTGTGACTATGGAAATCATGTTTGCAATAGAAAAAAATTCATCCTTTTTACAGGTTCATTATGTCATGTTTTTATATATTTAATCAGATCAACCCACTTCCTTATGCAGAATTAGTTCGCTACTTGAATTGAGAAATTTGGTTTTAGTTTTTATAAAACTCTTCCTTCAAAAAAACATTACCTTAGATCAATTCCATTTATTCAAGGTATGATTTTGATTCATAATTTTGTGATCATAACAACCAAGTCTATTAGATCAGTTGATTGTTGGGTTCGTATTGTGCTAGAGAATTAATAAAGTCTTCAGACCCTGCAGTATGTTGATTACTGATGTCATGGTTTTTTCTTCATTTAATTGATTGCAATGCTTTCTTTGAATAGTAACCTATTTTAAATATACGTTTAATGTTGAGTGGCTATGTCCTAGATCTAAGTCTAGCCTGTGTCTCTTCAATATTTTGAGATTAAGATGTTGTGACTTAAACTAGAGACCTACCTATGGACCTATGTTGATTTCCGAAACTAATGTTAACCTAACTTAAAATGTGGCTAACCTTGAGGGGTCCTAAGGAACACATGAAATTTTGTGTTCAGTGGCATCGGTTTCAAGGTAATTAAATGAGTTTTAATTCATTATTATCTTTGCCTACTGCCAACTTTGGCATAGGCATTGGAAAATTTGGGGAAAGATGAGTTGGCATCTCCATCGAATTTGGTTGCATGCAAATTTGAATTTAATCTTCACCAAAATTGGAGATGGCGGTGGCATGGAAGATGGAGGGAACTGACAATCCTTTGCATTTAATGTCTTTGAATTTGGTGAAAACCACCTAGGAAGGTACATGAGGGGTTTTGGTTGTTTTTTATATTTTGGTTCATTTGTGAACTGAGCTCTGCATGAGATTCTTCCTGCTCTTCAGCTAGACACGTGCATAAAGGTCCATCTTATTGCAAAGCATTAGAGATGAATTATTGATGCATATAGGTCATATGGACTCGCCTACAGATGCATGGAAGCAATTAGAAACAATGCATGGAGGCAGTAGGATGTCTAAGATAATTAAATTGGTTTTAGATGTGTTCACAACTCCCATGAAACAAATGGTTACTAGTTCTCTTACAGGTGTTCGATGTTATCCTTACTATCCTCTTGAGTGATGAAAGGTAGTGATTATTGTGGGTCATCATTTTTACCCTCTTCTATACTATATCCATTCAATTCAATCTCTTATTGTTCTCTATTTAGGGAATTTTGGTAAAGGATAGTAGGGAATGGATTTAACTATTGATGTTCTTGTTTATAGTGTACCCTTTTTCTCATCATGCTTAGAATGTTAAATATACTATCTCTCTCTCATTTTATTTTCCTTCTATTTCAATCTAGATGAGGGAGATGTCCAGTTGGTATGTTTCATAGTACCCTCACTAGGACTGGCTTGAAGAATTAAGTCCAAATGTGTTAGGATAGTTTAGCTGAAGCAGAGGTTACTTATGAGGATTTTTGTGTTGGTTGAAAGTATTCTGAGTAAGTATTTTTATTTGGTGAAAATTATTTGAATGGTTGAAGGATCTGAGGATGATTGTTATATTCCTCCATTCTTCTATTTTTCCTTAGCATAGAAATTGATGTCTCATTAAGGGATTGTGTGCTTGGTTCCAATTGCATGCTAAGTTGATCTCATTCTTTATTGAAATTTTTTTAGTGTTGAACTTTAACTTAGATTGGTTTCAAATTCTGAATTTGAGTTATATGATTCTTAAACTATAAACTCTTTACTAAGTATGTTGTTTAGTTTATCGTAAACCTAATCGTATGTTTGATTTGATCTTGGCATCTCATATTCTAGGGTGGAATTAGGTGAAATAAATGCGGAGATGAAACTACTATTGTGCTATCTAATTTTGATCTATTCCTAAGAGTTAGTAGGGATAGTTATCTTCTCATGTTAGATATGATTAACTGAGAAGTGAAAAATGTATAATGATATATGAAAGGAAAATTGTGATTTTGATGGAATAGTACTTACCTAGATTAATTTTTTAATTATTTTTATATAAACAATAGTATGAAAGTTGAAGTTGTTTATATCATGATCTATTCTTAATTATGATATGGTTTATCACCTTATCTCTATCTCTCTCTTATTTGCAACTAGTAATTCCCTTTGGTATGACTCTCTATAATGCTTAAACTGTTTCATAACAACACAGTTCATCTAAGAATATAAACATGAACAGTATGTTTAAAATATTTGGCCAAAGTATCACAAGTTGTTGGTTATGTTGTCCTATGTCACCTAGTTTAAGAAGTGAGATTTCAAATGAATATCGGTAACAGATATTCAGATAGGCCTCTTAAATAGAACACTTATCACCCCAGAAAGGGTAAAGGAACCAATCATATGTAGTATACAAAAACTCAAGTTAACATGAGAGATTGGTATGATACAAAGTCATGAAATGAGAGATCGGTAGTTCACCAAGTCATTTATAGCTACATATGATTTATGTTATGAGATTGATTGGATTTGGAATATGTGTTCTAAATTATGATTATTTAGAACATAGAACATTATTCATAGAAAAAATCCCTTGTTTCTAAAGTCTTAAAATGGGAATGTTACATCTTGGTATCAGAGCTGAAGGTTATAGATCTTGGACCTATTGTGTCCATAATCTGATAAAACTTAAATTTCATTTTTAACAAAAAAATGGTTTGAACAAGAGGAAGTGTTGTAAACAACCCACCACCACATAAAGAAGTAGATACTTCCCAAAAAAATGATGAGATCCTTGCTACTTTGTTGGACACAAGAGATCATTTGGTTGTACTTGAATAACAAGTGATGGGAAATGAGAAGGAGGAAGAAGATGCTAGTAATGACAATAAGCCACCTCCTGTGAACAATGCCAATATTGAGAATTCGTGCGTTAATAACAATAATGTAGCTAATGCTAATGTGAATGCACCTAATCAGTATGAGAATAAAAAGGCAAGATTGGTAGTTGAACTCGCTAATGACATAAAAAGGATGATTCCACCCAAGTTTGATGGCACTACACTAGGATATAGAGATGAGAACCAACTCAATGAATGGAGAAGTACTTTGCAATAAGAAATTCTCTGAAGAAACAAAAGTAAAATGGGGAGCTTATTAGTTTTCCCATAAAACATCTTCTTAGTGGGATAGCCGCAAGGCTGAGTTAAACATTGATGAAACAAACATCACTTGGGATCAATTTAAAAATTATTTTAGGCAATGATGGCCGCCACAACTTTACTATGATAAGAAAATGACTGAATTTTAGAACTTAGCTCAAGGAAAGTTAATTGTATCAGAGTATAGGGAGAGATTTACTAATCTCTTTAAGTACATACCTCAGTATCAAACTGACGAGAATTTTAGGATACTAAAATTCATTATGGGATTAAATCCCATTATAGATGGTGAAGTGGATGTTCATAGCCCAACCACTATGGAAGGGGTTGTTGAAAAATCCATAAGGTAGGAGCAGAAATTGAAAGTGATATCTGCCCATAAGGAAGAAATTGGTAAAAAAGTTCCAGATTATTCTTTGTCCCTTACACCCAAAAAGGTGCCATGGAAAAAGTTTCGTATGAAAAACAAATTTATTTCTTATAATAACAAGAAAACTACATAAACTAAACATGTTGCTAATGTATGAAACAACTTTGTTAAGAATAATAATAATGGAAAAAATTCCTATGGGGGTCAGAATGATAATTTAAGGTTGGAAATAAATTTGAGCCTAGGAAAGGACCTGTAAGAGGCTGCTACAATTGTGGCAAGGATCATTATGCAAATCAGTAACATAAGATACTTGTTCCAGTAGCTGAAAAACAAGTTAAAAAGTAAGTTACGCCTATAGAAGTGTTGGATAATTTATTTGGTATTTCTATTTCTATACGTTTTAATACTAGAACTACTGAATGCTTTATTTCTACTAATTTAGCTTTAAAATTAAAAAGAAAAGATGGAAAAATGGATAAATCATGGGTTGTACATTATGGAAATAATGTTTTCCACATAATTAGTATGTGTTTTTTTAGAGCAGTCTTTGAGTTGCTTAATTTTTCCACTGAAGTTGATCTTTATGTTGCTCCTTTGGGGTCTTATGATGTAATCATAGGTGTTAACTAGCTAGTTGAACACAAGGAAAAGGTTGATTGTTTCGAAAAACATATTAGTTTTCTTGATGAACTGTAGAAAACAATATACATTCAGGGAATAAAATGTGAGATTTCAGTTAGGAAATTGTCAGCTATGCAACTTAAAAAGGATAAAAATTAGGTTACACTTTGTATGCAGTAAAAACTTCTAATATGACTGATGAAAGTAGTGACCTCTTGGATAGGTACCCGCTATTATGAAATTTTAGTGATGTGTTTCTAGAAGAGTTACCTGGTATTCTACCCAAAAGGGAGTTTGATTTCACAATTGAAATCAAGCCAGGAATGAAACCTATTTCCACAACACCATATCGAATGACTACCATTGAACTAGTAGAGCTTAAGGCATAGTTACAAGAACTATTTTCTAAAGGATTAATAAGTCCAAATGTCTTTCCTTGGGGAGCAATGGTAATTTTTGTGAAAAAGAAACATGGAACAATTAGATTGTGCATTAATTATAGGATGTTAAACAAAACAACAATCAAAAATATATATCCACTTCCTAGAATTGATGATTTTTTTGATCATATGTGTGGTGCATCAAGTTATTCTAAGATAGATCTTTGATCTAGGTATCATCAGTTAAGAATCAAGGATGAAGATATTCAAAAAACAACTTTTAGAACAAGGTACATGTATTATGAATTCACAGTTTTACCATTTGGTTTGATAAATGTACCTACATATTTTATAAATTTAATGAATAATATTTTTCTGGAATATTTGGACAAAGTTGTGCTTTTATTCTTAGATGATATTCTCATATTTTCTAAAAGAATTGATTAGCATCATGAGCATTGGAAAATAGTTATGGAAATCTTAAGAAAGAGAAGGTCGTATGGTAAGTTGTCCAAATGTTCCTTCTATGAGAGGGAAGTGCATTATTTGGGACATGTCATGAGTAAGGATGCAATAGTTGTAGATCCCTTCAAAAATTTTGCAATAACTGAGTGGCTTACACCTAAGAATGTACATGAAGTTAGAGTCTTCATGGGTCTTGCTGGTTACAATAGAAAGTTTGTTAAAGACTTTTTGAAGGTTGTTGCACCAATAACTCCGTTGCAGAAGAAAGATAAGAAATTTGTGTGGAATGAAAAATGTGAATTTGCATTTAAGACTCTAAAGGATTAGTTAACATCTACACCTATTTTTGTTGTACCTGGTCCTAATGGAGACTTTACTGTAGTAACAGATGCATCCAGGGAAGGTCTCAGAGGTATTTTTTTGCAAAAGGAGCACACTATAGCTTATGAGAGTAGAAAAATGAAGTTACATAAATTGAATTATGCTCCACATGACCTAGAGCTTGCTACCATTGTTCATGCACTTCAAGTATGGAGGCATTATCTTATTGGTAGACCTTTTGAATTAAAGATTGACCGTTTTGGGATGAAGTATATTTTCACTCATCCAAATTTGAATGCAAGACAATGAAGATGGTTAGAATTTCTATCTCGGTATGTTTTCAACATAAGTTATATTAAAGGAAAGGAAAACAGAGTGGCAGATGCACTAAGTTGTAGGAAACATATTTATTCTCTTGTAACGTTGAGAACTCAGTTTAAGGATGAAGTACAAAGTGTTATGGAATCGGATTCTTATTTTCAGCAAGTAAAAACAACACTTGTTGTATATCTAAATGATGTGAGATATAAATCTTTTCACTTTGATGACGAAGGAATATTGAGGTTTGAAAATAGAGTATATATACCTTTGTTACATGAATTAAGAAATAAATTGTTAACGGAATTTCATAATTCACCTTTTTTTGGACATCTCCGCATTACAAAAATGTTTGCTGACATAAAACAACAATATTTCTAGAAAGGGATGAAAAAGGATGTGATTGGTTTTATGACACACTTCTTAGAATGTCAGCATGTTAAAGCTGAACATATCCATCCAACTGGTTTATTGTACCCTCACAACATACCATAGTATAAATGACAAGTAATTAACATGTAATTTGTTCAAGGATTACCAATGTCAAGAAATAAACATGATGTTATTCTAGTTGTTGTTGATAAACTAACAAAGGTAGCACATTTCATTGTTTGTAATCTTAAATATGATTCACCTAATTTAGCAAAAATATTTGTGCATGTAATTTTCAGATTGTATGGAGTACTTGAATTGATCATATCGAATAGAGATCCAAGAATGATATCTAGATTTTGGAAAACACTCAATGTAGCCTTAGGGACTAAACTAAATTTTAGTTCTGCATACCATCTGGAAATAGATGGGTAGATTGAAAGAGTTAACCTAGTTTTGGAAGATATGTTACAAATGTATTGCATGGATCAGTAGTACAAATGGGAAGAGTACCTCCCACTAGTGGAATTTTCTTTTAACAACACGTATCACGCTTATCTGAAAATTGTAGCTTTCGAAGCATTATACGGAAGGAAATGCATAACTCCAGTTAGTTGGGATAGCAAAGAGGACAAAGAGGTAATTGGACCTAAAATCCTTACTGAAATGAAACAAGTTAAAATGATTCATGAACGTTTGAAGGAAGAAGCAAATAGGCCAAAGATTTATGTAGACTTAAAATGGGTTAACAAGAAATTCAAACTTAGTGAGAAGGTTTTTTTATGGGTTAAACCAAAAAAGTGTTCTATAACTTTTGGGAAGGCTATTAAGTAATCACCTCGTTACGTGGGACCCTTTAAAATTATTAAAATAATCAACCCTGTAGCTTATTGTTTAACTTTACCTCCTGTTTTATCACGAATGTGTGATGTTTTCCGTATTTATTTACTTAAGAAATGCATTTTAGATTTATCACATGTGTTAAATTAGAATTCCTTGTATGTCCAACACCTAGGAATAATCATGATTAAACCCATTCGGGTGCTGGAAACTTGCCAGTTGCACTTAAGAAATCACCATATAAGTCAATGTAAGGTCCAGTGGGACCAGTTTAATGAAGAAAGTGCAACCTGGCAAAACCTTGAAGAAATAAAAATTGCTTTTCCATATTTATTTTAATAGAAATGATTTTTTTTATTGATAAAACTTGAAGATTTAATTCTTAGTACATTAATAAACCTTCTAGTTTTTGGCCGATACTAAATTCTTTAGGCATTGAAAAAACTATTTTAATGCTGAATAATTATGAAAATTTGAACTTTTCAAAACTGGTTCTTTTATGAACTTATGAATGAAGAAATTATGAATTGATTATGTTCTTTATGGAAATTATTTACTAAGTTAATCATTGGGATGATGATGCCTTTTAGTAGGAAGGTATGTAATGCCTCTAGCATGACAAGTACTTAAGATGACTTCTACTTTAGAAGATACAAATGTTTACATGTGATTTGGTCTTAAGATGATGTACTCTTGTGAATATGGAAATCATGTTTGTAGTTGAAAATAACTCATCCTTTGTACAGGTTTATTATGTTGTGTTTTTATGTATTTAATCAGAGCAACCCACTTCCTTATGCATAATTAGTTCACTGCTTGAATTGAGAAATTCGGTTTTGGTTTTTATAAAACTCTTCCTTCAGAAAAACATTACATTGGATCAATTCCATTGATCCAAGGTATGATTTTAATTCATAATTCTATGATCATAACGACCAAGTCTGTTAGATCATTTTATTATTGGATTTAGACTGTGCTAGAGAATTAATAAAGTCTTCAGACCTTGCAGTATGTTGAATATTGATGTCATGGTTGGTTCTTCGTTTAATTTATTGCAATGTTTTCTTTGAACAGTTACCTATTTTAACTATATGTTTAATTTTGGGTGATTATGTCCTAGATCTAAGTCTAACCTATGTCTCTTTGATATTTTGAGATTAAGATGTTGTGACTTAAACTAGAGACCTACATATGGACCTATGTTGATTTCTTAAACTAATGTTAACCTAACTTAAAATATGGCTAACCTTGAGGGGGCATAAGGAACACATGGACATTGGGTGGTCAGTGGCATCAGTTTCAAGGTAATTAAATGAGATTTAATTCATTCCTATCTTTTCCTACCACCAACTTTGGCATGGGCATTGGAAAAGTTGGGGAAAGCTGAGTTGGCATCTCCACCGAATTTGGTTGCATGAAAATTTGAATTTAGTCTTCACCAAAAGTGGAGATGGCGGTGGCATGGAAGATGGAGGGAACTGACAGTTCTTTGTATTTAATGTCTTTGAATTTGGGGAAAACCACCTTGGAAGGTGCATGAGGGGTTTTTGCTGTTTTTTATCTTTTGGTTCATTTATGAACCGAGCTCTGCATTAGATTGTTTCTTCTCTTCATCTTCACACTTGCATAAAGGTCCATCCTATTGCAAGGAATTAGATATGAATTCTTGATGCATATAGGTCATATGGAATATCCTACATATGCATGGAAGTAATTAGAAACAATGCATGAAGGCAGTAGGATGTCTAAGATAATTAAATTTGTTTTAGATCTGTTCACAACTCCCATGAAGGGGGATGCAAAAATTGTCAATTATTTAGCTATAATTAAGAACATTAAAGCTCAATTAGATGGATGTAACTGTCAATTGTTCCAAGATAATCTCCTATATTTCATTATACAAATCAATATACATGAAAATTTTAGAAATTTTATCTCCATTCTTGACTCTAAGTATCAGAATTAGAATGATCTACCTGATTTAGACAATCTATCTTCTTTTTTAATTCAATAAGAGCATGTTAGGGAAAATTTTTATTCAAAATAGAATGCTACTCAGGACTTCTCACTCAAGAATCAAAAATTAAACCTTCTAGATTCATAAATCAAAAACCATCCCTTAAACCCCCTTGTAAAGACAAGAAAATAGGAAACTTAAGAGTAAGTTTTGATGGTAGATGTCACAACTGTGGAAACATTGGCCATAAGAAAGAGGATTGTAAATCTAAAAAGAAGTAAAATTTCAGAAATAGGAAATGGAATACATCAAATCAAAATCAAGATGAAATTTATGAGAACAATCATAGAGCTAATGTAATAACTCTATAAACTATATAAAAAGCATAATTATAACTGAAAACATGCACAAAATGTTGTTTTTAAGATTTTTCTTCAGTTTTCTTTGGTAATGACATGTCTAGACTTCAAAAGTGTGCTTATATGGTCATTTTTTCGAATTAAAATTCACATAAATCCATGAATGTGTCCACTAGTTAATGGATCATGTTTTTCAGTGAATGCTTGATTATTCTTGAATAATCTGATTATGTGTTTAGAAGTGTTATCTATCAAGTCTTATCTCATTATGTAAAGACTTAGCATATGAAGATATACATATTTTGTTAAATCATTTTATGTTATTAGTGAAATATTATTATATGCATATCAAATGACACTTGGGGGCGCCTTTGTGTTTGTATTGGAGACGCCCAATACTGATTGCATCTAATATATATTTTACAAAGTGTAATATGTTGGAAGTCTTTCAACATATTTGGTAATTGTTAAGCATAGTGATATGTTAGTTATTATAAAACTAGTGTTTAACCTTTATACTTGGTTAAAAGTGAATTTTTCTATGATTTCTATTATGTTTATTATGATATTTGTTGATGTTGCGATTGGATATACAACTAGATTTATGTTCAAGTATTCATAAAACTAGTGTTTAACCTTTATACTTGGTTAAAAGTGAATTTTTTTATGATTTCTATTATGTTTATTATGATATTTGTTGATGTTGTGATTGGATATACAACTAGATTTATGTTCAAGTATTAATGCAGGTGCCATCACTTGAAGCAGCAAAAGAGCCATGTGGCTAAAGAGCCTACTAGTAGTGATACACATAGGAGATAAAGGAAGTATCCCTCCACTATGTGACGGTCAGATTCCTCTTTATAAAGAATCCAGTTCAACATCAAATATTATGTTGCAGATACCTTCCCCAATCTATTGTGTGTTGGGAAGTTTTGTGCCTTGTTGGGCCTATCAAAGTTTCCCTTAAGGGGGATTTTTTATGAAAATGCCACCTCTTGATGGCATATTATAAAATACCTCGACCAACTTTTAAGAGTGGATCATGACCACCCACTTTGTATGTAACAAAGTGATTCTTTAGGGATTGGTTACACACGGTTATAACATTGTATGTAAACTGTAAGTCTCATAAGAAAATGCATAAGGAAGTTCATTGTAAACTTCCAATACTTCCTCCATCTTGTAATAAGTAAATGTGTCACTCTATGTGAAGTTACTTGTAAATCCCAATGATGCTTCAGTTATGGGTATGCCTTAGTTTATAAAAGGCTTCATAGTCTAATGTAATTCTTCATAAATAAAGCACTGGTCTTAAGAATTTCTATATGGAAAGATATTTGGATTTCCCTTGTTTGCATGTTAGCCTAAATCATTGTTACTAATTCAAGGATCTGTAAATCCTTTTGTAGAAAAAGGTAAATTTGGCATGTCTAATTTTTCTTCCCACTTAACACTAAGGGGTAGTGTTAGGGTGATAATGTCAAGTGGGATCAGCCAATGCAGTACACCCCAACATTAAATTAAACATTTACTCATAAAACTTTATTGTGAAGGTCTTTTATATTTAAGAGTGAAGTGGCCTGACTGATTCACCCACCCACATTTATTTGAGTGATCCCTATCGGTATTTACTATCAGCAACATTTACATGTGTACAGTCCATTATTTAAGACTGAGAGTAGAATGTAAGACACGCTAGAAAATTTTAAGAATGTATACATGATCATTGTATTGAATGATCAAGAGATAGCTCTACAGACACTGAAAAAAGACTCAAACTGGAAGTAGAAGTGTTGGGTTAAAAATTGTGTGAATTCTTAATAAAGACATTGTTTTACCAGTGGATTTGTTTCCTTCAGGTTTCTCCACTTAAATTTGGTGTTATATGTATATGTTCTTGTTTGTTAATTTCTTTATGCTCTAGCTCGTTACGCTCTGTTATTCTCTATCTATTTCAAGTTATGTATTTGTCTAAATCAACTACATACCATAATTTATAATCTCCATCTTTAATGGTAAATCTGTAATACATGGATTATTTATCCCCTACTAAATCTAACACCATCATTAGTTGGACCCATGGTCCAACAATCCTCAACAATAATGAAAACTCTACCCACAACTACCTTCTAAGTTTCTGTATCTCCCTCCTCTTGTATTTACTGTATGGGCTCGTCAGAACTTTTTTTGTTAATCCAAATTTTTGTTTGACATGGTTGAATCAAACCATTTCATACTCACCTCATCTCCTTTTATGCACCCATGTTTCTTTTTGTTTACCAGTAAAATCATGTTCACATCTGGGCTAGTTAGGAAAGTATAAATACACTCTCCATATAATATATCCAATCTATAATCCACTCAACATATCTTTGTAATAACTCACCTTCATCTTCCTCTTCAATCTAACCATATCCTGCTTCCATCTCATGTATCATCTATACCCATATCCTATCCCCCATGAAAATCCCTTTGGGTGAGAAATGGATATGTGCTCATATTCCTAGCATTGTAATAAGAAAGCAATATCAAATTTGTACCTCTTATGATCCTTCCAGGCCCACAAATCTCTATATGTCTAAGCAAGTAAAGTGGGTGCCCACTCAAACATTGTTTGATGCTCCATCATCTCTTCTACTACCCTTGTCATCATCCAATGAAACCTACCTCCTCCAGAATCAAGTAGGGAAAAACATGAAATGTCCTTCATCATCATATTCATCCTCGTGCATCCATCTATCGATAGAAAATATAAAGTTTTATATGTAAATCCTCCTGAAACATACTTCACATCATCTTCTTCATCCCCATAAAACCTCCTCATAACATCTAGTCTCTCAAAATCCTCAATAGTTTATATACCCTCTCCTCAGACTGGTAGTCTCATGATCTGGTGTACATCCTCCAACATAATAGTCATCTCCCCCATGGGTAACCAAAAATTTCAAGTGGAAGGATTCCACCTCTCCATCAATGTTAATATCAAACCCTGACACCTATGAACCCTCTTGTAGTGTCTCGTCCCTCTAAAACCCACTTCCTCCACATGCTCCCAATCCTCATCTGACATATTAGCTCCTACTTCATCTAAAATGATAGGGATCCTATCAGTAATTTTCAACTTCACATCCACTTACATACACAAACACACAAACAAACATTAGCAAAAACATTAACAACAAAACATCCTCAAAACTTCACAAAAACTACAACTACCATTCAAAATTACAACTAAAATTTTAATAGTTGAATCGTTGGTGATTCATCTCAATCACTGGGGATCATGTGAATCAGCGGTGATTCCTGCGATTCCCATAGTCAAAAATCGTACACCCCCATACAGCCAAAAATCCTAAATACTACTTCAAATAATCAAAATTCAAGCAAAATAGAACAAAAATAAACACAATTGAACTTACCTCTACCTGTGTGGGTTTTTAATGCATACTGTAGGATGTCATTGCACTTAAATCACACTTTTTCACTCCTTCACCTTCACAATCATCCAAGTTCATTTACAAAATGAACTATTCACCATGTAATCCACCTTTTATACTCCCAGAATCATTTTTACCCTAATCGCTGATAATTCATGGAATCACCGATGATTCATTCAAAATCACCTGTGATCAGCGCAATCACTAGTGATTCATCTTGTTTCACTTACCCATCACTATTTTTTATAATCAAAACCCCTATCACTTTTTAAAAGCATGTTAGCTCCTTTAAAGGACCCCAATCCTCGAATTATTAAATAGAAGACAAAATAAAATCAATCTCGAGATATGTCATACATCTATGGGACATGCTCCCTTTGGGCCCTCATCACTTGAATTCCTCGTATTTATTGCCTACTTTCACAAATCATATGACCATAGGAATCAAACCCTTTGATTCCCCCTACCACTTGGTCCCACGGTAGCATACCCATTTCGGTGCCCTTTAGGACTGGGGAAACTTTAAATGAAACACATGTCACATATATCTAACCAACTTGTCAAACTTATGTTCCTTACAGTACGCTGCAGTCACCCCATTTTGAGGGGGTTCACCCATAAAATCAAGTAAATGCGTCATTGTTTTTGTCTAGAACCTTGCCAACGTCAAATTACTAGACAAAAAGGGGCAAATGTAGACACCTAAAATTGCACCCTTCATATCATTTAACATTTTATTTATGCAATTCACCATTTACACCTACAAAAACCCTTATCCTAATTCATAATCCTTTTTTCATATTTACCTTAATTAAATATCATTCTTATAGCTGTCAAAATCTTATCCTAACCATCTAAAACCACCTTAAAATTAAAATTAAATAAAAATAAAATACGTCTTAACCATTTCATAACTCCCTTGACCATTACACCTCATCTCCAAAAAGCTAACAAGTTATCTACCCAAACACAAACAAAAACAAAATCATTTGAAAGTGGTTTTAACCACATTTTCACCCTAAAGCCCAAAAAACCTGGATCACCGACGATTCAAGTAATTGTCATCGATTATAAATACAAGTTTTCCAATCTCCCTTTGGGATCCTCAATTGTGAATCTCAAGCTCTTGCTTTAATCATTTTTTTCAGCATCCTTCACATCACCATTTAGCACCTAGACATCAAGATTATCATCAAGCATTTATAAGGCATCTCAAAGCCTCTGTAGACCATCTTGTAGACTGCATCAATCATCATCATATCATCCTCAAGAAATATTTGAGGCATCTTTTAGCTTCATATCATTCCAAGGTACTTTCACAATCTTGATTTGTCTTTTATCAATCATATCTAGCCATTAATTATTCTAAAACATCAAACATTCATTTTTAATCAAACCATCAAATTTATCTGAAATCGCCAATGATTCCCTCAATCTCCAGTGATTAGCTTAATCGCTAATGATTGCTGTCAAATTTAATTTTTTATCTATTCCTATCAATTTTCATCAAATTTTCATATCTATCTTTTTCATATATGTTGCTTCTAACATGTCTTTAAGCATGGCTCTTTGTTAGATGGAAATTTTTGGTCCCCCGAATGAAATCATAGGAATCTACTCTCTTCTAGTAGTTCAACATCCCTCTGTCTAGGAACAATACAACATCCTACATGAGATTACAATTTGTGCAATTAAATTCTCTATCACCGACCAAGACATCAAATGTCAAATTAAATTCCTTCATCACATTGAACAAAAAGTAGAATATTTCTTGTACAATTACTTTGAATGTGTCCAGATCGCATCTACCCTCACTTGGGCTAATTTTACAGTCACACAATACTTTACCTTTTATCTTAAATTCTATTCATCCTTATCTATTATTCTTATAGCTATTTACCTGGTATCAATTTATCATTTATCACTTATCCATTACAATTCACTTGATCTTTTACATAGCAAGCTGACATCCTTTGAGGAATCCCTTTGGATTCTTGGAATCAACCTTTTCCGAGAAGCTCACTTATCTATCTATCTAATATATCTTGTTTATTTTCTTTCAACATAATTTTCTTTGTAGGAAAGAAGCTTGTACACTTTTCTGGATAGAGCACAACTTCTATCAATATCGAACATCAACATCCATCATATATGGTTATTGTTAGACCTCGTGTATTTGATGTCAGTTTTGTTTTTATTATTTCACTTTGTTAATTCAAGTAGAAAGGTAAAAACATCTCTGAATAACATTGTTGTGGAGTGTGGTGTTATTTTCACCCTCTCCATCATTGTTTTATCTCCATTTTATTTCTTTCAGAAGTATCTTTCTCCTTATTTTTTGTGTTATCACCTCCTGGAGTTTAGGATTTCATTCTCATACACTCTCTCTTTCCCTAGTCCCTTAGAACTGATAGATTAGGATTATTTAGTTGCATTTCTCTTTCTAGGAGTAGTTTAGTGCTAGGAATAAGTAGAGGAATCTGCCCTTCTCCGGAGGACTGTCTCAATACATAAGTATCACAACTGAGATAAAATCTCATGTTTCCTCAAATACCTAGATTTATTTTAATTTAAGATAGGTGCAAATTTAAGCGCCAACAGTTTTAACAAGCCCGATGGGATAATTTGGAATCTTTATTTCAATATTTTATTGATTTCTAGTGCGTGGCTTAGTGATTTATATCCTTTTAAGGATCATTTCTACACATCTGGTTACTCCAAATTTTGATTCAACTGGTAGCAATAATCAAATTTCCTCAAGTTCATGAGAAGGACTTAAGAGGAAGGGATATTTGAATATTTGTAGCTGTCTCTAGATAGAGGAAGAAGAGGGAGACAATTTCAAATATCTCCACCAAAAAAATTCTTTCAACATGTCCACCTGGTAGGCCATTTTTGCAATCTACTAGGTTTCTTATACCAATCACAATGGCAGGACAATAGCTGCAGCAAAAAAAATCAATTTTTCAATTTCACTGGCAATAGTCCACTTACTCTTAATACACAAAATCCAATTCCAATACTAGCCTTGAAAAATATTCCATTCTTTACTGGAGAGAATCATACCACTCTGATTGATCACATCCAGGATATTACAAATGTATGTGTAATCCACAAAAATGTTGACATAGATAAAGCAGTAAAACTTCTAGCATCTTCATTCAAAGGGAAATCTTTACAATGGTTTAGAATCCTAAGAGCAGGATCAATTCAAAATTAGGATGCAATGTGGATAGCTATTTGTGATTAGTTATGTGAATGGGGATATAATCTATCTCGGTTAGATAAATTGAATACCACCAAGAAAACTCCTAATGAACAAATGGTGGAATTCAACTTCAAGTTCCAGAGATTGTGGGACAAAATTCTGATTCCTGTAAGATCAACTGATGAAAGTGCATTTCTCTATTTCCTAAAAGATTTAAATTTTGATATAGTTATCATGATCCAATCTATGGGAGGGATAACATTTCTACGAGCCTATACACTAGAAATTAGAGTTGAGAATAGTTTGATATAGGATGGGAAGCTAGCCCCTATACCACCTATTCCCTTGTATCTTGAATTGCCTCAAATTGCACAGCCCTCTATTTCTCCCATACCTAAAAAAAATACCCAACTGGTTGCCTCTACATTTTCTTTTTTGCACAACAAAATAAATATGAGGATATGAACGCCTTGATTAGGAATTTGACCAAAAAAATTATATCCCTGGAAAAACAACAAGCTCAATCCTTTAGGAATAACTTTAACCAGGGATAATCTTCAAATCAGGAATTTAATCAAGGATATCAGCCATATAGGAATCAGTAGCCTAACTAAAGATATAGATAGAATCAACAAAATAACAAATTACGAGGTGAGAGTGCACCTCTTCCTTTGGAAACAATTCATCCTCTTTAGTCACAACCTACTCTTAGTTTAATCCAAGCTTTGGTTCTAGTACAAAATAATATGGCTTAGGAAACTTCATGGTGTGCAATCTACCGCATAACCAACTTAGTTTTGAAAGATAAATGTATATTTAAGATTACATGGTTCAAGGTTCTTCCAATCAGCAAGAACCAATTCTAGAAGCACCCAATTCCAACATATAAGTAGTCCAAGAGGCCAATCCTAAAGTCAATCTCATGTTATTTGGAGCTGAGTATTTTTTTGTAGGTAATCAAATTACAGGAAGTTATAGAAAACCAAAAGTAAGTGTTGCTAACAATAAAAGATATAAGAAAAGGATACTAGAATCTAAGCCTTCATATTCCTCTAATCAAAGAAATGATAAGAACAAGGAAAAAGAAGTTAATGAGAGCATTAGTAAAGTGTTTCAAAATCTTATCAAGCATGTCGTAAACAAGAAAGTTACTCCCCAAGAAAATTCTTCTATTCCAATTATGCAACCTAGAATTTACCAGTAAAAACCCAGGCGCACTGGCACATCACTCATTCTAGACTGAGTGCTCACCCAAAGTGCACAAAGGTACCAGGCCCCTCTTTAGGGTTCTTGTTGCAGGATGTTAATTTGATGAAGAATTAATACATTTAGATCCATAATTAACATAACATTCTACAGAGCATGTCCAAATCTAGTTATAAATTTAAATGATGACCGTAATGAAGTCAAACATGCAAGAACCAATTATACTCTAGATTAATACTCTGATTCAGCCAATACCCTCCATTATATTAAACATGATAAATACACAGAAGCTCATTACAATAGGTAATGCCATAATCTTATGCACACATTAGATCTGACAGCATACTTCATAGTAATTCAATTCTCACACAGTCCTTCTATTCTATGTGGATCATTACATATTTCTAAGGGTGGGGACTTTCCCTTCACCACTTTCATAATTCCAAAAATAGGTTGCATGCTAAAAATAGCCATGCACCTTTATAATCATAGCCACACATGCAAGTGCATTAACAATAGACCTCTTCTAGTTAACTGGCAGTAGCAATTCTATTCTTATCCTATACCCATGCAAAGTGCTTAGTAGATGATCTTCCAAAAATAGTTGATGTGTGTCACACAAGTCTTTACTTGGTTTGTGTGGTTGGCATGCTATCTCCAAAGATAACCCATACATGTGAGAATGGATAAGTCCCAAATCTGCCCTTGTCTTTTGCATGCGTGTCCCTCCCTATCCTTCCTCGCCTTTGACTGTGCCATGTTCTCACGTGCAAAAATGTGGTGTGCCTTCTGCTAAGTATCCCACTTTTATCCACTCAACATTACCCCAAACTAAATTGCATTTCTACCTCAGCAATGGCTACTCCTCGAACAATAAAGAATAAAGAAATGGAAAGAATGTAAAATAATTTCTACATAAATAATATTTATTTACTATGCATCACCCTTTACTTCAACTGGAATAATTAGTTCAGGATATTCTTCTTTTATTTTTGCCTCTAATGTTTGCCACTCATTCAGCGTGACCTCTACCTTTTCTAGAAAATTTACTGCAATAGACTCCAATTCATCCTTGGCAATTTCTCCCTTTTTATTCTGTAATACTAACATAGTGTTAGACATTGCAGACATTATCCCTTCCAGAAGATCCATCTTCTACGCTATAAGTTTCCCAAGTTCATCCAACATGTTCTTATGGGGCTCTTAGGCCACTGCAAGGTCCTCATGCTTTTGCTTTACCAGTGTCAGTATCTCTATGCACCCCAAGGTTTCATCCTTCATTTCCTTCATGACCTCATTGTCCCCTACCATGGTCCTTATTATTATGACTACCTCCAGAGCTATACAAATATTTAATGCTTGATCAGCTTTATTCAGCTCCTCCCGCAAGGTTTGGAGCAATTCCTTATATGATTAAATCTTTCACACTACTGCAGCCTTTTCCCTCTTTTCCTTCTGTTCAGGGTCCTTTGGTGTTGGCATCCAAAATGGTCCCTTCTCAAGCACCAAATTGACTAATGTATGCACATAGTGCATAACCAAAGGGAAATTTTTGGGTACCTTGGGCTCTAAGTGTGGTCTTGCTTAGAGGACACGATCCCCAATCTCCTCTGTCATGCCAATAAGGACCCCATTCTTCTTCTACTCTAGGTCCTTCTCTCCTTTCAAGCATGTGATCTCTGCATCTTTGGCCTTGATCTCTTCTCTTAGAGCCTTGATAGTTGCATATTTTTCTATGCTCCTCTACACCACCTCTATAGATACTTTTACCAAGGAATTACTTACCTATTCATCATACATAACAATGGGTTTTACAATTATATGTCTGGCCTGAGGTGCCTTCTTCAACCTTCTTGACACATAAGATTCTTCACATACGTTGAATTTTGGCTCCTCCATGTGTGTGTGAATAGACCAAGATATTTTATTCCTTGTACGTGTGGTGGTAATGTATTCATCCATCAACTCCCAGCCATATAACTCCTTAGGGATCACTGTGCTCTAAAAATGGGTGTGGATAATTTTACTTGTCCTCGGCATAGCCCAAAGCCAGAACAGTGAACTCTCCACTTGTTATTTTAGTTATTGTCCCCTTAGGAACTTGAGTACTAAGATTTGGAGTTGGATCTTCTATGTCTTGAGCATTCTCTGGTTCTGCTTCTTCTTCCTTTACCCCTTATCCTTCATTATTCACATATTCATCTTTCATTTCTTCATCTTTCGTCTCTTCCACATCCTCTAGTTGTGTAGGATATTTGGGTGCACTCTCTTCAAACTCCTCCACCTCCTCATTTAGTTTCAATTTTATCCTTCTCTTCTTAGTTGTCTCCTTTTGTGGAGAGAGTCACGGTGATCTTCGTGCTGATTAGGGAGTATCCCCTTGAGTTCTTGTTCATCTGAACACCCTCTTAAAGAGGTGTTCTTCAGGGTCTGATCCTACCTCAAATTCTTTGTCTCCTTCTTCTTGTGTTTGGGGTTGAGTACTTACACACTCATATTCTACCTTGTCTGAGGGTTGCCTTCATCCTCTATGTACCAATCCTCCACTATTTTCACGCTCTTCCTCCTCATCATCTACCTCTATAGGTTCAGTGGGCTATGGATCTGGTACATTCTCTACTATATGCTTTCCCCTAGGAGGCCCTGGGAGCACAAACTCATTCTCCACATATTTTTTACCCTCCAACTTAGGCTTGAGTTGAAGGTAGATAAATGCAGCCCCACTATCTACAATCACCAAACTCACGGGTTTCATACTTATCACATCTGAAATTAGCTTCTTTATGTAGGCGGTCTGACCTAGATATACATAAGTCTTACACAGCATGTGGTAGTCATAGTCTACCTTATCTACAATGAAATTCAGGCATTGCGCATTGTTGAACTGATGAAATGATTCCTAGAAGTAGCACACTATGAAGGCATATAGAAGCTTACACTAGGGGCTCTAATTCCCATCTTTCATCATAAATCACACAATACAAAAGTGTTGATATACCACAAATTGGACTACATTGCCCACCACCGAAGGTAACTCTTTGGGGATGCACCACTCCTCTTCAAAATTCACACGGAGCCTATCATACCACATCTCTTCCCTCTGCTTGAACATCCCACTCATTTACCCTTCACACAAGTAATTCTCAAATATTTCTACAAGGGACTTATTCTACATGGGGTACTCCCAGACCTTATTCTATGGCCCATCAGGCACTCTGATTTCCAAAAATACCAAGGATAAGAGGACAGTACCAAAACTGGTTCTCTTACTTGTGCATGCTTCCTCGATGATATTTTTCGTAATGTATAAATTGTTCCCTGTGACATTCTCCTTATAATGTGTAGCCACATTATGCTCATCTGGGACCATCCTTCTTGATCATTCAATTTGGTGACTAGATGTGAAGCTTCCTATACCACTGGGTACTTCTTCATTTTATTGATATCCATTCCACACAGACCTTTGGTGTACCCTAACTCCTTACGCGTCTCCAAGATGGATGATTATCTATCAAGTAATTGTTCATGTCCACTCTTGTGCCCCTCAATCATGTTATAGTTGAAATCAGAGTGGCAGTAATCATTACTCAGCATCTAGCGAAATAGAAGAAGTCTTCATGTACCCTGCTCATCAACCACTAGTACAAAGGTTCATACTTTCCAAAATATGGAAGCTCGTACAACCAGTAAACTCCAATCTACTTTAGCAGCTTATATATAGTGTCATCATACACCGCCATGTCCTCTGTTGTGGGATTTTTTGTCTTCGTATTCAACTGCGCATCCGAATCCTTTTTGTTATTTGATGTATGGTGGTTGTAGTCACTAATCTTGCACTTCCAGACATGAGAATCACATTCTTGTCCCACTATCACACCTTCTAGGTATTTCATTTTTGAAGAATTTCTCTCAAGAGAAATTTCAACCTCTACTTCCACTTTCTTTTCCCCGTAGCACCTATGACAAGTGCTTTCTTTGGTGTCATCTGTAAATTACAACTTTCTATCCTCAAATGCTCACCTTCTATCTTCTGCAACATTCAAAATCAAACCTTAGCTCGAATCGGTGTGCCCTAGTTGAAATCATGTGCCCTAGCTCTTTTCAACGCTCTGCTTCGCTCAAACCCTTCACCAACGGGGACGTAGGCTTTTCCTCACATCTAGTTTCACACTCTTTACACCTCAATACTCTTAGTTCAGCTCAGTCGCACTTATGTCTTTGAATTTTTTGTGATTTACAATGGTAAAAATGAACTCATATCCCATCCTTATATAGATTTTCTAAAATTTGGTGCATTTATTAATCCTTCACCTACCAAAAATCCTCATTAATTGACCCTTCTCACATTTTTCTACGTGGTACATCATTGCGCCTCAAATATAACATTTTAGCATGCCTCCTTACCTTCTAGTTACAAGCTTCTCTTTAGTGCACTTCCATGCACCTAAGTACCTTGTTACTATGCCTTTTCTTGGTAGTATCCACGGTCATTTATTCCCTTGCGTTATATTGTTCTTTCATTTATCTCCATCTATGGTCCTTATTTGGAAGCAATCTTCTGTTCACCAACTCTTCAAACTTTGAATAGAACATGTAATAGTTTGTTCCTTTATGTGTACCCATTTCTTAATAACCACCCCACACAAATGGTATTTGCAATCCTCTATGCATAAAAATACTACAAATGGTAATTATCTTCTGGCGCATAAACGCGCTTATTTCACAAAACACCAACTAAATTGAGAAAGCATAACGATGAATCAAGAAATACATTAAGGGAATACATAATTGAAAACCTTATCTAAATGGAAATATTGTCTTATTATAAACACCAAGAAGATGTATTTATAGTATGGCTTCAACCTACTCCCATTAAAGTAACCAAGTAACCGTATTCCATCAAGTGTTTCTAACTATCAAGCTCTTGTTTCAAGTATGTGAGTGATAACATATAGTCCTAACCAATGTACTTTGAGTTTTCCTGGGTGGCACAGAAACTTATAATCATAGAGAAGTACCATCTATCCTATCTCAAGCTTCTTGTCCCTAATGTGCCTATCATGCCATGCTTTCTGCCTGGATTTTTATTGCTTTTGACTCCACCGTGCTATTGCTCGTCGCTCATCCAACTTAATCAACTTGGAAATTTTTTCTTCTAATGCTTTCTCATCAGCTAGACCTCTAGCATGCATAATATGCAAATAAGGTAACATAAATTCCATAGAAAGAACTGCTTCTATGCCAAACACCAATTGAAAAGGTGTGGCCTTGTTCAACCACTTATATGTTGTTCTATATGCCCAAATTACTGCAAAAAATTTATCATCCCAATCCATTCTTCCAACATCACAAATTTTTGTCAATGTCTAGCTCAAAATCTTGTTGAAAGCCTCAGTAGTCTCATTTTCATGAGGATGATATGGTGTAGTCTTATGGTGTGCAATCATGAATTCATCCAATAAAATTATGATTGTCTCATTCAGAAAATGTGTGCCCCTATCACTGGTCAAACTCAACAGGCATCCATACCTTGTAATAATATTTTTTCATAGAAACCTGGTTGTTGTAGTTATTGTACAATACTTTGTAGGCGCTACTTCTACCCACCTTGTTAGATATTCTATGCTAGTAATGATATAGTGTGATCTATTCTTGTGCACAGCTAGTGAAATAGGACCCACAAAATTTATAGCCCATTTTTCAAATGGTTTTGCACTAGTAATAGGTCTTTAAGGCATTTCATCTCTATGACCTAGTTTTCCAAGGTGCTAAAAGTGATCACAAGCATTGCAATATGCCTTATAATTTTTATACAGGCTCTCCCACCATAATCTAGTGAGTAGAATCTTATGTGCAGTGGCATTACCTACATAGTGGCCACCTGTAATACCACCATGAGCTTCCTCCTTGATATTTGTGTGCTCATGTTATAGTACATAGCGGTGCAATACTTCATCCCTTCCTAACTTGTACACGTCACCATTGATCAGCATAAATGGTGTCGCGTGAATAGCAAGTTTTTTCTTCTCTAACGATTTCATCCCTTCTGGTGCCATACCTATTCGTAAAAAGATAACAATGTCCTCTAATTCCAATGGCACATGTTATAACCTGTATAAATATACATCGGGTATGGTATCTTCAAATTTCTATGCTTCTTCACCCAACTGTATTCTAGATAGATGATCTGGTCCAAAATTACTTTTTCCTTGTTTTACCACAACTGTTAAATCAAATTCTTGGAATAAGAGTACCCATCTTCATATGTGCCCCTGTAAAATGGGCTTGTTTACCAAGTACTCCAATGCCATGTGATCGGTATAAAATATAAATGGTGTTTCTAGCAGGTATTGTCTGAATTTATGTAGCGCATAGATCATTGACAAAGCTTCGCGCTTTGTAGTTGTATAATTTTTCTCTGCAAGAGTCAACTTTCTACTAGTAAAATAGATAAGATGATCTACAATACCTTCTCTAGGCTGAAGCAACGCCACACCAATGGTTGTGCCAGAGGCATCCACATGTACATGAAATGCTTGGTCCCATGAAGGAAAGTGCAGAATAGCCGTTGTAGTAAGTTTCTCCTTTAATGTCTCGAATGGGCATTGTTGTGGTTCTCCCCAATAGAACGTCCCTTTTCCTTTTACTAACTCCTCCAAAGGTGTGGCAACCTTAGCATATCCCTTTATAAATTTTATAATACCCAGTGTGACCCAAGAATCCACTCACCTCACTTTGACTGGTAGGCTCTTCCAAGTCGATAATGACTAC
Organism: Taxus chinensis; assembly: GCA_019776745.2. Taxonomy (NCBI): domain Eukaryota; kingdom Viridiplantae; phylum Streptophyta; class Pinopsida; order Cupressales; family Taxaceae; genus Taxus; species Taxus chinensis. The sequence goes on along the minus strand of CM034150.1, from coordinate 278,177,152 downwards.
AATCTTAGCTAGATCAACCAAAAAACCTTCTTTGCAGATGATGTCCCTAATAGTTTTCCAAATGGTGTAGCAAATACACATTTCTTGATGTTCAAAGAGATTATTAACTGGTGACATCTCTCAAACATTAGGTAAAAATTGTCACAATGATTCTTAGCCAGTCCATACACTGTCCAATCATCTAAATAAACATGTAAGAAGTTGTGAATAAAATATTTGAACGCTTGAAAAACTATGCGTGAAATGCAGCAAGCACATTTTTAGACCAAAAGGCATCACAGTATAGGAAAATTTTCCCCATTCAGTAGTAAAATAAGTTTTTTCTTGATCCTCCTGGGTAATCCTAACCTGATGATAACTAGAGAATCCATCTGTAAATGAATAGATTCTGCGCCCTACAATGCCTTCTAGTATTTCCTGAGTGAATGGCGTAGGAAAGGGATCAATCATACATGGAGAATTCAACTCCCTGTATTCCACATAGATCCTAATCTGACCATCCTTCTTGATATTGATCACCATTAGGCTAACCCATTCTAACTCGTCTAGGGGCTTGATGATTCCAGACTTCAACATTTTGTCAAGTTCTTCTTTGACCTTTTCATGCAAGTCAGGGTTCATCCTGTAGGGTCTCTTTCTGACTAGGTGCACACCTTCCTTAAGCTTTATATTCATATCTCCTAATGATTCATGCATGCCTTTAATTTCATGGTATCCCCGAGGAAATAATTCTTGATAATATTGTAGTAACTCAATGATTTTTTCCACTTCAGAGTCAGACCAATAGTCCCCAATTATGGCCTCCTTAGGCTTATCATCTGATCCAATATTCAATTTCTTTTTCTTCATAAGTTCATGATAGGCGTGTGTGGTCTTATCTGCACTGTCTAACACCTCACACCTACCTATTGAATGGTCTACATCCATATTTTCTACTTCATCACCATCCACTAAGTTAAACATCTTTCCTTTTTCCTTCTCAAGGCAAGCGTGCCTAATTAGTGTGGCATATGTCTCTATTTCTTCAGAAAAATGCGCTCTTCATTCTTCTTCATCAAATAACTTTTTAATGATTTCTTCCACCTTGGCACTATCTCCCATAGTTAAGAACTTTATAAACTTTAATGCCTCTTCTACTAAAGGTTAAGTAGAGAAAAAATCAAATGTCTGGGTCATTCCTGTAATTAAATCCTACCAATTTCTAGTCTCTCTATGGAGTTCCACATATACATACCAAACATGCATGCATCCATGTAAAATGGAATAAAATTTGTGCACCCAAAATGAAGGTGGTAAAGCTTCCTACCCCTCAGTCCAAAGTCTCTCACACTGGTGAATGTTGTGCTGAACAAGTTGATTACCATGATAAGTGCATATTTGAGTAGGTGCATTGCTCCAGAAGAACCTAGTAGTAAGATTAGTCCTAATTTCATTCCATCCTACAAGATTATTCTTGTGAACCACCCACCAGCATGATTTTGTCCCGCATAAGGTATATGCTACCATATTTTATCTCTCCAACTGGTCCATCTATTGTTCCTCCATGGCACGCATAAATACCATAGGATCTCCCTCTCCAGTGTAACGAGGTACCGATTTGTTAATTATTCTCCTAATACAACAAGGTTTTTTATCCCACATAAATGTTCTCTTTACTTCACACCCTACCAAATAATAAGTACTATGAGCCCAATTATCACAAGCAACACTTGTAGTATCGCTAATAGATTGTGCATCCTCCCACTGAAGGATTCCTTCTTTAAATGGCTCAAGCACCTTTGGGTCCCGGACATTGCGTATATAGATCTTATTTAGGTGTTCCTCAATCAAAGGCTCGACATAGGGCACATATTTTCAATTTGTTAAAGGGATAATAACTCTTTCCTCCATGTTTTCAAAACTGATATAACCCTTGTTAAACTAAAGATTGGCATTATTTACATAGCACCAAGGACCCCCAAGTAGAGATGTGAAGCTATCTACCTCTACCAGCACCAAAACCTCAAAATCCCCAATGAAATTGGCTCCCTGTATGGTAATGGATGCATATTTTAAAACTCCGATGGGAGTAGCCTTAGTTTGGTTAGCCATGAACAATAAATTTGAAGAGGGCTGCAATGGAGGTCTCCCCATTTGTACCCATGCATCTAAAGTAAGAACATTGACTTCCACACTTGTATCAATCAATATATTACTCAAAATCCACCCATCCATAACAACATTCAAATTAATTTCCTTGTCATAATCTAAGCTATGAGGGGGAAGATTTGCATGTAGGTTTTTCTACTCAGTCTCAATACTTACACATGAAGTGTTTCCTTTTAACCAATTCCCTAACAATGGAATGATATTCTCTTGGCGCAACAGCTTGCATGCCTCTTTCAAGTCATCCATATCAAATTGGGTCATTTTTGTTGTTTTCTTTTGCTCCATCTTTCATGATTACTCCTTTAAATATTATATTTCACCCTAAATATTTCTGAGTACCTCCATGGTTTCCTAATAAACCTCCTTCTAATGGGCAGGATCTGGGTATCATCCATGTAGAACCTCTTCCTTAGTAATGGTAGGATTCTACTGCAATTCTTCTTTGGTGGGTGCCACTTTAGCGTGGGTAGTGATCTTTACAAGCAATGCCTCATATTCTAGTTCCAACTTGGGCATCCATTGATTATCCACAACATGTTATATCCTAACCATCCATGTGCCTTTGTTTTCTTGTTTGTGTTTCTTACTAAGATGCTCATACAAGTACAGGAATTCCTCATAACTATGATTCTTTCCTCACAAAGAACATGTAATATTTTGCGGATATTCACACTTGTAGTGGTCAGGAGATCCGCATGTATAACATGTTCTGCAAGGAAACTCTCCTCATCCACCACCATGGCCTCATCCTCTAAATCCACCACTGTATCATCAACCTCTACCATGAATTCCTTCAAAATGACTTTCATTCTGATAATAGCGCACTTGATTATGATCCCAATCCTGATATTCATTCTTTCCTTTAGAGTTATCTAAGACTCATGTCTGTCGCACACCAATATCTATAGCATCATGGATCTGGCCAATCAGTTGGAAGTCTTTCGTGTCGTGAGTCATGGACCAAAAATTTTACAGTAACAAGAGATGTTCTTCCTTATTGTGCATTGTAACAATGGGTAGTGGCTAGCATCATGCTTTAAATGACATATCTCACAGTCTAGCAGCAATGAGCATACTGATCTATGGGTACAACTATCCTTGGTGTGATCATCCACCTCACAATTTGTATACCAAATCCTCGTGCACATCTCATGTGCTGAATTTTCTGATAACTTCTCCAATTGCTTCACCATGGCTATGATATGTGCTTCTAAAATTGGGCTCACCCCAGTTTCTATACTTTTGAACTCCTCAATGTGTAAAGTTTCTTCAAGTGCTTCACACATATTAGTGTATGTATTATGTGATAGCGCCCTTCTAAAACATATAATCAAACCTCTAATGAACCATTACGCATGTTGGCTTGCATGAATATCATAAGAAATCTTAGATAACAAAATTTTGAAATGGGCATCATACTCTCTAACACTCTTAAGAGTTCCTTGGTTGATATCCTTGAGAGCACTTATACTCTTCTGCTTAAACTCAGGGATGTGAACCTCTTTTACAAAAGCATCTTTTACAGTTGCATAGTCTATGCAAGTCTGATCAGGGTCAAAAATTTTATACTAGCTATATGTCCACCCTCATAACGTAGTGGTGAATTGATTATTCCTACATTCATAATTCAAAATTCCTTTTGCGCACCATAGGATTTCAACCATGTGCATGTGTTCAGCAGCATCTTCTATGTCATTATACTCTAGAAAATGAAGAGATATTTCCATGTAAATATTCTGGGGTTGGTGTGGACCTTGCCCAGTTGATCCAGAACATCATGTGTTTCCTCTTCCTCTAGAACCACCTATACCTTCTGATCCTCCACTTGTAGCCAGAGACGGACCGGAAGATGTACTTCCCTATGTCCCAACACTAGTATTGAACTATACCCATATAGTCTGCAAAGTGTTACCACTCCCAGAAGTGAGTCCAAAATTTTGCACGCTTAAATTATGTGTGGATGATACACCTGAAAAGGTACCTCCAAACAAAAATGAAGACGTTTGTGCCGTAATTCATGTGCTTGTTATATGACTTATCCTACTCTCCCACTACCTAAATTAGCTTGTTGATTGTTTGTCATACTAGATGTTGGAAGACCAAGCACAAGGGCAAGGTTGTTAGGTAGATTCAGATGTGCACCCATGGCCCAGTTCATCTCTACTGATGCACTTCTACGTGAGGCTGAGGGGGGTTCCCTGTCATGCTTTCCCAAATGGGGGAGTTCCTATATGTACCCAAAATTATATGTGCTGTACTACCGAAAAGAGGTTATAGAAACCCCAATGATGATTCAGATCTCTTTACAAGGTGTTCAGAATCTAGAAAGCACGTCGAGTATACATTTACATCCTAAAATTCCTTATCCAGACTTTGCATTTTTTGTTATAACCCCGTTCCTCATTTTTCTTGCATTTCGTTCTTTAGTTACAGGACCACCACCCTGACTAGGTAGTGATCTCGTGACCACCACCCAAGATAAGGAAACGGTCCTATAACCACTACCCTATGCATGATGGCAGTCCTATGCATATTTTCCAGAGCTTTACTACACTTTCGTCAATGTAAAAAATCAAGTGGCACTCATAATTCTCAACCACTCTTGCTTGCATTTAAGTTTTAGCCACCTGGTAAATAGTAATTCCTCTTTTTTTATAATAGAAGAGTTCAATTCAATCTTACCCTCTATAAATCAAAGTTCTATAAATACCAAGCTTGTTTACAAGTAAATGGCCCCTCTCCCTTTATGATTTATTATTCAGTTTGTTTTGAAATTTATTCAATAAGTCTCAACAAGTTTAGATTTTGTAAAGCTCTCAGCCTCTCAGTTCAAGGCTCCATAGTTCTAGTTCTAGATTATATTCATTTGAATCTTGATTCTACTTAGAGTTATAGGTTTTTGTTTCATCACAGGAAGTATAGGTCGTAGAGATTTTGGTGTGCTTGTATTGTATCCCTGTAACAATCCTGCTAGGAATCACATATTCAAGCTTTGTTCTCTTGCACTATCCCTCCCCTACTTGCATTTTGTTTATCTTATGTCCAAGTTGCCACTGTTTAAACATCTTCTCATATTTCCGTTGTCACATTCCCACTTTTTTGGATTCACAAGATAATAAAGGAACGAATATATCACACTGAGGGGACAAGTCACGGTACAACTGGATTTGTCGATGTTCTGTAAACTCTAGGTTTGAATTGTCAAATTTGTAGTTACAATATATCAAATAGAATAGCAAATAAATTTCATTCAAATTCACATCTTTGAAAATAAAATAAAAAATATAAGCATAGTGTAAATTTATTTTCATAACTAGTTTACTTCTTTCAATTAAGTTTGGTTATCTCTTACATGACAATTACGAGACCCATAGAGCCCAGAGATTACATATTCAAACCGGTAATACCTCAGCCAAATCTCTTCACAACATTAACAGATATAGATCAAGGTCTTCAAATTCATGTCTTTTGAACAACAACAAACCCACAAGCAATTAGTGAGTAATTGAGAGAATTGAATATTGAAGATGAAAAATCATACGCATTCTGGACAAATCAACCCAACTATAGATTTCCTTGATAAGATATCTACATGACCATACAAGAACCCGAAAGAGAGAAAATATTTGGTTGTGATTCATTAGTTCCACAACCAAACACAGGAGACCTTCTCATTGACATAGACACATGATTATGTATACAAGTTGCTAGAACACCTGTAAGGTATTCTGAGAAGATCACACAACTCCTGGTATTAAACATAGAAGCTAAAAAATCTTATGACTATTGGATAGTAGAAAGAATATATTGATTCTTCACATGACCATAACAGGTCCACAAGAACCATGAGCTCATGGTTGTGATCCCCAGGTCCCACAACCCAACATGCCTACTAATTAGTTAAACATTAACACCAGTTTACGTACGCTGGTATTTAGATCCTCACTGCTCCCGTTGGATATAATAACACAATTTTTTGTATTAAACATAGAAGCCAATCAACCTAATATTTTCTAGGTTAGACCAGAAAACTTCCCATAGTTTCCTACAAATCCACTACATCTCTCACTACCACTTTCATGACCTTGTCTTGAAATATACACGAAGCACCTACATGTCACTTTCCATGCATCCAATAGCCAAAAAATAGGATCTTGGTAGAGCTCAACATTGATTGGAGCCTCCGAGAAGCTATTATATCTTAATGATCCATTACACCAATTCAGGTTAGGAGAGCTTTCTTTGCCTTAGACTCGCAGATCCCATTATTACGTGTTAAGGATGTAAGATTTCCCAACTAGTTTTTCTACATCCGCATATATTTCATTTCCACTAGCTATCTCGGAATGACCTAAGGAGGTTAGGTAAAAATAAAGGATACTTGTGTATTCTCATACTCACCTGTCAATTTTCTATCATACAAAATTGGTGAACCTAACGTGAAAGCAACAACTGCTCCCTTTTCATTTCCATTTCTTTCATCCATCTTCACTCCTTCCCATTATTCTGTGAGTATTTATATACCCCCCGAATATGTTGGGATACAACGCATATGGCAGACCTCTCTCATGTCTCGAAGCATATTATGGTCAAACAAATAGACAACTATTACCCTTGCTTTCTACATGGGCTGACAACTACTCAAGCAACTACTTGTCATCACAAACTCCTCCTCAAAGAACTATCTCTAGTTCTTCATTATGAATTGAGGAGTTGGACCAGCTCACACAAACACAACAACCAGAGCCCTCAAGCTCTAACAATATGATGTTTAATGGAGAATCCATTTCCATCTCCTCGGGTTTTGTTTAGACCAAAAATTAGTAGGCAGTCAGATCCACTCCCATTTTTGGATGAGGAGTACTTAGCACACTACACTAGAAGTAAACAATGCTTCAAAAACATATACCCACCTATAGAAATTTTACAAACACAAACCGACACCCTGCTCCAAGAAAACATCCCCATCCCTCCACCTATGGAAAATACTCTTGGTGAAGCTTGTAAGAGTAATGATCAATTCATAGCAGGGTATCATACCCCTATGTAACCTTAAGGTGTATAATAGCCACCAAGGAAAAACACTGTGTCATCACTAATCAAGTTCATCTCAGCTTTAGTTGAGAAGGTTAGAGGACTAGAACTTGCTCAAGCAAGTCAAACTTAACATTTTGGGCAAGAAGGAACTTTCAATCCTCTGCGTCATCCCAGTCTGGTTGACCTCCTCACAAGAACAAGCATGTTAGGAATGCCTCCTTAACATTTTTATAACTACCCATAGTAAACACCAACTAGAACTGTGTTTTTAAACGTTTCTCTAGTTGAAAGTATGATGCTTCCCGGTTTAGTACCAAACAACCCATATCAGAGAAATGATCATCCCTACTTAAACATTTATTCAAAATCACCACAAAGAGACATGTTCTCTTCTCCCAGGATGTTCACCCAACCACATGGGTTTCCTTATGTCCCTACAAATGCATATGTTATGCCATATCAACAACCCATTCCACCTCTACCCCCTCAGCAGACACCATCAATGGTTGAAACCTATGCGGTAGGAACTTACTCAGAATATTTAAAAGAACCTCTAGATTTCACCGTACAAAGTGTCATGCTTCCAATACCTCTTCCCGATTTACCTAAATGCAAGGGGGAGGGATATCCAAATGTACATATCAAGGCATATGCCACAGCCATTCAAGAATTGCTCCCTTGGGATGCAGTTGTTGCTAAGATATTCTGTAAGACCTTATAGGGAATTTCCCTTGATTGGTAATATAGAATACCTGAAGCCTCGATACACTCATTCAAACAACTTGTGTCATAATTTATTAAAGCATTTGACATGAACAAATTGTTAAAAACAAGGATCAGGGAATTCTTACACATTAAACAAGAGCACAATGAATATGTTGCTCATTTTATTCAAAGATGGTGTATAGTCCTCTACTCATCAGCAAGTGCTCTGAACATGGATCAGATGGAACTATGTGACTTATTCCTTCATTCTCTCAATAGAGAGATAAAGGAAGAAGCCTAGAAGTTCCCACTAAGGACTCATGATGAAGTACTTGAGAGTGCCCTCTGAATCGATCAAGCGGTAATAAATAGCGGTCTTAAGACATATGGAACAAACTGGAAATTAATCACTCCCAATCAAAACACTACGACTTATTCTAATGTCAGGAATACCAATCAAGGACGCAAGATTCTTAACAAAAACCATGGGGTTACAACATATGGATTCACAGACCAAGTCAAAAGGGCAAACGTCGTAAGCACTTCACCACTTGTTAACAATCAGTGAAATAATAAGTTTACTCCAACAATCAATGCAGTGGATTTTAATCATCCATCACGACAACGAAAACAAAAACAATAGGAAATCTAGACACAAGATCCAATCCAAAACCCAACTGGATATTAGAACCAAAGCCAAAGGCAACAGCCTTAAAATTTTAACTCTAACAACCAACAACCTAATCAAAATTTTAGACCACAACAGGTTTCAAATCAAAAACCTAAAAACTATAATCCCAACTTATATTGTGGTTTCCATAAGATTCAAGGCCATGATACTAGGACTTTCCATGACTACAATAAATTCATGCAACATTTTCCAAAAGATCAAAGACAACTCTTTGTAGACATGTTTTTAACAAATTTTGCATTACCCATGCCAAACACCTATACAGGATCAGTTTCCCATCAAAATGCACCCCTCAATATTTTTAATGATCCTCTCCTGAATCACTCTAACAATAACAGGTTAGATCCAAATGAGAAAAATAAGGGTCTTATGCAAGGAAATAATGATCATGAAGCCTCAACTTCATCAAATCCACAGGCTGCACCTCAATTAGGAACTCGACCACAAACCAAGATAGTTGATCTGGTAGAGTTAGATATCGAGCTACATGTAGAAACCATAACAAGAATGTGAGATTATTCTTCTCAACCAATTCCAACCCCCCCATTAGTACCAGACAATGTTCAACAAACACTAGAAAAACCTATAGGCGCTTACGATCTAATTAAAAACCTAACAAAGACCTTCTCTCACATTTCCTTCTTGGATTTGTTGAAAAACTCTCCCGCTTACAGGGTTGCTCTCTTAGACGCATTGGGTCTTGGTCATCTGATTAACATCACTCCTCCTTCTGAAACACAAGTAAACCATGTATAATTTGATTTCTACCCTCTAGGGCAGCCAAATAGGGATACTAAGTTTATATTTGACATAAGAAAAATGCCAATAGATGTTGAATCACACGTAGAGATGACCCGTCCTTGCATTTATAGGTATGAGTTTATAATAATTATGTTAAGCATGTAATGATTGATGATGGGGCAGTAGTTAACATAGTTCCCTTCGCTTTTCTTCAAAAGTTAGGATATGGAGAAATAAATTGTTCCATAACACGAATTACGCTAAGGGTTTATGATAGCCTCAAGGCCACTTCAATTGGGACTATAGTGTTACTAGTTAGTCACCTTAGGACCCAAGAAATTCCTCACCAAATTTTATATTATAGATCAGGAAACCAACTATAATATGATTCTCGGTTGACCATGGATATATAGCATGAAGACAATCCCTTCCACGTTATTCCAAGAAATAAGATTTTTACACCTGGGAAAAATCTTTGTTGTGTAGAGAGACCTAAAACCCTTCGACATACACCTAGAAGATTTGAAAAAGAGACCAGGTGTTCACTCTGAGTTTGAGCTCCCAACGAATCAACTTAACAAACCATTCAATTCAAAGCCAAAAGTAAAGTTGGTACCTACATCAGAATTAGAAGTCACGAATCTAGTCAAAGGCATTCTAGTACTCAAAAATGAGACTAACATCATAGAGACAATATCATTAGAAACTACTGCAAAAAATTTCAAGCTACTAGAGAAATATTTACCTATTCTCCTACCATTTCATTCCATGGGTATAGGATGTACCCTAAGAATTGGCTCCCTTCCAGTGGACAAAGTTTGTATGGTAGAAGTAACCAAGGCAAAAGAAGAAAACACAAAGAATGTTCCAATATCCTTTTTTCTGAGAAAATATTGGACTCTCCACTTTGATGGAGCTAGATTTCATTTCAGCATTGGGGCAGGTGTGATCTTTATTTCTCCCAAGGGAAAGATCCTACCTTTTTCCTTTAAGTCAAACTTCGAATGTACAAACAACGGAGCTGAATATGAATCCCTCCTCCTAGGCCTCATCATAGCCAAAAGGATGGGTTTTGATAACATTAGAGTACTAGGAGACTCGCAATTAGTTGTAAACAAAGTATCTGAGGTATATAAGACTAGAGCTGAACACTTACAACTCTATAAAATGGTGGTATTAAATCTAACCAAGCGATTCGACTTCATATCAATCAAACCAATCCCACGAGAACATAACCTTATCACTAATTCAATAGCAATCTCAGCTTCTCGTTTCACTCTAAGCAGTGAGTTGGAAAATACAAATTTCATGGTATCACTTCATACTGAACCATTAGTGTGTAAAATACCAATAATCCCAATCTTGACATATATAGAAGCTAAGAATGAGTTTTCCATCCTAGATCAGCAATAGGGTCACTCTTGGATATCTAAATGCCTATGCAGAACTGCATCTCACTCATCACATAGTAGATTTATCCCTAATCCCATATTCCTCTTCCTATTTTGGAAATCCCATGATAGAATCTCCCCCGCAAAAGAATCTTGAAATCTACGAGGTAGAGAATGAAGAAGGTTTGCAACTAACTTCAGCCCCACCTGAATTTGAAGAAGGAAACGCTTCCTTAATTGAAGGAACGATTGACATAAATATTGGAATGGAAGAAGAACCAAATATTTTGAAGTTAGGATCCTCGTTAACTCCAGGGGAGATAGAAATACATACCTAGATCCTCAAGGAACATCAAAAGGCTTTCGCATTTAATTACAAAGAAATGACAGGAATTGCACCACATATTGCGGTACATAATGTTATCACCAAACCAGATGCAAAGCCAATTAAGCAGAAGTCGAGACCAATGAAACCAAAAGTGTCTCTCATGGTGAAAGAAGTAATGAAACTTCTCCAAGTGGGATTCATCAAACCAGTCGACTATTCACAATGGGTATCTAATATCATTCTTGTTCTCAAAAATAATGGGAAGATACGCATTTGCATAGATTTATAGGACATTAACAAAGCTTTCCCCAAATATGACTTCCCATTACCATCCATCAATGTCATTTTTGATGCTACAGCTAGATTTGAGCTTTTGTCTCTCATGGATAGGTTCTCAGGATATAATCAAATCAAAATATCTGAAGAGGATCAAGCCAAGACTACATTTATAACTCCTTGGGGAACTTATTGTTATGTTGTCATGTCATTTGGTCTTAAGAATGTTGGCACTACATACCAATGGGTAATGACATACATATTCCATGACCTTATTCATAAGATTGTGGAATCCTATGTAGATGACTTACTAGCCAAGGCCAAGAAGCGTTGTGATCACCCACAAATGCTCTGTATCATTCTCTCACAATTGATCAAATATGGCGTCACATTGAATCCAGATAATTATATCGTCATAAGGGATTGATGTCGACCCAGCCAAAATCTGGGATGTTCTTGAAATTATTCCACCATCAGACAAGTCTGGTATTAGATCATTTCTTGGGAAACTCAATGCAATTCAAAGGTTCATCCCTGACTTAAGTTTTTTTGTTCACCCAATCAAGAATTTATTAAAGAAGGATTATAGCATTGATTGGACAGAAGAATGCAACGAGACCTTCGAAGTAGTTAAAATCTTCTTGTTATCTCCTCCCACATTAATGCCTCCTAGACCAGATCATCCTTTGATCTTGTATTCACAGGCTACAGATGTCTCACTAGCCTACATGCTAGCTTAGGAAGATAATGATAAACAAGAATGTACAGTCTATTTCATTAGCCGAACATTGCTTGATTATGAAACATGTTGCACACAAGTAGAAAGAGAATTCATTTCCATAGTATTCGCAACAAAACATTTAAGACATTCCATACTGAATCAAGAAACAAGGGTTATTGTAAAGACAGATCACATACAGACATTCCTCATGTAAGGGTATTTATCTAAAAAGGTTAGATGTTTCATAACCTTAATGGGTGAGTTTGAACTAACATTTGTAAACCAAAAATCTATTAAGGGACAAATCATTGCAGACTGGTTGGATGAAAATCCATTGGATGGGGGTGATTTGGTAGATCTAGATTTTCCCAATGAGTGCATATATTTTGTCAAAATCAGGCCCCCCCATCTCTATATGTCCTTGGTACACTGGCATCATCAATTTCACCATGGACCACACATACCCAGAAGGTGCCACATCACAACAAAGAAGGAGGTTACGCATTATTGCTATTAAATATGTTATTTTAGAATAGGTGCTCTATTTTAGAGCCTTCGACGGAATGCTTTTAAGATGTGTTGACACGGAATAATCCAAAAATATTCTTTATGAATCCTACAGTGGGATATGTGGAGGCCACTTCAGTGGCCATGCCACTACTCACAAAATACATCAAATGGGGTATTTCTTGCCCACTCTAGAACATGATGCATTAGAGTTTTTGTGCAAGTGTCATAAATGCCAAGAGTTCTCCAACGAGATTCATATGCAAGCACAAGCTCTGCAACCAATTGCAACCCCTTGGCCCTTTTCCATGTGGGGCCTAGTTTTGATAGGGAAATTATCTCCCTCGATAATGGATGGCCATAACTTTATTATCATAGCCACAGAATATTTTACTAAATGGGTAAAGGCTATGCCTCTCACCACCATACTAGGTTCTGTAATCACTAAGTTAATTTTGAATCAAATCATTTGCAGGTATGGTTTTCTACAATTCATTATCTCATATAATGCCACATCCTTCAAGAATGATGAGGTCCATGATTTATGCAGCAAATTCAAGATAAACCTTCACATGACCTCTCTTTATTACCCTCAAGCCAATGGACAAGCTGAAGTAACAAACAAAACATGAAAATCCATTCTCTTAAAAATAGTTAAGGAGAACAAATGGGATTGGCATTTAAAATTATACCTGGACTTATGGGCCTATCAAACATCAATAAGAACACCAACAGGGACAACCCCTTTCTCATTGGTATTCGGGGTAGAAGCAGTTGTCCCACTTGAGGTCAAAATACCCAGTCTCTGCATCTCATTAAAAGGGATCTTCAGAGAAGAAGCCTATAGAGAGGCATGCCTCTCTCAACTAGAAAGCCTTGATGAGGCCATGTTAAAATCCAAACAACGGCACAAAGCCTATGTTAACTGAATGTGTCAGCAATATAGCAAAAAGGTCTACGAATGAGAAATATATGAGGGAGATCTAGTTCTGAGACTAGACAGTTGGATTGATAAGAAAACTAGTGAAGGAAGGAAATTTCAGCCCAAGTGGTTGGGCCCATACCGAGTCATGAAAGACTATGGAAAAGGTGTGCATCTCTTGTGTACACTAGAAGGTGAGGAAATCAATGAAATTTTCAATTCCTTGCATCTTAAACGGTTTTAAGCATAAGTCATCAACATCACCATTTGTATATTATATCTACCTGCATTACATTAGTCACTTAATTGTTTCATTTTGTTCATTCATTTCGTAAATTTTTTGGTCAAGGAACTTATTCTAAAGAAATTTATTATGAGCCTCAAAATATTGGCAAAATCATTCAAATCATATCTCTTCAATTTTCATAATATCATCAAATGATTTCGAAATCATCTCATCAATTCGGCAGACAAAGTCTTGAAAAAAACCATACCAAGGCCTACATACTTGGTCATACTCATTTCTTCTACTAGGTTAAGTTGTTCTTACCTACGGTTTGTTCTAGAAGCTTCTTGGTGTCACATCTATCCTTCTTACCTCTCTTTGAAAAAAGGATACTCCAAAATCACAGATCAAAAATGTCAAAGCCAAATTAAATCAAAAACACTAAACAAAATAGAATATTTTATTTTACACACTTCTTTTCCCTACCAACCTTCGATAATGAGCCCGCATCTCTTACTAGTGGTGCGAGGTTGAGAAAGGAAAGGAGTGCCCTTACTCGCCTATGTGTTGCCTTCGGTGATAATCTCATACTTCTTACCAGTAGCATGGGGTAGGGTTCAGGGGGTCCATTCACACAAATTAATGAATCTTAATATTTAAAAAATTCAAAGCAAAGTGTATTAAGTAAAATTAAGCGTCCAAATTCCAAAGAGATCAAATCCTCAAAACCATATTTTGTCAACAAAATTGCCATTCATGGATCTAAGTCTAGATAAACTAGAAAGTAAGTTACATTCTAAGATATGTAGTAGTTTTTGAGTAAGAATAAGTACGTAGGCCTAAATTTGGTTTCTATCAATACCTTTTCTTTCTCTCATCATTTTCGTTAAGTCAAACTCATTCAATTTGCATCTATCCTAACTCTCAGTGTTGAGCCCTCACATCTTACTAGGTTCGTGGAGTTGGGAGTGGGACAAGTTCATCTCATCATCACTACACATTCATCACATTTTTCCAAATCAAGAAGAAGCAGCGAATATTGCCCAAAGAATACAAAAATTTAGTACTACAGTATGTTTGCATCATCACATATCAACATTACAAACAAAAAGAGAAACATTATGTTCAACACTTGTTATCACCTGTCATCCATTGCATGCATTATAAAAAGCATATAAAAACAAAGATTCTAAAAACATCTAGTGTACACATGAGAGACGAATCACAAAACTCTAGATACAAAGAAGATCTAGATCCAAATATATATATATATATATATATATATATATATATCGTTCTTTACATACAATGCCATCATGCACTAAGCATGGTCAAAACGCTCAATGAGCCCAAAAAATACAAAAACAACTCATATAAACATCCAGCAAAATCACTACAAAAAGACCAAATTGCCTCTCAATCCCTATGGGATCCCTCAGAGGGTGCACGACTGCGTCTAGGGCTTCTGCTACAACAACACTCTGAATGCACTGAATGATGGGAGTGCTCATGATCATGACCACTAGTTGTGGTCTCACTATGAGAATGGATCCACCTCATTAGGTACTCAGCAATCTTATATCCAGCTATCTCAATATGAAGGGAGGACACTAACTCTTCCACCTTCCAGACAGGGGAAAACACATCAGTGTGTCGGCCGGCTACTAAAGGATCTCCGATGTCCTCACTAAGATGAGGTCATATCTTCCCTAAAGGGAGAAACAGGGTGTATGCACACAAGCAGCGAATCAAATCCCACCATCCCTAAGCAGTCCCTGTGAATAAAAAGGGAAATAAAAAGTTAGAAAATCACCAAAAACAAACAAAACAACAAAAAGAAATATCAACCAAACATCTCTAACTAAACAAGGTCGAGAAAAGAGTAGTAACTCACTTGGATCTCCAGGCATCTAGGTAGGGTCTCTAGGATCTGTGTCTACTACTGATGTTGCTGCCGACTACAGAGCCTCCCCAAAATCTAAAAAGAAATGATGTCCTACCAAGGACTCATCATCTCCCTCAAAGTCTTGTGAAGGCAACTCCTTTGAGACCAAGGTCTCTTTCTCTGCACTCACCTCCACCCTCTCTTCCCTTAAAATATCATGAGTGTCATGCCACTTAGAATCACTATCACCCTCCTCGATCATCCCACTGGTCTCACCTCCAACTCCCTCTCCCATCATCTCCTCCTCATTCTCCCCTCATATGAACTCCTCAGAGTCTGAGTCAACATCAACATGCTCATCCTCCTCTCCACTGAAAGCAGGAGCTTCTTCGATCTGAAGTAAGGGTGCTCGAGGAGCATTAGCTACCCCTGAAGAAAAAACCACCCACCTAACCATAATAGGAAATTCAGGAGTAATTGTGGTCCAACCTCAATCTCCTCTAGGACCTCCCCCGACCTCACGAACAATCCTATATACTGGCCCCACTGGAGGAAGCATACTAACATAGGGGAGGCCAAACTGCTGAGGGACTTAATCTAATGGGTGGACCTCCACCCTCTCTATCCTATCTACTAACTGACCTATAGTAGAATAGGAAATCAATATATGTATCTCCTCTCCCCATACTCCCACCATGGCTTGATAAGGAGTGGCCTCAATATCTGCAGTAGCTAGTGAAGCCACTAGCTGATGTGGCATCCTGAGTACTATCATCCCCATCCACCTCATTTCTCTAATAGCCCCTGGATCCTCTACTAGTATACCCCTCCCATAGGGGACGATACACTCATACACCCAACTCATAACTATAGTAGGATGACTCAAAGTCTGCCCTTGTAACCTGACCACCCTGTATAAGTCATGGTATGTGGTCCCAAGAATGTCTACTCCCTAAGTATAAGTATAGCCATGGGCCTCAATATATGTAATAATGGGAGCCCATCAGTATAAGAGAGTATCTCCTCCCTTATCCCCAATCAACTGTGAGGCTAAGATACCCATAATAGTCTTACGAGTGATGGGGATAGGAGAAGCAGTAATAGATTGGACCTTCACCCCCTTCTTCAAGCTAAAGGAGATAACAACATCTCCCATATAAGTAGCCCACTAAACCATCTGAGACCAAGATCCTACTATCTTAAGAGATAGCCACCTCCTAAGAATCAGAACCCCCAGTATACGATAAACGTCCTCCACGGTGATAGTCCACTCACCCCTAACACCTGGAAACTGGAAAGTATTCTGGTCTGTATCCCAGTATGAGAATAAGTCACACAATATGTGACTATCAAGAGTAACATGAGGAACCTGTGAAATCCTCAAAATATCGGCCCTCTGCAGAGTGTCTCACGTTGTCTAGGTCAGCAAGTCTAACACTTCTAAGATCCAATCACACTCCCTCTCTCTGCTCCACCGAATATACTCCTCCTTCTACATCCACCCAAAACATAGAAAAAGAGAAATTTAGTGACATAATCCAATAGATAAGCTCATCAAAAACATAGAAAAATGTCAAAAATGCAAAAAACAATTAACTAAGGCATATTTTTTTTCTTTCTGTCCAGAACCACCGCCTTGTGCAGAGCGGTGGTTCCGTGATCACCGCCATCTAAGGGTGGCAGTCTTATGACCGCTGCCATCATAGGGCAGTAGTCCCGCAACCGCCACTCTGTGTAGGGCCACGGTCCCATGTCAATTCAGCGTGCACCCGTAAAGCCCTCAAAATGCTAAAAAAAATTTAGCAAAATAAACCTTTTTGATCAAAATAAAAGCCTACCCTATGGACGGCCCCCCCAAAGACTCATTTAACAATAAGATTGTCGAAAATAAACCCCCCAAGAAAATATTTCAACATTTTTATATTTTAGTTTTAAAAATAATGAATTGAGAAAAACTAACATGAGACTTCACATGTCGATGTCCTACTCTCGGAGGCATGATCACAATCTCGTAATGAACATTTTGACTACACTCTCATAAAAAACGGTTACCATGGGTCACAGAGCTCAAAAATTTCCAAATCGACACATGCAAATGAATAGGAAAATAAGCTCATCATATATATATATATATATATATATATATATATATATATAACATTCTAACCTTGTTTTTAATGCTCTTTCGTAGAGTTGGAGCACCGATAGAGGTAAGTTTTTATCCCCGTGCAAATGGTAAGTCCTCATTTCATTTTAATTTAGTATTTATTTTTCGATTTATGTTGTCTATCTACACTTGATTCCTCTTTTCATCTACAGATAGTAGGAATCTAGACGGTGACATTGTGACACACGGGTATGTCAGGTATAGCTTCTAACTTCCCATTTTAGGACCGCCATACTCAGACACACCGTTTTATGCCCATTCATGGCTAAAATGCTTCTCTGAGGGGGCAACATGTACGTACCCAAAATTGTATGTATTGTACTGCTAGAAAGAGGTTATAGAAACCCCAATGATGATTTAGATCTATTCACAAGGTGTTCGGAATCCAAAAATCACACTGAGTATGCATTTACATCCTAAAATTCCTTATCCAGCCTTTGCATGTTTTGTTCTAACCTCATTCCTCTCTTTTCTTGCATTTTGGTCTTTAGTTACAGGACCACCGCCCTGACTAGGCGGCGGTCCTGTGACTGCCACCTAGGATAGGGTGGTGGTCCTATAACCACCACCTTGCAGAGTGCGGTGGTCCTGTGTGTGTTTTACATAACTTTGTGATGATTTTTTCAACATAAAAAATCAAGTGGCACTCGTAATTCTCAACCACTCTTTCTTGCATTTAAGTTTTAGCCGCCTGGTAAACAGTAATTCCTCTTTTTTATAATAAAAGAGTTCAATTCAATCTTACCCTCTAGTAAATCAAAGTGCTATAAATACCAAGCTTGTTTACAAGCAAATGGTCCCTCTCCCTATATGATTTATTATTCAGTTCATTTTGAAAGTTCTTTAATAAGTCTGAATAAGTTTAGATTTTTTGAAGCTCTCAGCCTCTTAGTTCAAGGCTCCACAGTTCTGGTTCTAGATTATGTTCAGTTGAATCTTGATTCTGCTTAGAGTTATAGGTTGTTGTTTTGTCACAAGAAGTATAGGTCCTAGAGATTTTGGTGTGCTTTTATTGTATCCCTGTAAAAATCTCGCTAGGAATCGCATATTCAAGCTCTGCTCTCTTGCACTATCCCTCTCCTATTTGCATTATGTTCAGCTTACGTCCAAGCTGCCACTATTCGAACATCTTCTGCTGGGGCCACTGTCACATTCCCACTTTTCTAGATTCACGAGAACATAAAGGAACGAAGAGATCACACTAAGGGGACAAGTCACAATACAACTGGATTTTTCGATGTTTTGTAAACTCCAGGTTTGAATTGTCAAATTTGTAGTTATAATATATCAAATAGAATAGTGAATCATTTTATTTCAGTTAAGCTTTCTTTCAATTTTACCAAGGAAGTTATGGGGAATGATAGCTTATAAGAAGCTGTGATTTATTCCTCACTTCTGAGGTAAGATTGAAGGTCTTTCAATTAAATTAGTTAGTTATTTATATTTAGGATCAATTCAAAAATACATAGGTAAATAGCTACATCTGGCTACCTTGCTTGTTTTAATTCCGTTATTAGATTAATTCTTCATTATTCAAATATATTAGAATGGTCGCTCTTTAAATTTTATTCAAATTCACATCTTTGAAAATAAATAAAAAAGAATATAAGCATAGTGTAGATTTAATTTCATAATTAGTTTATTTCTTTCAGTTAAGTTTGGTTATCTCTTGCATGATAATTACAAGACCTATAGAGCCCAGAGATTACGTATTCAAACTGGTAATACCTCAGCCAAATCTCTTCACAACATTAATAGATATAGATCAAGGTCTTCAAATTCACGTCTTTTAAACAACAACAAACCCATAAGTAGTTAGTAAGAAATTGAGAGAATTGAATATTGAAGACGACAAAGCATACACATTCTAGTCAAATCAAACTAACTATAGATTGCCTTGATAGGATATCCGCGTGACCATACAAGAACCCGAAAGAGAGAAAATATTTTATTTTGATTCATTAGTTCCACATCTAAATGCAAGAGACCTTCTCATTGACATGGACACAAGATTACTTATACAAGTTGCTAATAGAAGCTGAAAAATCTTATGACTATTGGATAGTCAGAAGAAGAGATTGATTCTTCACATGACCATAATAGGTCCACAACAACCATAAGCTCATAGTTATGATCCCTAGGTCCCATAACCCAATGGGCCTTCTAATCAGTTAAACATTGACACCAGTTTACGTATGTTGGTATTTAGATCTTCACCGCTCCCACCGAATATCATAACACAATTTTCTATATTAAACATAGAAGCCAATCAAGCTAATATTTTCTGGGTTAGACCAGAAAACTATCCAT
Source organism: Taxus chinensis (assembly GCA_019776745.2). Classification (NCBI taxonomy): domain Eukaryota; kingdom Viridiplantae; phylum Streptophyta; class Pinopsida; order Cupressales; family Taxaceae; genus Taxus; species Taxus chinensis. The sequence goes on along the minus strand of CM034150.1, from coordinate 278,157,097 downwards.
AGTTTCCTACAAATCCACTACACCTATCACTACCACTTTCATGACCTTTTCTGGAAATATACACAAAGCACCTACATGTCACTTTCCATGCATCCAACAGACAATAAATAGGATCTCAGCAAAGCTCAACATTTATTGGAGCCTCCGAGCAACTATTATATCTGAACAATTCATTACACCAATTCAGGTTAGGAGAGCTTTCTTTCCCTTAGACTCGTAGATCCCATTATTACGTGTTGAGGATGTAATATTTCCCAAGTAGTTTTTCTACATCCACATATATTTCATTTCCATCAGCTGTCTTGACATGACCTCACGAGGTCGGGTATGAAGAAAGGATACTTGTTGATTATCATACTCGCATGTCACTTTTCTATTGTACAGTTCTTAATGCTCATGTTCCACATCTTCTACGTGAACTTTAAATCCTTCACAAGCCATCTCACTCCACAATTCCATTCTCTCTGCAACATCCTATTGCTTCTTTATCTCCCACTCGCGTGCCTCATTATACTTAAGCCACCTTTCCTCTCTCTCTATCTTTCTTTTGCTAGGTCTTCTATCTTTCACCAAACATACTCCTACCCCCGCGCGTGGTGGAATTTAGTTAGCCATCGGTTTACTTTCCAAGTTTAGGGTTACCATTAATATTTTGATCACCACTGGAATGCCTTATAGGTAAGCTCCCATAGGATATCGTAAAAATTGGAATTATTCTACCTCTGGGTAAGAATAAGTGGAAATTGAGTACTCCAGAATATAGTTGTTCAGAACACCATGAAACCAGGTATCCATGGCATGTGTCCAAATTAGATCAGCATCATAGAGGGCCTAAAATTCTTCTTGCATCCAAACAAGTGCACGATACCTCCAGTCCATTTTAGACACATAAGCAATCAGTCACTCGTATAGTTCTACAAGAAAAATAGTGAATAATATCTCATACAAATTGTCATACAGATTCTTTTCCACCCATGCGCATGTGTTAAACTCAGATCCTGTATTGAACCTATGTGTGTATTATTCTTCTAGATCATGTATCCACTCCTCAAAACTTGCTAGGGTCAACCGGTAGGTCTTCAGCATGAACCATCCTAAAAAAAACTTAAAAAAGAGGTCCCAGCAACGGAACCAATGATACAGCCTAGAATTTACGAGTAAAAACCCAGGTGTGTTGGAACATCACTCAGCCTAGATTGAGTGCTCACTCGAAGCACATAAAGGTACCAGGCCCCTCTTCAGGGTTTTTTTTGCAGGATGTTAACATGATGAAGAATTAATACATTCATATCGATAATTAACATAACATTCTATGGAGAATGTCCAAATCTAGATCTAAAGAGTAATAGATTTAAATGATGACCATAATGAAGTCAAGCATGTAAGAACCAATTATACTCAGGATTAATACTATGATTCATCTAATACACTCCATTATATTAAACACGATAAATACATAGAAACTCATTAAAATAGGTAATACCATAACCTTATGCGCACATCAGATCTGGCAACATACTTCATAGTAATTAAGTTCTCACACAGTCCTTCTATTCTACATGGATCATTACATATTTATAAGGGTGGGGACTTACCCTTCACTGCTTGCATAATTTCAAAAATAGGTCACATGCTAAAAATAGCCATGCACCTTTATAATCATAACCACACATGTAAGTGTGCTAACAATAGACCTCTTCCAGTTAACTTGTAGTAGCAATTATATTCTTATCCCGTACCCATGTAAATCGCTTAGTATCCGCTCTTCCAAAAATATTTGATGTGTGTCACGCAAGTCTTTACCTAGTTTGTGTGCTCAGTATGCTATCTCCAAAAATATATTGTGCATGTGAAAATGACTAAGTCCTGAATCTTCCCTTGTCTTTCACACACGTGTCCTTCCCTATCCTTCTACACCTTTGACTGCACCCTATTCTCACGTGTGAACCTTCTATGTGTCTTCTACTAATTATCTCACTTTTATCTGCTCAACATCCAACATTGCAACAAAAGAAAAAGGAGAATAGTATGCCACAAATGTAGAAACCCATGGGTCTTCCCTTAAATATTATTGAACAAATGAAGTAAAAAAATTTCAATGTGACAATGTGGGATGCTTTTGCTATTCCATCACAGTGATACCTCTTATGTGAAGCCCTGAAGCAACTTCCTTGAGTTGATCCAGTGGTGGAGAAGATTCATGTCATTGTTCATGTGTGTCGAGAAAATGAAGAACAAGTAAGATTTTCAAGACCCCTCCTTTTTGCATGTCATTAATTTTGGGAAAAAAATTAGTTCATAATTGTATGATAGATTTAGGGGTTGTTACCTCCATAATTCCTAAGAAAATTGTTGATATCCTTGGTCTTGAATATAATCCTATTTCTAAGGGATTCGTGCAACTTTATGGGTCAAATATAGATGTGTTAAGAGTGATTAAAGATTTGGAATTAACACTTCATGCTTTCCCAAGTCTTACCATAACCCATGATATATCAGTGATTGTTTTTCTCCATATGTTTTTTATTTGTTTGTCTAGATATTTTACTACCAAGATAGGTGGATATTTTCCTTCAGACTAGACTCATATGCTTTTGAGAACTATATATGGTACAAGATTCACTATACAATCTGAGCCCATATTTTCTTACCATATTGAGTCATATAATCCCACCCCTATCCAGTCAAATTTCTTAATACAATAGGAACATGAATAAGACTTAGTTCTAGATGAGTAGCATATTCCTCCTCTCATGCCTGATTGATTGCTAGATGAATGGGATGAAAGAGATCATAAATTCGATCCTTATGCCAAAGTTATTAAATCCTTTGAGACCGGTCTCTGTACTTATTGCATTCTCCTAGAAGGATATATTATACCTTTACCTTTCAAGCAAGAAAAATAAGATACTCCCAGACTGTGGAAGATGTTCTTTGATTGTTCTAGAAGTAGAAATGGATTCGGGCAGGTTTGGTGTTGATCTCTCCAATGAACGATAAATTCTTCTTTTCTCATGGATTTCAATTTGCATGTTATAACAATGTAGTTTAGTATGAAGCATTGGTGTATGGTCTCATAAGTATTGAGAAGAGAATGTTAGGAAATAAGGGATAAAATATTTGGAACAATCCCACACATAATCGTAATAGTAGAAACTAATATATAGAAATTATTACATATCTAAAATAAAAGTGCAGGATAAAAAAATACAACACAAAGAGACAATATTTAACATTGTTCGCCCAATTTGGGCTACATCCACCAAGAATCACTTGCTCATATTTTACTACAAGCCACCTCTCTCTCAATACAATACCCAAATTTGTTTGGATCTATGCTCAACAAACTAACTTGAATTCACAGTTGAACTCACACACACATCTACAATGTTACATCAACCCTACCATAAGCACAGAAGAACATAAATAGGAAACTGCTCAAGCATTTTTACAATATCATAGGTACCAAAACCATAGGCCAAAATCCTCCCATAAACCTATGGGTCAAATATCTGGCCCATATGAGAAGAGCACATTTCTTGAGATATCGGGCACACTTTTCGAGGTAAAAAATTCTTGGGGGATCCGCCTCTGAACCCTGGTGAGAAAACTATGGAAAATGAACATTATTTTTAGTGTATATTCCTCAACACTTCCACACATGAAAACAGGCTCCGCAACATAACAATCTCCCACTTGGAGACTATTTTTCCTTTTAGCAAGCTTCTCAACCCTTCATTATTTTCCATGAAGACCAACCAAAGTTTAACACAACTTCATTTTCTCCCTTATGACCACCTTATTCATCATTTTTGTAGGATTTTGACTTGTATAAATCTTCTCTAGCATCAACTTCTCTTCCTCTAATGTTTTCATAATGAAATAGTACCTTAACTATATATGCTTCTTTCTAGAGTGGAAAATAGAGTTCTTAGCTAGGTGTATAGCACTTTGAATATCATTGTGTAGCTTCCCTTCCTCTTGCTTATGCCCTAACTCCTTAAGAAATTGTTGTAACCAAATAATCTCTTTGCTTTCCTTTGTGGCAACAACATACTCAGCCTTCATGGTTGATAAATCCATAAGCTTCTGTAGTCCTAAAATCTAGCTCATTATTGTCCCACCTACATTGAAAATAAAACTTGTCATGCTCCTCTTATTGTCTACATCTCTAGCCATATTTGAATCTACATAACCATGTAAAGTGGTGTCTGATCCACTGTAGCACAAAACTATCCCCATGGTCCCTTTCAAGTACCAAAGGATCCACTTTATTGCATGTCAGTGATCTTTACCTGGATCACTCATAAATCTACTCACATCTCCTGCTACATGGGAAATATCAAGCCTAGTGCACACCATGGCATAAATCAAACTACCAACTATATATGAGTAAGGTGCCTTGGATATTTAGTTTCTCTTCTGCTCTTTCTTATGACACATCTCATTTGATAACTTGAAATAGCCTGCCAAAGGAGTTCTAAAAAATTTAGCATCATGCGTATTAAACCTCTCCAAGACCTTCTTAATGTACTCTTCCTGAGATAAAATCAGTTTTTATTCCTTCTTATCCCTAGATATCCTCATACCAAGGATTTATTTGGCTTCCCCCAAATCCTTCATAGCAAAGGAGTCACTTAGTTGCTTCTTGAGTACCTTTATTTCTTGCATGTTTTTTTCTTGCAACCAACATGTCATCCACATATAAGCACGGGATAATATAATTTCCATCTTCAAATTTCTTTGTATACACACAATGGTCAAAATGACATCTAATATAACATTGCTTCATCATGAAGCTATCAATTTTTTTATACCATTGACATGGAGCTAGTTTTAGACCATACAAGATCTTCTTCAGTTTTCACACCATATCATCTTTACCTTTGACCTCATAGCCCTCTGGCTGCTACATATATAGATCCTCCTCCAAATCACCATGGAGAAATTTATTCTTTACATCTATCTTCTCTAATTGCAAGTCTTCTGGTACCACTATTCTGAGAACAGTTCTAATAAAAGTCATTTTTACTATAGAAGAAAAAATATCATCAAAATCTATACCTTTTTTCTCTGTAAACCCCTTGACCACCAATCGGGCCTTGTATATTTTCTTGCCTTCTTCTTCCTCTTTAAATTTTCACACCCATTTGTTCTACAATGCTCTTTTTCTTTTGAGTAGCTTCACCAAATCACAAGTCTAGTTCTTCATGAAAGACTAATGGTCCTTATCCATGGCTCGCTCCCACTTCTGCCTAGCAACTACATGCATTTCTTCATCAAATATCTCTGGATCTCCATTGTTAGTGAGTAATAAATAGTAAAGAGAAGGAGAAAATATTCAGGTTCTCTTCTTACCCTAGAAGATATCCTCAATATAGGAGTTTGGGGTTCCTGTTGAGTAGGTTCCTGAACTAATTCATGGGTCACTTTCTCATCCAGAAGATCCTCTACCACTACATATTCTTTCTTGGATTCTTCCATGTTTTCCTGCAACTATTGATTATACATAACTTTCTCATTAAATACCACATCCATAGATTGAATTATTTTCTTGTCCTTAATACTCCAACATTTATATCCAAATTCATCACCACCATAACCAATGAAAGTGAATTTTCTTATTTTCAACATGAAGAAATACCTCACATCTAAAGACTCTAAGAAATGAGTAATCAAATTTCTTACCATACAAATCCTCCTTAGGTACTGTCTCCATCCAAGGCACTTGAGTGTACTCAAATTTCTTACCAAATACACAGTTGTCCTTAGGTATGCCTACCCATCAAGAAAGAGGCAGTCTTCCATGTATGCTCATGCTCCTAGCATCATTCCATTATTGTCATGTTAATCCTTTCTTCTGACACCCCATTCTGCTACGAGAGTTCCTATGGAACCATTTTTTTTCCTACGCAGATTCCATTATTAGAAAAATAATCATCAAACTCATTACTGCAGTACCCCCCCTCCATTATCTGACTTGAGACATTTTAACTTAATACATGTTTCATTCTCTACTGAGGCTTTTCATTTAACAAAAGTGTCAAATACATCATATTCTATTTCTAATACAATATACCCAAACTTTCCTTGTTGCATCATCAATAAAAGTAACATAATTAATTTATAACCCCTAAGATATGATACCTAAGCTCAAACCCCACACATCATGAATGTACCAACTCTAACTTAATTCTCTTTCTTTGTAGGTCCAATCTTGAGAAATTTTACTTGACTTATGTTTCCCATATACGCAATTCTCATAGAACTCTAAACCTTTTTTGTATTAATCCTAGGAAAATTATTTTTTTATGATCTCCATGCCCTTATGGCTCGTATGACCAATCTTATAGTGCCACAATGTTATATCAGCATTTCTGAAGCCACAAGATTACAAACGATTAGTTGCTATCAATGGTTCAATACAAGGTTCCAATCATTTTTACCTCTTGCCTGCCATAAGAGAACCCTTGGTAACCTTCCAAGAGTCTACGTTGTAAATAACACAATACAACCATCATTTCCTAGTTGGCCTGTTCGATACCAAGTTTCTTCTTAATGTAGGCACAATGTCTGATATCATTACAATAACCATGTATTCTCATTCTACATGTTAACTTGAACATAATTTTTTCTAAATATGTTGCAAGGCTCATCATCACCAAGAAAAACATGCCCAAAATCTCCTTAAATATAATCAATAAAATAATGCCTATGTGGAGTAGCATGGAAAGAAGCCCCCAAATCTAAATCCCAAGATTCAACAATATTATGCAAATAAAAAATAAAAGCATCCTGGAATATATTACTTGTTGCCACATTCACCTCCTTGTTTTCTTCTTTTTTTTTCTTCTTGTCCCGAAGATCCCAACAGTCCTTCTTTACATGCCCAAACTTTCCACAGTGCCAATATATCATCTTTCTTTTGGATTTTGACCTTGCCCATGATCATTTCTATTTTCCATGGCTTCCTCTATTTTTCTTTCTCCCTCTAGTTTCCACCATGGCAAAGAAACTCCCTAAAGTAGAAGATTCCCCAAAGATTTTTATTCGCGTTTCCTCACTTGGAATCACCCACTACAACGTCCTCAGAACTTCAACTTTGAAGTTATCTGGAAACAAGTTAGCTTACTGCCATTACCAGGCTATTCCAACTCTTAGGTAAGGGGCACAGAAGTTAATAAATCCATAAATTCTTCATCAAATTCTATTGTAAATGAAGCTATTATATTCACAACCGTATTAAAATAATTTAAATGATCTATGCTATTGAACTATTCTCAAACATCCTCATATTAAAAAAAAATTTCATTAAACAAATATCTTGTTAAAGGTAGAAGGGTTATTCATATAAATTTCTCCCAATGCATCCATAAGTTATTTTTTAGTCTTTTCCTTTGAAAAATTAAATAATACTGTAAGATGCGAGACATAGCCAGATTGTCCCATGTTACTTTCCTATCCAGAAAATCCCATTCCACATCTGTCATGCTTGATTGTTTGTTCCCTTTTTTTAGACAGCTAGAATATAAAGATCCTTCTGATAAAGGTAACCTTTCCATCTGCATTTTCCAAAGAATTAAATTCTACCCATTGAATTTATCAAAACTTTGATCTTCCATCATCTATCATAGCTCCCACTAAAGCTAAAACTTTCCCTATGATTCAACACTTTAGCAAACTAAACTAAGCTCTGATACTAATTTTTAGGAAATAAGGGATAAAATATGTGGAACAATCCCACACATAATAACAATAGTAGAAACTAATATGCATAAATAATATCATAGATATGGAATTAAAGTGTAGAACTAAAAACGAACACAACACAAAGAGTCAATATTTAACATGGTTCACCCAATTTGGGTTACATCCACCAATAATCGCTCTGGTCAGATTTTTTTGCAAGCCAACTCTCTCTCAATATACCATACCCATCTTTGTTTGGAGCTATTGCTCAACAATACTCTCCTAAATTCAAACTTGAACTGACACACACATCTAGAATGATATGTCTACCCTATCAAAATCCACAAAAGAACATAAATAGGAAGTTGCTTAAGTAGTTTTACAATACCGTGGGTACCAAAACCATGGGCCAAAACTATCCCATAAACCTATGGGTCAAATATCCCACCCATATGAGAAGAGAATTTTTCCTAAAATATCAGGCATGTTTTTCGAGGTCAAAAACATTCTCAGGGGTTGTGCCCCCAAACCCTCGCTACCTAGTGCTTAGAAATATCTCATCCCTAAACCCCAGCGAGAAAACTATTGAGAGTGTATAGTACTTTTAGTGTATAATCTTCAATACTTCCACACCTGAAAAACAGGCTCCACAACATAACAAAGAAAAATTAAAGAATTGCAGGTCTTTGGAGATATGGAATTGGTTATTCACTATGTCAAGGGGAGGTGTGCTACGAAGAAAAAGTTGTTGAAGGCTTACAAATATAGAATCTAGGATATACTAGAGATATTTGATGCTCTTAACATACAATTTGTGCCTAGAAAATTGAACAAGGAAGTAGATCAAATAGAAGCCCTTGCTTATCAATTCTCACCCACTAAATATTTGATCAAGGAAAATGTGTAGTATATTAATATGATAATCAAACCTTCAATTTCAGATAATCATACAAGTTTGAAAGTTTTTTATGATGATGAGAAAATTGTCTAGTTTATACAAAATGAATTTTAATTCTTGTCAAAAATGTAATTTGATTTGCAGGGATTCTATGGTGATCAGATCATCCAGTTGAAAACAAACAAATTGCCAAAGGGATTGGTCACTTTGGATTAGATATTTAGCCTAGATGACGAATTCAAAGGCAAAGAGAAAGACATAGTAGCAAGATAATAAGATTTTCAACCAGTCACAATTGCACTAGGAAAGGAACTTCTACTTGGGAAGGTATGTGACGAGAAAGAGAAGAAAAAATTTATTTCCTTATGTCGGGAGTTTAATGATGTGTTTTCATGGGACTATGAGGATTTAAAAGAATTTGATCTAGATATAGTTCAGCATTATATTAATCTTGATCCCAATTTTAAGCCAACTAGAAAAAAGTAGAGGTTAGTCAACCCCAAGATAAAACCCCTCATGAGGAAGGAATTGTCCAAACTCATTTAGGAAAAGATAATTTTTCCTATCAAATACTCTACTTGGGTGGAAATCTCGTTCGAGTACAAAATAAAAAATGGGAAATTAGAATTTTTGTGGATTTCCAAGATTTGAACAAGGCATCTCCAAAGGATCATTATCCTTTACCTTCCATGGAGCAGATTTTACAAAATGTAGCAGGAGCTAAGAGATATTCCATTCTTGATGGTTATTCAAGCTTTAATCAGACCAAAGTGAAAGAAGAAGATCATTATAAAAATGTGTTCACAACTAAATGGGAAACGTATTGATATCAAAAAAATTCCTTTGGAATTTCAAACACAGGTGCTACATTCCAAATAACAATGAACATTATCTTCAAGGGTTATATCAATGAATTCATTCTTGTCTATCTTAATGATATTAATATTTTCTCAAATTACAGTTAGGATCATATCAGCCACCTTAAGAAAGTATTTGAGATATGCAAGGAATTTGGAGTGTCTCTCAATCCTAATAGGTGCAACTTTGCAGTCCCTAGGGGTAAGCTTTTGGGGAAAATTGTTTTAGAGGAGGGTATTGTTATTGATCCAGAGATAATCTCAGCTATCTTGGCTCTTTCCTTTCCAACTCACAAGAAGGCCTTGCATTCATTCCTTGGAAAAATCAACTTTGTTAGGAGATTCATTCCTAACTTTGTAGGTTTAGTAAGGCCTATTACTCCTGTACTCAAGAAAGATTAAGTTTTTAAATGGATAACAAAGGGGAAGGAGAGATTTTCTAAGATCAAACAATAGATTTCTCAATCTCACCCTGACTATTCCAAAGATTTTATCATGTATGCTTATGGATCTGAATCCAATATTGTTGTTGTGTTGACTCAGCAAACTTATCAAGGATTGGAGTATCCAGTGCCCTTCTTTAGTAACACACTAAAGGATTATGAACTCAAGTACAGTAATATTGAAAATAAGGTGTTTTCCATTATGAGAGCTCTTAAGAAGTTCAAGAATATGATTGCAACCAATCACATAAAATTTTTAGTTTCACATTCTACTGTAAGAGACTTCAATATGTGAGTAAAAATCAGTGAGAAAAGAGATGCATGGGTGACCAAGATAATGGAATATGATGTGACTATCAAGGCCACAAAACTGGTAAGAGGTAGGGCATTATGTTAATAGTTGGCTTTTGATGTTCAAGATCACCAAGAGACCTCCTTTGTAAATGAAGAGATTCTAAGTAATACTAAATTGTAGGAGGATGGAGGAAATGTATTTAGTGACCATATCTGGATTGCTAATATGACTAGGTTCTTGTCTACTGGTGCATACCCTCCTGACCTAAATAAAGGAAAAAGAAGACATCTAAGGGTGTAGTCCATCCCCTATCCATTAATTAATGGAATTTTTTTCAAGAAGAACATTTATGGGGTGTTGATGAGATGCATTAAAGGTGAACAAGAAGATAAGGTTTTGGTTGAGTTCCATGATGGTTTCTCAGGAGGACATTTTTCTGCTAAAGCCATGGAAATGAAAATTATAAAAGCAGGATACTTTTGGCCCACATTATTTGTTAATGTTCACAAACGGGTCATAAAATGTAAGGAATTTTCTCTCTTCATAGGTAATAAAATGTTGGTTGCCCTTCCACTTCACCCAATTCAAGATGACTAGCCATTTGTAAAATGGGGCCTTGATTTCATTGGTATGATTAATCCTCCATCAAGTGTTGGTCATAAATGGGTTTTAACAACAACATATTATTTTGCCAAGTGGACAGAAGATGTATCATTAAAGAAGCTACTGAATTATTTATCCTTGACTTTTTGGATGAAATTGTGACAAGGTTTGGTGGTCCTCAAACTATTACTTTTGATAATCCAAAGGCTTTCCTAGGTTCAAAGGTTTATGATTAGGCTCTTGGACTCTAGATCTATCTTAAGAATTATTCTAATTATTACCCTCAAGGTAATGGATTGGTATAGTTTACTAATAATAATATGATTAGGATCATGAAGAGGACAATGGACATCAATCAAAAGTAGTGGCATATAAAAATGAGAAATGCTTTGTGGGATGACAAGATAACAATGAAGAAGTCAATTTTTACTTCTCCTTATAAGCTTGTATATGGTAAAGAATCCAAACTTCCTTTTTCACTTGAGTTTCCTTCACTAGAATTAGCTCAGTAGTTGGAATTTGAAGGGGAATATCAAAGGGAAGTCATAATGGTAGAGTTAGTAGAGCTAGAAGAGTTAAGCAATATTACCATACTCAACTTATAAAAACATTACGCATCTAATAAATAATGGTTTGATAAAAGGGCCATGTTTCGAATATTCAATGTTGGAGATCTAGTCCTAAAATGGGATGCAGACCGAGATAAACCAGGGAGACAGTCCAAGTTTGATGCAATCTAGAGTGGACCATACATCATCAATGCCTACAAGGAGGCCAACTCTTTCGAATTGTCATATCTTGATGGGAATGTGTTTCAAATCAAAATCAATGAGATTTACCTCAAGAATTCTCATTTATTTTGTTCATCACATCTTCTACATATTAGTCTATGTTTCTATTCCTCTAAGTGCTTTCAACACATTGTCTTGTTCGTAGAGTAGTTTTTATTTTCCTAAGTACTTTGCACAGTTTTACTGCTTGTAGATGTTCTTGTTACATAGTTTCCAACATGTTTCTAGAGAAGAACCTAAAATCAAATACAAAAAATAAAATACAGAGCAACTAAAATCATATCTTGGGTAGTCTTCATGGTTCATTTAGCCCAGAAAGATCAGAATGAAAGAAATTATGCACTTGAGATTTGGGTTGTTGGTCCTTAGTTTTGGCAAGGATTGCAGAAAGAGAGAAAAGAAAAGTTTAGATTAAAAACAATTTTCCACTCTATTAAAACTTCAATAATTTCATATGAAATGATATAAAATTTGAGAAAATGAGCAATTCCAGGTTAAAATAAGTGCTTCAAGTAGCTCAGGGGTGATATTTCAAAGTTCAAGATCATATTTCAAATCATCAGGCTAACTCCATGCCCAATGGATGTTGCAAGGCCATTGATAACTTCATCTAACAGGAAGATGACCCCTATGATTCGCCAAAAAATGTTGTCCATTTTTGCACCCCTAAAAAAAATGAGCAACTTGGAAGTTTAGACTTAGGCCTTTATGAAGCTTTAGTGGAGAATCTATAGGTGCCAGTTATTTTCATGATTTATTGGGCACTTGGAATCATTCTGGTGCATTTCCCTTCTTCTAGGCTTTGGAGCTTCACACTTAGCCAAAATTTGAGGAAAATGGATAAAATTGGTAAATTGGCTTTTGGGGCATTCTATAATATTCTCCTAACTCCCCTACCTAAGAAAAATCCAAAATAGTTGGCCAAAAGTTGATAAAAATTGTGAAAATGTGAAAAAATGGCCTATTTTGGTGTATTGCGGGTCAAAGGGGTGTGGGAAGAACAATTACGGGTGGAACATAGGTTCCCCACCTTTAATTTAGGTCTTTGGTGGGAAGGAATCAGTTCTATGTGGACATTTTAGCCTTTAGAGGCCCTCAAGGTACAGTTCCTTTGAGTCTTTAGTTCCCCGAAAACCTGATTTTCCTAAAATATAAAGGATTTTGGAAGGGCCTAATGTTATGCAGGTAAATTGGAAAATTTGGCCCAGGTGGTATAAGTTTCATCATCCTTAGTGTTCTTTGTAAGGCTCTTCAGGCTGAAAAGAAAAGGATTGAGCTCATTGCGGAGAATGTGGAGTTTCAGGGCCCGAACAGTATATGTTCTGTGGGGATATGAGTTCCCTGCGGGACCTACTTTTTTAAAATACAAAGGAGGTTGGGAGCTATTTTTTGTGCAAGAAAGGAGTGATTTATGGGCCTGCGAGACCAAAGAGGAACAATTACTGTGGGGACACGAATTCCTCATGGAGCTGATATACCCACAAAGAAAAGGAAAATGGAGAGGGGATAATATATTGCAGAAGTTGTTGATCTTCATGGCCCATGTGACCCAGTACCCTTTGTGCCCCAAGTACCCAATATATTTAATCCAGCCATGGCAAATGAAAAATGATAAAAAGTGAGTAGTTAATTGTGGAATGTGAGAGCTCGCGTGGAACCCCAACTCCCTAATTTTAAAATGGACATAACTTTTGAACCAGAGCTCCAATTCTAACAAAATTAGACTTTTTGGAGAGGTATCGACATCCTCTACAACAAAAAAACTGGATTTCTTAATTTTATTGAGGTTAGATATGTGAAAAATTGGAAAACTTCCCCATCATTTAAAACAAACATTTCAAGGTAGTTAAATAACCATAATTTATGAAGCATGGTGTCAATTCTTCTTCCAGAAGTAATGTACAATAAAACAATGGGTTTGTAAGGCTATCCATGTTTTTTTTTAGAAATTTATTGAACCTTGTTGGTGGGTTAATGGGGAATTTTGAGTTTTCTTTATTTCCCTCTTCTTCTTCTCCCATTTTTATATATTGCATCATGGCTCATTTGTAAGGTTGGATACTTTGGGAATACAAGGGCGTCATTGTAACTATTGCACAATTGTTCTAGATTTTTAAGCCTTAGATTATATTTCTATACTAAATTTACACCTTCTCCCTCCATTGTAATTATTTTTGCATGATTTTCAAGCAATAAAATTACTAGTTTTGTGCCTATGTTCTACCTTAGCTAGTATTTTCTTGTGTTTCCTTGCCTTTTCATTTACTTGCAGGTATTTTATGTGTGTTTTTATAGAATTTATATCCATTGTGCATCTTGAAAATGGTAATTTAGATGTTGTTATGGACTGTTTTGTTATCTACACCCTCTCCATCATTGTTTTATCTCTAATTTATCGCTTTCAGAAGTATCTTTGCCCTTATTTTTGGTGTTATCACCTCCTATAGTTCAGGGGTTCATTTTTATGCACTCTCTCTTTCCCTGGTCCCTTGAAATTGGAAGATTAGGATTAATTAGTTGCATTTCCCTTTCTAGGAATATTTTAGTGCTAGGAATAGGTATAGGAAGTTGGCCTTCTCCGAAGGACTGTCTTAGTTTGCAGGTCCCACAACTGAGAGACGGTCTCATGTTTCCTCAAAGACCTAAAAAAATTTTATTTAGGAAGGGTGAAAATTTGAGCTCCAACAGTTGTGATAATATGGATGTCAATACTTCATCTTATAATATTAAAAATATAAATATGCATGATGTTATTTCTACCAGTAGTCATGATGAATGTAAAATTGACTCTCCTACTCTTCCTACTTCCAAAATTGCTTCTAATAAATGTAATGATAAATCTGATATTAGTTCTCCTACCACTTATTTTTTATGCTAATTATAGTCTTAATGAACTACTTTCTTGTGAAAATATGTCTGATAGTGATGTAGACTATGATTTTGATCACTAACTTGTTAATAATGATGTTACTTCTCTTACGAATTTTAAATTTCAATTTTGTACTCCTCTTTCTTCTTTCTGAAGTTGTTACTCATGATGATTCTACTCCTACAACTAGTACACCTTCTATTATTTCTTCTGAGTCTACATCTATCATTCCAATAGAGCTTCCACATTCTTCTCCTCCTCTTCCACCTCCTTCTCATCCTTCCACATCTGATTCTTCTTCTCACATTCCCATTATCACTCACAATGGAAAGATACAACCTCTCAATATTCCTCTTACTTCACCTACCATTCCTTCACATGATATTTTATCTCTCATGCTTGATGTTGGCACATTGCAATCTAAAATTTATACTCTCACTCTTAAAAGTAAAGCCTAATATTCTTCCATTGATAATAATTATTTTTATGGCAATCATATTCCTAAAAAGATTCACAATTTTGTTTCTCCAAAAGACTTTGACATGCCTCACTTATCCTATTTTGATGGCACTAGAAAACCTCATTTACATATTAATCATTATCATTCAGGTATTTCTTCTTATTATAATGATCACTTGATACTTGAATCCTTTCGTTATAGTCTTGTTGGTGATTCTCTCCAATGGTACACTCATTTACCTTATGGATCCATTAGTACTTATTATGTTGTGGAGGATGTTTTTCTTATAAAATTCATTTCTAACAATGGTCCTAAGCTTACATATGAATGCTTGCCTTCATTTCATCAAGGAAAGAAAGAACCAATTCTATATTACATTTTATGCTTTAATTCTTGTATGCATCACTTATTATTTCAGCTAATTAATTTAGAAAATCAATTTATCTTTTGTCATGGATTAATTCTTGCATTAAAAGAAAAATTACTATATGATACATGTGAATATTTTACTCTTTTATGCTACAAGTTCATTGATTTAGAACAATATTTAATTTCTAAACATGTTATATCACCACCTTCCACTTCTACAACTACTACTTCCTCTCCTCTTCCATCCATCTCCCCCACAGTGTAAGCGTCATTCTTCTCCTCCATTGCATCGGCATACACCTAAGTCTTCTCCACCACCTACTTGTGAACCTTTGTGATTCTCACATAATGTAAAAATTCAAGATGTCGTGCATTTTTTACTTTACAAGCACTTAATCCTCTTACCTTCTACTAAACATCATCCACCTGACCACTTGTAATGCCAATGTGACCACCCTTTCTATAATTTCCACCGCATCAATGGCCATCATGATAATGAATGTTATTCTTTCCATGATCGCTTATAACAATTAAAAGACAAAGTTTTCATTACTTTCTACTCACCCTCTCATGAGTACTCTCTTTCTCCTACTTTACATAAGCATTCTTCCACCTCTATGCACTTATCTCTTTCACCTCCCTCTAAATTTTCCATCATCCCACCTCCTAATGTCATCATACATTTACATCCTTCATCCAATCTACCTATGGTTGCATCATCTCATTCTTCACACATTGCTACATTACCTCATTGGCATCCTAAGCCTCTTGCTTCTGCATTTCCTCCCACCACACATTTTATTCTTGGTCCCATTCCATCTAGCATTCAATTTGGCACTTATTCTCACATTGTTGTTGCTTCACATGCTCCATCTGTGCCTTACAGGTGTCTTAATATCTGGTAGATGACATCCAATTTTCATTTCATTACCATATGACACACTCTCATGCTATGGTCCACACTTGACTATTGAGGGAATACTACATCAATGAACCTCTTCTTTAACAACTCATGTGTTGTACTTTATGTCATATCTTATCAAGCATCTCCTAACTTGTGACAAACCCATTTCTTGATGACGCACTCTTGTTCTATGGTTAATTTTTTACTGCTGAGGGGGAATTTTATAAATGAACCTCATTCTCTCACTGGGGGAAAATATCTCTTCTTTCCCCCCTTCATTCTCATCATATGTTATTATAACCATAATTTACATTCTCTCATCATACCAATACCAACACATCGTTATTATATTTTCTTAAATTACTCTTTCACACTCTACATTATATTTTCTTCACATACATGCATTTCTATTCATCACATACCATGCTCTTCATCCTCATTCAAACACAAATCCTATTATAATCTTTAGTTATCTATTTATTTAAACATAATTATGTATTTCCAATCAAAATAAACATTTTAACAACACATATCAACCCAAAGTGCAAGCAATAAACATTATATCATGTACCAATGCACGTCAACAACGCATATGATATCAATATATATATATATATATATCATCAAATATCATAAATTATAAAATATAATCACTGGGGGGAAAGCCCTCATCCATCCCTACAACATATTCAATACATCATGCATCATCATCACTATCACTATATAAAATAATGGGAGCGCTAGAACTAGAATCTTTTTTGCTCACTCTATGTGGCTGATCTCGGCCTCTATATCTATCACACTGACTCTGTAATATAAAAATCTCGATCATCTACTCTGCAAATCAAACCTATAGCTCCACATCTTTAGAAAACACATCCTAAGCTAGGGCCCCTCCTCTTATGGTCTATATCACTCGCTCCTACTCCACACGAGCCTCATCACACTCACTCAATAACACGATACACATGGATACTATTATAGCCACTAGCGCAAAAAAATGGGCATGTTCACCTATAATACCATAAACTCTCTCTATCATACCACCTCCCACAAGTACATCTAGAGGCACATTCTACATCAACATGTGTATCAATGAGTCTACAATCAATGACCAATAGGCATCACCTATAATCAAAAATACCATGATTAGTCACTCCACACCTTCATAATATCTAATAACCTGTAACACTCTGAACTATTGTTACTTCCTCCTGAGCATTCAAGTGTTGATATATGATTTCTTCTGTATAAGGATGTGTTCCTTTGATTATGAAGTCATGCTTGATATTGATTGTATCTTCTTTGCTCTTGAAGATCTTTGAATGAGTCAGGATATGCTTGGACTCTTTTATTTCTTTCATTTTTAGCACCTGAGTTCAATCTGATTTCGGGATGAATTGTGGATTTACCCATCTTTATGACTCATCCTTGGATCAGTGGCATTGATCCAAGAGATGTTTTAAGTTTATTCTGGATGAACAAAAATTATAGACCTTACGAAGGGTGCAAGGTTTGAATGTGTTGAATAAGTAATTTTGGAGTCTAACTCAGGTTGATCGTGTTAAATGAATTGGTTCCAGATATCGTAATATCAGGAAGGCCTAGACCTTGAGCCAGGTAATAAATCCTGGTATATACTGCTAGCTTATTATCAATGCTGGATAGAATCCATTTCTGGAATGTATATATGTTGGTTCTTATACTGAACGATTCTATTTTTTAGACCTAGACTGGATTTATTAAGGTTAATAACCTAAACCTAAACTATAACCTATGGGTTGGATTAGTGATAATCTAACCTAGCCCTAAACTATAAGCTAAATGTTCCTAAGGTTAACGACCTAGCACTAAGGAAGTTAGACTAAAGTATCACCTTAATATCTAACCTATGTTTCTAACCTAACTAATGATAGTGGATGAAGGGGGACCTATGAAGGGGTGCGAGCCATGGGCGGTAGTTTTTATGGCATTTATGAGATGGATTAGTATGAAGGACTTGGGATTTGGTGGAGGTTGTAAATATCTGTTGGGACCGACATGGCAGAGTTGCCAAATATGGAAATGGTCTTTTGTTTGCATTTGTCAATCGCCAACTATGGCGGTTGGTGGCAATGGAGTTTGGGTGGGAATTTTGGAGTTAATGTCATTAATGAACTCGGTTCCTGAGCACGGATTGCTCGGGAAAGCATGAAAAATGGAAAACTAGTTAGTTGTTTGGTTTTCCATGTGCTCCGGTTTTCTCTCTATTTGATCACTGGTTCTTTGAACCAGTCTACTTGGTGTTGTATGGAAACTATGAGAATAACTAGCTCTTTTCTCTGTCGAGGAAAGTTTATAAGGCATGAGGGTAACAAATTATTGTTGTTGAATCTATCGTGGAAGAAGAGGAGAAGGCTCGAGCTCATTCAGAGGTCTTTTTTGGATTTTTAAAGCGACATTACCAGGCATGATAGGCCCTGACTTTTAAAAATCTTGCTTTACTTCAAATGCTTTCATTAAAACAACTTTGTTCAGGTGATTTCAGTTCAGTTGGTTTGAAGCAATGTTTTGGTTTTTCTTTTCCTGTGGAATTATGAATCTCAGGTTTTTTGAAGACCTTGATGGAATGGTTACTGTATTTATTCTTCCTTTTGGATTCATTTGGATTAAAGACTGGTTGTGCTCTTATTGTTGATTGAACCCTGTTTATTCTTGCTGTGAATACTTGAAGTTCTTCTGTTGGGAATGCTTGCTGTGATTATTCTACTTGATTGTGACTATTGTAGAAGTCCTTACTGAGTTTGCGATTTTGGATTAGAATCTGTTGAAAGTAGCAAGGATTAAATATGAAAATGACTCAGTGAGAGTCTTTGTAATGTTTCGTATGTTTTGACTTATGTTGAAGTTTTGTAGTGGATACTTTTAGCATGATATGGTCAGAATTCTTGAAATTGATAGTATGTTACGACTTCTATAGAAGTTTAGTTGAGAATGCTATATGGTTTCGACTCCTTTTGAATCCTTGAAACGTAACTTATGTTTTTAACTTCTGTAGTAGTTTCTTTGTGCATACTGTTGGAATCCTTGAAATGGGTAGTATGTTATTGACTTCTGCGGAAGCTTGTTGTGGATACTCATTGGTTTTGAGTTTGTTGGAGTCCTTGAATTGTTTTCGTATGAATTCGACTTCAATCAAAGCCCTGGTTGTGAATACTGTTGCTTAGTTGTGAATATGGTTGGTATTGACATAGTTGGAGTCCTTAAAATGTAACTAGTGTTTTCGACTTCTGTATAAGCTCAGTTGTGAATACTTATTGATATTGATTATGTGGAATCCTTAATATGTATCTTGTATATGACTTCTGAAGAATTTTAGTTGTGTAGATTGTTGGTTTGATTCAGTTGGAGTCTTGAATATTTTCGTATGAATTTGACTTTAATCTTAACCCAGGCTATGAGTTCTTGTGGGATACGACTCCGTTGGAGCCCTTACAGTAATTCCATGTGAACTCAACTCCTGTTGTAGCCCTTATGTGTTTGCGAGATGGCTCTACTTAGGTTAAAACTTGGATAAGCTTATATAATGGATGTGTACATTCATAGAGATTAGATTCAATTGAATGAAGTTGTGCATGTTTGTGTTTAGACGTAGTATGAATATAGATGTATTTGCATATGGAACGTCATTTGTTTTAAGTGTTATCTAGTCTCATGGCTGACTGTGATAAAAAGCTCCTAGCTGTGCTCTATTAAACAATGGCGATGGGTATATTCATGTTGTTTAATGTTATAAAAAAAGAATTGTTGAGTCTGTTATGGTTGGATTACTTACTGTTGCTTGGCACGAGAGCTCTTGAATTGCTTAGTAGCAACAGGTGACTTTTATAATTGGATTTAGATGGAACTGTAGTTCTTCTTGTAATCTCGACTATTTAGTCGCATGCATAAATGTATTGGCATTAATCTAAAGGAATCGGTACAGTCCAGAATGTTATTGACTTAGGATTCTGATGGACTCTGTTTCTTTCTTCTAGACTGTAATTTATATGTTGATGTATAAATAAGTTGAATAGGAAAATTCTCTCTCTCTCCTAGTCAGGAAACCTTGAGTGCTTTCTTCTTGCATCCTTTTGCAATCTCTACGGTAAGGGCATAACAAGAATAAACTGTGGTATTGTATGGAGAGACTGGTATAAAATGTGTGTTGCTGTATAAATGGGTATACTTGTCAATACCATTAAAATGTGTTATGATGATAAAAGAATTAAGACAATGAGCTTGTTTAATATTTTAACTGCCTTCGAGAAATTGTTAGAAACAATCTTGTAGGAGTTTTGTTGTCTTTAGAATGGTTGTATTAATATGTTCTTAGTCTCTAACATATAGGATGATTAGCCTGATTTAAGTTTAGAATGTGAAGAAATGATTTCATTTAAACAAGTTGTTTAATGAGAACAATTGGTGGATTGCAATTGTTTTAAGAATTAGTGCTTATCATGCTCAGTTCACCAAACTGACCCATGTTGACAATTTTTGCAAATGGTTGCCGTAAGTGGTAAAGACACGCAGATCTGATGTGATGTTCAGATTGTTTAATTTGGTTTTATGATGAATTCCAATTTGATTCTCTAAATGTACTACTTGAAGAAAGATGTTCTTTTGCTATTGAGTATTGTATCAAATATGTTGAATGCATAAAATGTATTTTATTAGCTTAGAAATGAATGAAATGAGGTATTTGTTACGTATGTGTTTGCATTCGTATCTTGATGGATTGAACTTCTTCGGTTTGAATGATTTTAAGAGTATTGTTATTATTGTATACCTTGGAGACATTTGGGATTCTCTAAGTAAGCTTTGTAAAGATTATGTGACTGAATACTTGTGTATGTTTAGTAGTTCTGTTATGTTCTATCTAAAGCTAAATTGGAATTTAGATCATTGTCTTTCGAGAAGCTAAGGTTAAAATAAACCTCAACAGGAAGCTAAATGGGCTAAATAAATTATTACTTCCTAGTCTTGATCTAAGTCAAGACAACGTTTAATTGGATTTTTAATCACTATATCTCAATACTAATAAGTAAGATATATTTCAGTTATGAGAACTGATATAAACCAAAAAGGGTATGGTTAGCAACCTTATGTGAAGATTAAGGGCTATTGCCCAGTTTCGTTGATTTAGATTTCTATTTTTCAATGAACTCCTTGATGAGACCTCAAGTCTTAATAACTTCTCGTTGTGAAATGGGTTTTATTAAGAAAGGTAATTCTAAGGTGAGGAACCCAGGGGTTGGGAAAAGACTACCCTAAAAGGAGAATCTTAAAGTATAACTTTAACTCAACGTATGTAACACCTTAAAAATAAGTAGATCTTTTCGAGGCGGATTTGAAGGTTGATGGCACAAGTAAACTGCAGGGTTGTACCTTCGAGAAGATTAGGATCTTCTCAAAGATACAACAATGTAGGTGACTTA
Organism: Taxus chinensis; assembly: GCA_019776745.2. Taxonomy (NCBI): domain Eukaryota; kingdom Viridiplantae; phylum Streptophyta; class Pinopsida; order Cupressales; family Taxaceae; genus Taxus; species Taxus chinensis. The sequence continues at coordinate 278,135,463 of CM034150.1, read as the reverse complement.
TGGCGACACCCTTTGCATTGATCGTTAAGATTTACACCTTAAACTCGAACAAGTTTTACACTGGGACTGATTAGGAACGTGGTCATGTTATAAGGCTGCCCCAGGAGACTCGGGGTATCTTGACACACTGGGTTAACTAGGGTTGACCCAGTATGTCAGCGTATCCCTAGTCCTCGGGAGTATCCCTATAACGTTGTCATATTACTAATCCGTTCCTGAGTGAATAACTTGGGGCAGGAGAGACTGACAAAAGTCAGTATAAGACATTCTACATAACATAGGAATGGGGTGAAGGACGTATTCCAGATTGACGAGTATGCCGTCAAGGGATACGAGACATAAGCAGTATGTTTCAAATCTTTGGCCAAAGTATCGCAAGCTGCTGATTGCGTTGTCCTATGTCACCTAGTCTAAGGGATGAGATGCCGATGAATAATGGTAACAATTATTCAGATAGGTTCCTTAGACAAAGCATTCTGAATCCCAGATTAGGGAAGAGAACCGCAAGAGTGATGTGTTAAAATAAAAACGCCAACTCTTGATACTCATGAATAGATCAGTAGATTACCGAGTCATGGAATGAATAGATCGGAGGTACTCCGAGTCATTACAGTAGCATATGGTTATCTGTTATAAGAATGGTTGTTTTGATTTGTGAGTTCTAAATTATGTATTTAGAACTAGGAAGCATTTATAAAAAAAAAAAATTCTTGTTCTATTGTACTAAAATGGAGATGTTACATAACCAAACAACAACTAAAAAATTAGTAATACACAATAATTTTGTTCAGCTCATGTCATTGCTACACCATCTACACTGGGGGCAGGTTACTACCCCTCTATTCCTCCAACTTTCAACCCATCGGTCACATCCACCACTGTTAGTAATAGCAACACCCATCGGTGTGTCACCCACAACTCATTATAGGCCTAAGTAAACCTCATGTCATTAACCTTTATAGGCTCTATAGCCCCAACTACCTCATCTGGACTAGGATGCACTAGTTGTAGTTCTTTTGGACTCGGCCTCACTTTTGGTTGTCTCGCCACTCTAGTATATCTCAACCATATATATGGCTCTGGGGGAACATCTTGGGTCATGCCAAACTATCTCAATACTCACTCGCCCTGGAAAAACTCTTTCACCCATGGGAAGTGATCATCCAACCACATGGTGCACCAAATGCACCATAGCTCCACACCATCCTCTACCCATCCTCCATAGTCTCTATATGGCCTCCATATAATGGCCCCAAGGCCCATCTGATCTAGCATTGACCTGTAGGTGGTTGTATCCATCCTCCTACTATGAGTGCCTACCCACCTTACTACAAATATCTCAGGTCTATCCCAATCATCTCATTTCCCACTAAGTGGCCTTAATATCGCAATGTGCTCATATTCCCATACATGTAACACTTTCATGGATCCTAGTCTACCACCATGATCCTCTTGAGTGAATATATACAAATCTCTATATAAGTGGGCCAATACACACCATGCATATGCATACTTAGTCCCATGCTCCTCTATGATATGAAAAATATCATGCATCTTGTACAATATACCAACTCTACCACCCTATATTACCACTGATGATGCTAGAATAACTATAATAAACTTCAGCAACCACGGAACACTAGATCTCAATATCGTATCTAAACTAGTATGATTATCTGCCTGTACTCATGTGCCTATGAAATATAGTCTTGCTACTCTCATCTACCTCTGGGCATCCACTATTCTCATCACTTATACTCTCTCCTATAGTAGGAAATGGAAATATCAGATATACATCCTCTAGTGTATTTTCCATCTCACAAGTAGGAAACCAAAATGTACAAGTATCTAAACACCATCACTCAGACAAAATAATCAACATAGGCATATTATGGGGTACCTCCCCCAATCTATCACTGTGTTGTAAGCCGACACAGTCTAATATATCCCACTCCATATCTGACAACCCCAATGTAATTAAAGTACTCAAATAGTGGCCCATATGAAACTCTCTCAAGTGTATATCCCTCTGCACAACACAAAATGCAACACAATTATTCCATTAGTACACTATACATACTGCAAAAATCATTAATCATAGCATCAAACTGAATAGAATATCAGTATATCACATTACAGTGCCCAAAATTTTCTCTGGGATGTCAACACCCAGGATCAGTTCATAGCCACCCAACATCATGTCACTAGCACCTGCAACTGGGTGCTAGTGTCCCAAGGGGAAAAATGCCTGGGCCGCTTCCACCCAGGTCAGAAACACCAAATAACATATAAATGCATTTTTTCAAAAATTGATGAAAAACAAATATATTTGATGATATTTTCCAAAAATTGACATACATACCAACTCATCGGTCGTCTACAAAGCCACGAGTGCCACTACTCTCTCAAATATAGTCAAACTCGCTTCCCTAACATGCCCCTTTTCCAAATAATACACGTTACACTCTTTCTCTCATATCTTGAGCCTCGTAACTTCGTTTGACTAACCGTTTGCACCATACAGATCATAATTTCCTCTAGCACCATATCATATAAATTTCAACATATCATATTAACATCTGGCATAGGTATCAGTCAATAACTACTCATACTTTGACAACACTATATAATGTTATTTCTCATTCACTATTAAAAACATCTTATACATATTACTTTCCGCTCAGTGCTCATGTCTCCACCTTTCACCCTTTCTCCAAAAGGGGGGAATATAATTGGTATCATCCCATAATACCTCTCAGTTTACAATAAATTCAATCAGCACTCCTAACATATTACTATCACATTTTTCTTTGATCTCATTCAAGCAAAGGCACGATCATTCTATACTACAATCAAATACTTTCTACTAATTCAAATATATTCCCCAAATGACCTAATTTAGGGGTAAAGCACAAAAACCTCTTTGTAGGTAATTTAATAAGTACACAATCTCAAAGCAATCTTATATTATTTAAATCAAATAAATCAATTGGTACAATAAGCATACTTTACTATCTCTCCCAGATAACCTAACTTGGGAGTCACTTTACATTTCTATTACTTCCAAATGACCTAACTTGGAAGCCATATAGCATTATTAAAATTTGAACCCATTACTGTAGGAGTGGGGGAAATGAGACATCATTGCCTTTCCTATATTTCTCTTATATGATTTCTTCAATCAAGTACAATACGGAACAACATAGAACTAAATTTGGTCTCTATCCATCTGTGGGGGTTAGATATTTTTGGGGATGTATTTATAGATGGAGAGTAAAAATATACCTCTCTCCCCAGCAATCTTCCTTTGGCAAAAAGATGCCCAAATGCTCCCATTTACAAAAAAAATGGGTGGGGAATTGATCACTCCCTACCTCTTAATTATCCTTTTACAACATTTTAAAATCTCCAAAGTCTCCAAATCATCTCAATTATTTATCCAAGTACTTATTACAATGGTTTTCTATCTCCACTTACGCCACATGGGTCAAAATGTTGATCTATGGTTCACCGCTCTATAAGTTTCTACATTATACATGCACTTCGTAACATGGCTTGTCTGAACTCTATATAGGTATGTTCCTTACACAAATGTAGACACAAAATCACGAACATATTATTATTTTACTATGTCATCAAGTTGTTATATGCATGGATCTTAAGTAAGAAAAGTATTCACTAGTGACACAATCCTTTTCCTATCGACTTGTTTTGATTGTTTCTATTGATTTTTTCTCTCACATCTGTCATTTCTATACCCAGTTTTGGTCAGGTCACAGGGGTCCCTATTTGTCTTTCTTTTCACATTTTTCATCATTTATCCCATGACATTGGCGCCCATTCTAGACACTAACTCCCAGATGCTCCTCTCCATTATGGGAACTCATGTCCACATTTTTGGTCACCCTTACTAGTTTTCTTATCCCTATCGCAAGATCATAGTCATTCTAGTGTAAAAATTCAAATAAGAGATCCATATATATACACAACATACACTCTATTATTCTAGCTGGCAATTCTAAGGGGCAATCTCATCTACATACTATCACTACCATTATAAGGGACTATATTTTTTGGTTGCATACACTGCATAGGAATGGGAAGTGTTAAATTCCATATCACACATTAACATTTTATCTAGCCATAGCCCACTAGCCCACTATCTTGGCATCATTGGTGCTAGGGAAACCTAAGGACACTATTACACATACAAGCACAAATAACTACATGGATTCTGGAATATAGTGCAGTGCTTGGTCATAAGTTCACTCACCATGTGATCATCGGGGTCAGTCCAACTTCACATATTGAATTTTTATTCTAATTTGGTGTGTTTGTGAGCTTGCACAGGTAGCTAGGGTTTGTTTTACAGGTTCCCTCGGTGATCCAAGTGTGAATATCGGGTTATCAAGAGGAAGTGGTAGTGAAACCCTAGTGATATAGTAGAAAGTAGATTCTAACCTTTTGCGTAGTCACCAGTACCCAAGAAAAATCACCAACACCCAGGAGCCACTATCCATCCCTAGGTGCTTATGTCAGGTATTACTCTTAGAATCCAAATTTTACAAGAATTGGTTGTGACATAGTTCCATTCCTTTCAACACTTTACACTACCCAGATCGGTTCCAGATTACATAGTATTCAGCTAAGTCATCTTTCTCTCTCATTTACTTGTAGTGTTACATTGTATAAGTGTTTAGCCTTTGTATATATATTGTATTTTATCATATATGTTACTCTTCAATTATATTTAACTCTAACTTTAATTAAATCAAGTCGTTGCTTTAGATTTGAGAGGCATAGGAATCCTAGATGTCATGATTGGTACATCAGCAAAAATAGGTCGAGGAAATGGTGTGTATGGTGGAATGCCTTAGATAGTAAAAAGTTATTTATTGTGGATGAACTTAAGACACAAATGGTTCATGGAAGGGATGTATTTGGCAACACGGAGCCAAGAGAGACCTAAAAGCATGTCACAGCCTTTGATTGAAGATACAATGATGAATGATATAAGCATGTAAGGGGCCCAACTGTAATAGGAAGCCTGAAATAGCCAAAATAATTAGGGACTGGAAAGGTGACACTAGATAATGGAGATTCAATAACTAGGAGGAGTGTAACGAAGCATACATTGGTAGAATTTGTTCAATATATCATAGTAATATTGGCAGTATAGGATCCAATAGAAGCATTTATATGAAAGGAATCAGAAAGGAATGTAGCATGATAATCATGATCCGAGAATGTAATGACTTGTGCTGGTGCATCATTAGTAGTGACAAGGGAATCAAGAGGCCCCGATGAAGAAGGAGGCATGACAGGATATGTATGGTTGGAAGTATAATCAATATCTTTTTTGTCATGCTTGGGCAAAGGTTCATTAAATATTTTTATCTTTTTATTATCATTGACCAGCTTAGAAGTAGATGGATCATGGAGTTCAATTGCATTATTCTTAATGAAATCTTGAATAATATGTTTGATTTTAAAACAATGATCAGTGGAGTGCCCAATGCATTGGTGATAGTCACATAGTGCATTTTCATCATAGTTTCCACAAGGGTGAGAGGGATTGAGATTGAGTGGCAATGGTAGAGTAATAAGACTGATTTCGATAAGTAGGGGAAATAGAAATCAAGGTGTGTAGATTAATTTGTTAAAAGTACACTTTGGAGGTTATAATTGAAGGTTTTCGGGTGTAGAAACAACATTAACAGTGGCTTTTTTTTTTAGTTGGCTTAGGGGACGATTTGAAAGTAGATTTAGCTTGAAACTGATTAGAGGATGAGGATGAAGCATTTTCATAATATTTCAATTTTCCCATAGATTAAAGTTTTCCTTTGCACATTTTAAGTGTATGGCATAGTTGATCAAAGGATGGAGAGGTCTCAAATATAACACTCTCTTGAAATGGAGGTATGAGGCTTTGAATGAATAGATATTGCAATTAAGAATCAACTAGTAAATTAGTCATCTTAATTAAGTTGTTCTTGTAATGTAGAACATAGTCAGTTAGACATTCATTAGATCCTTGTTTGATTTGAGCAAGTTGTGCATAGGATATCTTGGTGCTCATATTGATGGAAAAGTAAGAAAGAAAAGAATCAGTTAAGTATGTAAAAGAATTTACCGAGTGAACAAGTAGATCATAGAACCAATGCATGGCATTTCTAGGAAATAGCTTAGCTAGAAATGTATGGTCATCTGCATAGCCAAGACATGCCACATGGAAAGATCGAAGATGTTCTTGAGGATCACCATGGTTATTGAAGGTGGGAAGCTTTGGTGTCATGAAGTTAGGAGGAAGTGGGTAAGAAAATATGGCGGGTGCAAAAGGGATGTGAAGGATTATTGAGGAATCAAGAGATGAAGAGGAACGTGAAGTAGCTTGTTGCAGTTGACGGATTTGAATTTATAGATCCTGATATAAAGAAGCCAGGTCATGAGTGCCTGAATATGAGACTTGGCAGGGGTGATAAGTAATAGGCATGGTTAAATGGTTGGTAGGAGTAGGCATAGAAATAGGAACAATAGATGTAGGTAGGATAGTGGAATGAGGAGGCTAGGTGGTAATAAGAAGAGATGTGTCATTAGAAACTGGAAGATTGAGCTCGAATAGATTATTGGCTTCTTCACGAGTAGTGAATAAGAAGAGATCTAGATCTTGAGAGTGCTTTGCAATATGGACTTGGAGGTCATGGATATCTTCATCGATAAAGGTGTCATGAGTGGAAACCATGGGAGAAGAAGAAAAATAATGCATAAAAGAAAGGTAGGGTTTGAGTGATTAGGTTCACCAAATTATTTAATTTAATTTGAATTAAATCTAATTACATATTAAATATTGTAATACATGATGTAAAAATAATAATATTTAGTAAGACGCAAGAAATAAAGCATGTAAAATATAAAACCCTAAGCAAGAAGGAGAGATAGATGGACTTAATTGAATTTGAAGCAGACCAGACGTGATTTGGGTAGGTAAAAGTGTTTAACATGATGGAAACATGTTGTTAATGCTCACTCTATATTCTATAACTCAGGAATGGCACAAGACATGGGCATCCATAAGAGGACACAGATTCATGGGTGTGGTTGATTGAATCCGGTCAATGGTGGTCGTGATAATGCTCATGAACTAATTTCTTTTGTATTGCAAGGGCTTTGCTATTGATTCTTGTCTGTCACTTGATATTTGCTCCTTGATCACCAAGGGTACCTGTACCTATAAAACTACCTACACATGTTCAAACACCACATCAAATCTAATAAAAAATATGCAAAATGTTGATTTAGACTGACCCCGACGGTCACCCAAAGAGTGAACTTACTATCGAACATTACACTACATCGCATACCCTATGTAATTCTTGTGTATGTGTATAAATTGTTCCCTAGGATGTTGATGAGTGCATAAATTGATTTATTATATCATCCATATGACTATTGATTTGCTCCTAAATGTGTTAATTAATGCATGGGGAATGTTTTAGATAATTTGTATCCTAAGTAAGGTTGATGCATTTCTCTTGTTCCTGTCTCATGTGAACTAATGACCGTGGGAATTCCCACTAACTGATTTTTTGAGTAGTGTGATGACATGTGCAAGTTGATAAAGTACATTCTTTGCCAATTTTGAGGAAGTAGTAGTCAAGAAGACCAAGTCTCTCGTCACCATGTCATCCTAGAGGATTTTCTCATAGCAGCCTACAAACAAGGACCTTGTTTTTAGCTATATTACAGGATTTCATTGAGCTTTAATGAGGTTGTTATGTAGTTATATCCATTTCCTATCATTTTGGAATGATTTGTACCTAATTTTTTCTATAAGACACACCTTTTTGGAACTGTTTCAAGTTAAGTATTTGATAGTTTTCAATATAATTTTATAAACTAGTTGACAATTATTTACAGTTTGATGATGAAGCGTATTATGAATTTATTTGAATCAATATAATATATATTTTGTTTTGATTATCCATTTGTGTTAAGTTCCTAAATCCCAAAGGAGGGAAAGGGCCCACTCACCTGAGAAGATTGGAGGATTGATATTTTGTGCATGATCGTTATTCCTGATAAGTTTAAATTCTAGTACTCTAATTTGAATGGTTATTTGAATGTAGTATTGTATTTCCTTGATTTAGTATATTTCATTATTTTCATTTCAATTCATGTGAGCATTTTAATTCATGTGTGCATTTCAATTCAGTCAAGTATTTTCTTTGAAAGCATTTTTATCACAACAATGTTGTTTCAGTAGATTAGTTGTATTTCCTGAAAAAAAAATCATTTCAGTAGCTTAGAGTTGTATTTACTTTCCTTAGTATGGAAGATAAACAAGAGTGCAATACCAAATGGAACCCCCAAAAAAAACAAAACCACCACAACAACTATGTTGCATACAGCGTAGGACACATCCCTAGTTTGAGAATGACACCGATAATTGAATTTTTTGGTTAAATGATTGGAAATAACAATGACCCATCATTTTTGGCATTATTGTTGGGAACACCATAATCATAACACATCATTCTATTCATTTTATTTGTTATGGGTGTTAGTGAAGTTAATTTATGTAACCAGTAAGAGTCATAAGCCTTGTTTACACAAGAAATATTGATGCACAGGCCACAGGATGCTCAAGGGATATTTATACCTCGTAATATTCAAAGAATATCTACAAACAGAGTAGAAGTAGGGAAAACTGAGAGTGAAACTGAATATAATATAATGCTCAGGAGTGATATTGAACAGTCTACATCATCTTATTTAGAACCTGAGCAACCTTCAGAAATGGGAGACAATGGGAATGATGATGATAGACCCCTGGGTAGGACCTTTACTTATCCTATTGTCCTAAATGAGGATGAGGATGCACCCACGAAAAACACCTCCCCATTCATTCTCCCTATCTTTTGGGTATTATCCATAGAAGATCCAGAAAAATTCTTGTTTGAATTAAAATTCCTCTGCGAAACTTATGACTACAAAACAAATAACTAGAAACTCAAACTTTTTCCTTCCACCCTCAAAGATTCTACCATGAAGTGGTTTATGTTGGGGTTATCACATTGTTTATACAGATAATATATTAGATCTAATCATACATGCAAATAAAATCATATATTCTACCAGAAGAAATATACAAAATAAGAGACATAAATCAACACCAGATTTAACGTCGTTCACCTAGTGTGGGTTATGTCCACCAAGAAACAAGACAATCTATTATCCAAAGCTTTGACAAGATATGCAATGAAGATTTACAATTTTCCACACCTCTCAGATGTACAAGTACTTTCTTTTTCTCAAGCTTTTGCTTCATCACTAAGAATTCTCTCTCACACCAACCTTTGTAAGTTCTTCTTAATTCTTGTTAATTCTTTTTTCTAAACCCTAGCTTTCATGCTTATATAGTCATTTATAGACTTGGGGAACTTAGCCATGTAATTACAATCAATAGATATACTTTAATTGTAGAAATAGATCTAATTCCAGAGACTTAATTAAAACATCGTCGCACAGGTAACCAATGTTTGTTAGCCCTAATCGTTGTTGGTTCCTCCTTGCCTGACCGATGCCGGTCCTGAGTGACCGATGCCGGTTCCCCCTAACTAATGATGGTTACTGTATTTTCCAACAAGTTTCACATTGCATACTAAACTGAAGTAATTGAGCTCCACAACTCAACAATCTCCCACTTGGAGATAAATTACTACACCATACCTATACAGCATCATTATTTGATCCTTCCTTATTTCTTTTTCTTCCTCTTCAAATCTCTAACTCGAAGACCAACAGAAGTGGAGTGTAGCTCCAACTTCTCCTTTGTTAATGGCTTCGTTAGCATATCTACAAGGTTATTGCTCGTATGAATCTTTTCCAGATTCAACTATCCATCCTCCAATACCTTCCTTATGAAGTGATACCTAAAATGAATGTGTTTTGTTCTCGAATGAAATGTTGAGTTATTTTTCAAATGAATTACTCTCTGACTGTCACTGAACAGTTTACAATCACCTTGTTCCTTTCCCAACTCTTTGTTACTGAAATATTTTTCATAGTGTGAACACTTAGGAGTGGTTTGGGTTATTTGGTAGTAATAGTTTTTAATATTTATAAAATAATATATGAGTGTGCACAATTAGTTGTCATGCACAACTCATAGAGATAGAAATGTGTGAGAATATCTTGGGATTGAGAGTAAAACTAGGGAATAAAGAAGAGATACAGGGATAAAATGATAAGACTTGACTCCATGATTTTAGGAGCAAGCAGTTATATAAAATTCCCTCTTATATTCAATAGAAATTGCTCCATTCTAATTACATTTGGTTTCTATCTTATGTAGTTTTCATTTCATATGTTGATTTTAATTAATTATTGCTTAATTTATTTATGTAAATCTAGAGATTTATCATCATCTAGTATCAGAGAATGTTAGGAAGATTTATGAGAGTGAATACATGACAAAACTACAGCCTCAAGGATGCATATCTGAGAGTTTTAAAGCTTCCATCGTCATTTTCTAGATTCTGATCTTAAAAACAATGACTAGTAATTTTTGTTTATCTCAAAAACCCAAATTCGAAATTTTTTGGGTTTGTTTATTTATATTATGGGAAAATTTTGTTAAAATATTACAGAAACCCATTTCATATTTTATCGTGGAAACAATTTTGACGTTTCTAATTATTTTGTAAAAAAATAGTGATTGATTTCTAGCAATAAAACTCTAATATGATTTATTATTTTGGTTAAATATAAAGTTGGTTATTATTGTAAAGGTGCATTATCAGTTGAATTGACACCCAATATAATTGTAAAATGATCATCAAAGACAAATTCAGCTGAGTTAGCAACATCACGATGTAGGATGGAGGCATAGGAGGATGGAGGCAAATTGGCATCTCTTGTTAGTCACTAATAAAGAGATTGCTTCATGGTATTGGTGAGCTTTTATTTTTGTTTTGTGGTGTGTTTAATTTATGTTGTAATAATGAACAGAAGTAACATTCATGTTTAAATCTCCTGCATGAGCATAATTTCTATTTTGTAATCCCTCTAAGTTAGAAACAATGATGTGAGCAAAATAATGTACGTTGCTATGTAGTGGTTGGTTCCACTAGAAAACTATTTTCTGAGTTGGAGGTTCTCTTTGAAAACCTCATATTGTTTGATTTGTTGGTACTCATTGAAAACCTTCATTTCTTTATAGATCATGAGCAAGTATAGGAGATAGCTTTCCTCATGTTCACACTAAGGGGGTGACTGTTACTGAAATATTTTTCATAGTGTGAACACTTAGGAGTGGTTTAGGTTATTTTTTCGTAATAGTTTTTAATATTTATAAAATAATATATGAGTGTACACAATTAGTTTTCATGCACAACTCATAGAGATAGAAATGTGTGAGAATATCTTGGGATTGAGAGTAAGACTAGGGAATAAAGGAGAGATACAGGGATAAAATGATAAGACTTGACTCCATGATTTTAAGAGTAAGCAATTATATAAAATTCCCTCTCATATTCAATAGAAATTGTTCCATTCTATTTACATTTGGTTTCTATCTTATGTAGTTTTCATTTCATGTGTTGATTTTAATTAATTATTTCTTAATTTATTTATGCAAATCTAGAGATTTATCATCACTCTTCCATGACCCTACTCATCCATATCATTTCCTTGCTAGCCTCTGTAGCTACAACATACTCTGCCTCTATAGTAGACAAAGCCACAACCTTCTGCAATCTTGAAATCCAGCTAACTGTCGTCCCACATACTGTGAAAATATATCCAGTAGTGCTCCTTCTACCATCTAGATCTTAAGCCATACCAAAATCAACATAGCCAGATAATGAAATATACGAACCTCCATAGCATAATTGCATGCTAGATGTCACTTTCAAATACATGAGTATCCATTCGAATGCTTTCCAATGTTCTTTACATGGATTTGCCATATATCTACTCACCACTCCCACTACCTGTGTAATGTCTAGTCTGGTACAGACCATAGCATACATGAGACTCCCAACTGCTGAAGCATATGGCACTTGTGTCATGTATTTTACCTCCTATTGTGATGATGGAAACTTATCTTTTCTCAATTTGAAGTGTCCATCCATAGGTGTACTATCAAGTTTTGCATTCTACATATTGAACCTTTCTAACACCTTGTAGATATAATCCTCCTCAGATAAATACAATTTCTTGTTTTTCCTGTCTCTATGTATTTGCATGTCAAGAATTCTTTTTGCAGCTCCTAAATCCTTCATAGAAAATGTGTGAGATAGCTTTCCCTTAAGCTCACAAATGTCTTGTATACTAGATCTTGTAATAAGCATATCATCCACATATAATAGCAAAATAATATAGCTCTCATTTTCAAGCTTCTTGAAATAAACACAATGGTCACATTCACATCTTAAGTAATCATGTTCATGTATAAAACTATAAAACCTCATGTACCATTACCTTAGAGCTTGTTTGAGCCCATATAGGCTCTTTTTCAACATGCACATTAAAATATCCTTACCCTTGACTTCATACCCAAGAGGCTACTACATATAAATCTCTTCATCCAAATCACCATGAAGGAAAGTTGTCATCACATCTAGTTGCTCTAAATATAAATATTATACTGCAACTAAGCTTAATACAGTACGAATAGAATTCATCTTAACAATATGAGAAAATATTTCACCAAAATCAATACCTACTTTCTGTGCAAATCCATTTACAAGTATTTCTGTGTACCTTTGCTATCCACCCTCTTCTTCCTTGATCATGTAAACTCACTTATTTTGCAATGTCCTCTTACCTGCTGGCAACTTAACAATATCCCAAGTCTGGTTTTGTTCCAAGGAGTCCATCTCCTCATCCATGCCATGTTCCCACTAGATGTGGGTCTTATCTTGTATTTCTTCTTCAAATCTCTCTGGTTCACCATTATCAGTCAATAATAAATAAAATAGAGGTGTAAATATTTCTGAATGTTTACTTACCCTTTGTGACCTTCTCATAGGAGTTTAGGGTACCAAAGGCTCAATCTGGACCTCCTGGACATTTGTATCCAAATCTGACAGTGACCGACGCCAGTCACCTATAACTAACATTGGTTCTGCTAAGCGATGGCAGTTTGTCTCTTCTGTAACCAATACCATTTCTGCTAACCAATGTCGGTCAAGAGTAAACTAACACTGGTTACTATGTAACCCTATAGATAATAATATTAAATCTGATAGTTCATTTTCATTCACAAACTTCTCAATCGGTTAATCCTTGGGTATCAAAATTTGATCCATGTACATTCTCTTTTCATTCCATTCAATATCATGACTCCTAATAATTTTAGAATTCTCTAAATCCCAAAAACAGAATCCAAAATCACCAGATCCATAACCAATGAAACTGCATCTCTTAGATTTTGCATCCAACCTTTTTCTATTTTTTTTATCAACATGCACAAAACTTTTGAACCAAAAAAATTAAGAAAAGAAAGGTCTACCTATTTTCCAGTTGAAGCTTCCTCTAGTATTTCTCCATCTAGTGAACTTGAAGACCCACGGTTAATCAAATAAACCACTGTACCAACTACTTCCGCCCAAAACTATAAGGGCAATCCAAAATGTATCCTCATACTTATAACACATTCCATGATTGTCTTGTTCATTCTTTATGCAACATCATTATCTCGTGGTGTTATTGGAACCTTTATTTCTCTACATATCCCATTTACAAAACAATAATCATTGAAATCCTCGCTACAGTATTCACCACCATTTTCAGATCTAAGGCACTTTAACTTTGAATTTGATTCATTCTCAACAAGGGATTTACATATTTTAAAAGTCTCAAAAATATCAAATTTATGTTTAATACAATAAACCCATACATTTATTGTAGTATCATCAATGAAAGTAACATAATACTAGGATCCACCATGAGAAGCTACCTAAGCTAGTCCCCACACATCTGAGTATACAAGCTCCAATTTCTGCTCCTTCTTAGTTGCCTTAACTTTGATAAATCTCACTCTCTTTTACTTTCCAAAGATACAATGCTCACAGAAATCAAGATCTAAATCTTTCAAATATAATAACTTACCCTTAGCCTTTAAGATCTGCATTCCTTTTTGACTCATATGGCCCAACCGGTTATGCCACATGCATGCATCTGAATCTGAAGTAGATAATGCAGAAAAGGAATCAGTAATACATTTAGATAAGTATAACATTCTTACCTCTTACCAAAACAAGAGCACCCTTGGTGACTTTCCAAGAGTCTCCTGTAAAAGTAACCATGCAACCAGATTCACCTAGTTTCCCTACAGAAATAATATTCCTCCTGAGGCTTGGCACATGCCTCACATTTTTCAATACCCATGTATTTCCATTCTATAATTTTAGACGAACTTCCCCTTTACCAGTAATAATGCAAGGTTCATCATCACCCAAATAAACATGCCCGAAATTTCCCTAGACATAATTTCTGAAATAACTCTTATTAAGGGTTGCATGGAAAGAAGCTCCTAAATCTAAAACCCGTGATTCAATTCTATTATCTAAAGAAAGAATAAGATTATCTTGCATTACCTATGATGTAGCAATATTTGTTTCTTTGCCTTTATCTAGTTGTTGGTTCTCTTTTTCCTTTGACCAACAATATTTATTTATATGTCCTTTCTTTCCACATTTCCAACAAGTAATTCCCTTACTTCTGGATTTAGATCTACTATCCCTTGAATTTGATTTCTCATTACTCTTACTCTTGGATCTCTCCTTCTGCCTTCCCTTGCTTTCTACATTCAAAGCATTTCCATATGATGATTCATCTATACTCTTCCTGTGAATTTATTCATTCAAGATTCTACTAACCACATCATCAAACATCAAAATATTATTAGCAAATGTTGTAAAACTAACAGTCATTACAAAGTTATCCCAACTATCAGGCAAATAACATAAGAATAAAAGTGTTTTTACTTCATCATCAAATGGTATTTCAACCGATTTTAACTGATTTACAAAAGATTGGAAATCATTCAAATGACTAGATCTAGATCCACCTTCATGCATCTTAGAACTAAATAGTTTCTTCATCAAATAAATTTTATTTGAAGTACTAGGCTTTTTCATATAAATTAGCAAGAGATTTCATTAACTCTACAGTAGAAGTCGTTTCTGTAATATTGGAAGCCATGGATGTTGCCAAGATCAATATTATAGATCCAAAAGCCTTTCTGTCAAGAATCTTCCATTCTTTATTAGTCATCTTCATAGGTCTAGACTTCTCATCCAACGGTAAATACAAATCTCTTTGATATAGATAATCATCAATCTGCATCTTCCATAATTGATAATTTTGGCCGTCAAACTTCTCTACCTTGTATTTTTTCTTCTGCCATTTTTATAGCTCCCACTTAATCAGAAAACCCTTTGTGAGTAAATTTGTCAACACACAAAACCCTCAAATAAAAAATTGATACCAGTTGTTGGGGTTAGCACACTGATTGTAAAGATAATATATCATATCTAAGCATATATGAAAATAAAAACGGATATTCTACCAGAAGAAATATACAAAACAAGAGACATAAATCAACACCAGATTTAACATGGTTCACCTAGTGTGGGCTATGTCCACCAAGAAATAAGCCAATCTATTATCCAAATATTTGACAAAATATACAATGAAGATTTACAATCTTCCACACCTCTTAGATGTACAGTACTTTCTTTCTCTCAAGTTTTTGCTTTATCACCAAGAATTCTCTCTCACACAAACCTTTGCAAGTTCTTCTTAATTCTTGTTAATTTTTTTTTCTAAACCCTAACTTGCATGCTTACATAGTCGTTTATAGACTTAGGGCACTTAGTCATGCAATTACAATGTATATATATAATTTAATGCTAAAAATAGATATAATTCCCAAGAGTTAATTAGAACATCCTCGCACATGTAACAAATTTCAATTATCCCTAACCGATGTCAGTTCCTCCTTTCCTAACCGATGTCAGTCCTAGGTGACCAATGCCGTTTCCCCCTAACTGATGACAGTTACTGTAATTTCCAACAAGTTTCACATTATATGATAAACTGTAGTAATTAAGCTCCACAACTCAATAGTTTATGGGACTCCCTTCTACCTCCATTTATTCATAGGAACAATTGGATACTTCCTTTTTGGAAAAATACTAGGACTACTATAGGGGAAGAGATATGAGGGAAGATTTCTTTCAGATAAAGCAAAAAGAAGATGAAAATCTGGAAGATTATGTGGACAGATTTCTTTTTGTCTATAGGAGTGGTTATGAGTTGAATGCAAAAATCACTAAGATAGTTTTCGTTAAAAGACTTGATGATGAAACCAAAGACTCCCTCCATCTCATGGGAGGAGGTGATGTACACAAAATCTCCATGGAAAAAATTATTGAGTTATGTAGGAGCTACTCTAAAACAAGATGAGGTATAATACGAAGGAAAACATCAAAAAAAAATCTAGGAATCTCATAACTTCTACAGGAACATATTCTCATAGTTAACTTCAACCATAGATGGGCTGAAAGCTAAGAAAAATGATGCAAAAGAACCCTTAGACATATACTTTCCTAGATGCATGAAAATGCATCCTTTGAAAGAATATCCTTTGGATATCACGGACATTTTATTGATTTATAATGTCCCTAGCCATGATACCAACCATTGTACTCTCCTACCTCATTTAAAAGAGAGATTAAATTTTATAACTCAAGCAAATGTAGAGGTAAACTTCGTGTAAAGATCAAATAACCAGTTTACTTATGCCCTTAGACATTCTTAGAACCCATGGATGATGTCATGGCCCAATCAGGATCCTCCACCAACTTGGGGGCAACCAGATTGGACACCATAAAATTAGATAGTTTACCCACAGCCACCACCATGGGTGCCTCCATAAAATCAACAGGGATGGGCACCACTAGCCAATACAACACCATGGAAAAATCAACAATGGGCACTATACGGATGAAAATTGACATGCAACCTTAAACCACACTAGACCCCCCGAAGTTGTGCTGGAGCACCCGATGTTGAATGTGTGTAGCTAACTATAAGAGGATCAGTGACTAAGATCTGGTAGTTTGATCTCCTAGCAGCTGAATTGGAAGAGTGGAGATTTAGAGGATAGAACGGGTAGCGTAAATTCCCTATAGTTTGTCTAACTAAATTGGATCTAAGTGTTGATCTAGTTTGAAGTTTCTAAATTAAATAAGATGAAACTAAAAATCTTAGCTACTGCTGAAAGGAAACTAATCTAAATAAATCTAAAAAATTGAAATATTATAATCACAAACAACTATTTGCCTCTATTCTAAATAATTAAAATATTTCTACACTAAAACTAAACAAGTGAGATAACCTGGTGTGTTTATTCACCTATGCTGAGAGTATTGAAACTAAACTAACTTAAAACAAAAAAAATTCCAAATGATATATGATGTGTATACAACCTCCTATAGATATTCTCTCCTTCAGATCCACAAGGATGGGAAGAAGATGATCTGTCACCGGGGGTTGCTATGAAAGATTCAAACCCTCTAAGAAATTAACTAATTACCTACAAATGAAAAGAAATTGATTTCTACTCTTTTTGATATGATGTAACAATGATAAATTGAAAGAAAGAAACAAATCCAACCTGGAATTCATAGAACAAAGGTAAATATAGTTGTGTAGTAGTTTGTCCCCTCAGTTTTTCTTTTCTTTCTCTATGTGTCCATATGAGTCCAAGGGATTGGGAATGTAAGAACATCAGCAAGAGAATATGCTTGAGCAATGGTAGCTTGAAGGTATTCTGGTTGCAATGCAATTAGAAGAGAGATAACACAAGAGATCTAAGCTTGACTATGCAATTCCTAGTAGGATTGTGGAAGCAATGCTATGCAAAACACACAAAATTTCTTAGGCCTTTTTCTTGAATACAAGCATGGAATATATAAGATTTGGGTTGGGATGTGCCTTCATGCACAAGGAAATAAGAGGCAGTTCCAACTAATTAAATCTATTTAAAAATAGAAGAGGGAAGGAAAACTAAGACATCAAGACTATTTTTAGGCAATTTGGTTCATAAACGGACCCTAAAAGTTGAGTTAAGTGAAGTGCCACATGTCAAAAACACGCATGAAGAGTTCTGGAAAAAGCGTTCATGACCGTTTCCCTACTTTGGGAGACGATCCTAGGACTGCCGCCTTATCTGGGAGGCGGTTCTAACACTAAGGCCAAAACATGCACAGAAATGAGAGGGAAGCTGGAAGAAAACATGGAAAAGCTAAGTAAGGAATTCTAGGCTACATATATTCACTGAAAATGGTATTAGGAACTTGAACACCTTATAAACGGACATGAATCATCATTGAGGATTTTTGTAACCATTTTCTGACAATGTAGCACATGTAATTTTAGGTGCTTACATAGTACGCCCTCAGAGAAGCGTCTTAGCCATGAAAATATGTAAAATGTAGATTCTGAGTATGGAGTTCCTGAAATGGGGAGTTAGAAGCTATGCTTGACACACCTGTGTGTTGAAATGTCATCGTCTAAGCTCCCGCTACCTGTAAAACAAAAAGAAGACTCAAGTGCATATGGATTAAAAATTGAAAAATAAACACTAAATTAAAACGACAAAAGAACTTACCATTTGTGTGGGGATATAGAAATATACCTATGCTAGCGCTCCAGCCCTGTGAACATATGCACTCAAAACAAATTTATAACAACATATATATATATATATATATATATATATATTTAAACAAGATCATTTCCAAATTCATTTGTGCATATCAACTTGGTGATATTTTAGTTCTAGGCCCACGTTGATTGTTTTCATTTTTTGAGTACGGTTGAATTGGAATGGATTTGGGAATGGTATTTTTCGTTAGGCTTGGCCCTTTGTTGTTTGACTATTTTTGAGAATAACTCCTAAGAAATTCATAACTAGAGTGTTCATAAGGGGCCTCAAAGAGGTGGATAGGAAGAGCGTCTTTATTGCTTAGTCTCCATTTTTTGAGGCATATATGATGTTTTGGTATTTCATGCTCATTACAACTATTTTGACCGCACCTAGTGTGTGATGGCATTGTAAAAAACTATGACACGTTATGATATGTACAGATATCTTTTTTTGGCTTGGTTATTCCTTACATAGAGTTAACTTCCATTTATGATTTGATTCTATTGGATGAATGACAAAGATCTGGAGGGAATTCATGAGCATCAACACATTGCACTCAATCGCGGGATGATGCAGTTTCAAGATCCAAGCAATAACTCACCCATGGGATCAATGTGCATGTATTAAGGGGAAAAAAGGC
Source organism: Taxus chinensis (assembly GCA_019776745.2). NCBI lineage: Eukaryota > Viridiplantae > Streptophyta > Pinopsida > Cupressales > Taxaceae > Taxus > Taxus chinensis. The sequence continues at coordinate 278,116,099 of CM034150.1, read as the reverse complement.
TCAAATGCCATACTCTATTCCATTCCACCATGTAATGCTCAAGATGAAAGGGTGTACATCTATTAGTGGGGTGTGTAACTCCCCCACAAATGTAGCCATCAAGAGGTGGGAGTTACATTCCCGGAATAGCCAGTCAAATGTAACTCCTATGACACTCTATGATGTGTGTAAGGTAATAATGACACCCAAGGACACCTAAGCATGGTGAATCACCTATGTGGAGGAATCCCATGTACATAAAATATGTGCATGATAAATATCCTACACCAACACCCCTTTGAAGCATAGCTTAGATGAACACAGATGAAAACAAGGAGAAGTGGGTCCCGGTAAAAAATCCTGATGAGGTACCCATAAACAAGAAGCTCTTGAAAAGTGGAGTAAAAGGAGAAAACCCACTGGGAAAAAATCCCCCCCAAGATAGACAAACCCACTCTCTAATCTAAGAAAGATGCCAAAGATGGGTCCCGGCCATAGAAAAACCTATAAAGGTACTCATGTAAAAAGAAGGTAATCTCTCGGAAAGAAGAAGAAGAGTGAAGAAGAGGGAGAAGAGAGGAATTTAGAAGATGCCATGGACGGATCTAAACTCGGAAGCTTTAGGAGGTTTCCTAAAAGAATGTCGATGATGAGATCCTCTACCTCTGGACTGAAGAAGAGCCATCTGCACCGAACTATGTGCCTGCCCTTAGGAAGGACAAAAATGACATGCTGAAAGTCTACCCACTCCACAAAGGAAACCGAAGGAAGTAGCATGAAGAACTCTGAGTCTGGTCCACGAAAGTGTGACATAGGTCTAGCAAGTGAGTGTGAAGGAACTGAAGGTAATGTCATGAGTGCAAAACTATTAGAGTATGAAGGGTGAACACCTATAGAAAGGATTTCCAACTGATGTGAAGGAAACAAAACATCCCCCACAATAGAAAATGGATCCACAAGCAAGGGTGGATCAATGAATGTCTCCAGAAAAGTGGAAATGGTAAGTCCCATAAGGGGCACTCCCAACAATGGAGATGATGAACTCCTCTAAAATACCTGTAGATGGATGACGAACCTATAGTATATCACAAGTGTAATCTGTAAAAAATATGCCAAGGTTAAGTAGATACTCATCCCAATGAGGGGGCTCAACAAATAGAAGAGTGATGTCAGATAGGTATGAGTCATCCAATGAAGGTAGAGGGTTGAAACAGGCCTCACACACTAAAGGTGGAAAAGAGGTGGGTGTGATGATTGTATGAGGCCTAGTAGGAGACTTCTCGATATCTGATGAGATGGGAGGGGTGACAACACTCTCTGGAATAGTGAGAGAAGGAGGAGAAGAGTCCTATGTAGTACTCTCAACATTAGAACTGGGTTCACAATCCTTGTCATCAGAAGTAGAACCAAGTGAGTCTATGTCAGTGGAACTGTCATCACACAAATAAATAGAGGAGAGAATTGAATCAGCAGCAACAACAATGGTGGTAGTATGTGAAGGGTCTCCATAGAGGGACTAAAGAATGCTCCAGACATGGTGGGGTGGATCTGAGTCTGCCACATAAAACCAAAGAGATCTAGAGACATGCATCATCATGTGACCAAAAACATGGTCACAAGTGTCGATAAAATCCTCTAGATAATGATGATCAATGGGTGCAGGAACTGGCCCAAGTAAGAAGGGTGAAAGACCCTCGTGCACGAAGTAACGTTCCATGGAATCACGCCAAGTTGAATAGTTCCCTCTCCAGGTATAAGTGGCAGAGGCTGTAAAGAGATCCTATGACGCTCAAGTCTAGAAAGATCACCCTCCATGATGTGGAAGCAAGAAGTGCAAGGTGCACAAAAGAAAGATGTTGGACTCGGCCGATAATGCGTCTATGTGTAAAAACCCAAGAGTACTAGTGAACCCCCCCAAATGTGGCACTTTATAAATTAGTGCATTTATAAAACTGATAATTTCATCACGTAATGTGTAAGAAATCATGCAACTTTGACTAAAGAAGTGCTCAAAAAAGAGCAGCGAATCAAAACTTATAGCAAAAATACAATTCCCACAACTGATGGAAAATGCCAATGAACTTTACAAACTGATTTAAAAAGTGCCCAAAATGGGTGCAAAGGGTGTCATGTGAGTACTCATTGGAAATGGCATCAAATTTTAGGGAGGGTTTGTTTCATTTGCGAGGGAGGATTAGACTCTTACCAACCCCGGACCTTGCCCTCCGTCTTCGACATGCATAGGAAGGGCATTAATACAAGCAAAATTAGAGCTTTAAAATTATTAGAATGCAAAAAGTGAATGTTTTGCCTCAAAACATTAAAAATGAGGGATTGTTTTAACCTCAAAACAATGTCTAAAAGGGAGGATGGGGGCCCACGTTTTCAAACCATGTGGTGGAAGTTCTGAGACATCAAAATAATCAATGTAATTGTCCAACGGTTAAGTAAGCCCCATTATTCTCCATGGTAATGAAATTGTTGATGCAGTAGATCAGTGAGCCCGCTGCAGAGTCCACATGCCCAAAGAACTAGGTAATGGTTGCAGATGAAGGGTTCTGTTGTAGTGTAACTTCCACAGGTCGATGATGGCATAGCTACAAGTAAACGGTCACCTAGAGATCTGGAGTAGATTCCCGAGCAGGAAAGTTGTGCAGATCACGAGCAATCATTGAGACAGCGCTAGGATCAACAACCATACGATCCATTCAATTTGTAGGATGACATAGTGGTAAGTCCAATGCATAACAGATGCTTGAACCAACACCCAAGTCGGCTAGGGGTAATGCAGGTTGGCATACGAGCAATATGAATGCACATGAACAAGATGAGTGTAGACAGATCAACGAGCACAAGCTAACAAGTTACCAGTGAAGGATAAAAGGATGCAGAATAGAGCACTCAAGGTGAATATACAGTAGGTGGTCCAATACAAGGGTGAGTAAAGTTGATACATGGGCTCATCCAATCCGAGGAGCCAGAATGACTGCAGGGTGAAACTCCAACTTGAATGGTAAGGTGGAGCCGTGTTGGCTGTGATGGCCAATAATGCAGAACGTTCACAAAGAGACAACCTCAAGTCATTAGTACAATGCAAGACCTGAAAGAGCAATACCCAAGGACCAAGTCAATGATGGATGTGGGGCACTGCAAAAACACATTCACACAGAAGGAAGTCTCGAACCGGAAGACCAAAAAAAACCCGAACAAGGAAAAAAACTAGGAATGAGATCCAAACGACTAAACCACTGTGTCAAACCAAGAAGGAGCTGAACAATCCAAGTTGAATGGATGGAGTGCATGTGATGACTATGCATGAGTTGGTAAATGTAGTGAATGCAACGACCGATCAATAAATTCAAGGCAGTATAGAAGCAATCATGAGCTTAGCAACTGATAGTGCAAATCGACCAAATACCCTTTAAAAAAATGCAAGTAGAGCACATGCAAAGGAGAGCTTGCACAAGAAACTACGAGACAAAGAGTAGTAAGAAACTAAGGTGAACAACATGATTTTGATCCCTGAGCTTTGATACCATGTCATAGGAATGACGAAGATCTTGAGGGAATTTAGGAGCATCAACATGTTGCACTCAACCCCAGGATGATGCAGTTTCAAGATCCAAGCAAGAACTCACCCATGGGAGCAATGTGCATGTATTAAGGAAAAAAAAGGCTTAAATGCCATACTCTATTCCATTCCACCATGTAATGCTCAAGATGAAAGGGTGTACATATAGTAGTGGGATGTGTAACTCCCCCACAAATGTAGCCGTCAGGTGGTAGGAGTTACATTCCCGGAATAGCCGGTCAAATGTAAATCATATGACGCGTGTAAGGCCATAATGACACCCTAGGACACCTAAGCATGGTGAATCACCTATGTGGAGGAATCCCATATACATAAAATATCTGCATGGTAAATATCCTACACCAACAGATTCAGGTGTGTACTCTTAGACGTTTAGAATTTCTAATTTTCTATGTTTTTCAGAATGTATGCAGTGGATATGAATGCTAACAAAATTATGTCTTTTTTTTGTGTTTTGTAATGATGATATATGATAATGCAAACACATTTTAATGTTGAACTTTAGTTTCTCTAAGAAACTTTTGGTAATTTGTATTGTTTTGGCAAAACGTGGTGATACAGTGATATGATAAGTGAATGAAACTGCCCTAATCCTAACCCCACACAACCAGTAGGATGTGAGGACTCAACACCAAGATCTAGAAAGGGCACAAGTTATGAAAAATTGTTAAATGGTAGTGATTAGAGAAAGAAAATGATTTGGCAAAACCAAATTGAGATGATGCAACCTCACTCTACTCAAGTTACTTCATAGTTTAGAATGTGAATTGCTTTCCAATTTATCTAGAATTAGATCTGTAGATGGCCACTTGGTTGAAAAAATCTGGTTTTGGGGTTTAAAACTCTTTTAGAATTTTGGACATCTAACTCACTTTGTTTTTCACTTATGATTTCACAATATTTGAATGAACAGCTCCTAACTTTCAAGTTTTTCAAAGAGACCCCCTACACCTTGTCCCATGCTACCAATAGGAAGCATGGGCTTATTGCCATGGACAAGGAATTGGCGAGTAAGGTCATTTCTCTCCTTTCCCAACCCTACATCACCAGTAAGAGACACAGGCTCAACACCGAATGTTGGTAAGGCAAATAAATGTGTAAAATAAAATAAAAATTATGGATTTGCATTTGATTTATTTATCTAGGAAAAATGTTTAGAATGTTCTTATTTCCAAAGAGATCTGTACGGGATAGATGTGACACCATGAAGCTTCTAAAACAAACTATAGACAAAGACACCTTAAGTAGAACCAAGTATGCAGGCCTTTGTATGGATAACGTCAAAGCTTTGTCTTATCTTACTTGAATTGATGTAATGATTTGGAAACATTTGATGACACTGTGGAAATTCGTAGAGGTTTGATTTGAATTTTTTTCCAATATTTTTAGAAGTTTTTCAAATTGCTATAAGAATAAGTCCCTTGATCACAAATTTTACAAAATGAACTAGCAGATGAAAGTGCAATGCAGATGTAGTAATGTACATATGAAAATGCAAGTGAAACTACATGTCATGATGTCTAAGGTGAAGAAAGTTGACAAATATCGAATTCTTCACCCCTAAAAGTACACAGTGGAGAACCACTATCCTCAAAATTTCCATTCTCTTGACAAGGTCCTACCATTCTGGGTTTAAACTTACAACCCTTGCCCAGAAGTGTATATGTCCAATCATTAAAATCATTTGTCTTAAAGATGCATTTGTGCACCTCTTTGTCACATTCTTGAGACATGGTGTGTGGGTGAGCTTGACTATGTTTCTCGGCCTTGTTTCTTATGTGGAGCATTGTGTTTATTTGTAACTCTTGCTAAATGATGAGGACTTGCCCCTTATATATGGCAATCTTAGTTTCATACGCATATGGGTTGAAACCAGGGTTTAGAATAGAACAACCCTCAGAGATGGTTTTGATGGGCATCATTTTAATCTCAAATTTCATTTCTTCATTTGTTAGATCTATCATGTTTACACCTAGACCTAAGCCATCGAAGGGAAGAGATGTTAAACCAAGAAGACTACCCATCCCTTGTGGTTCAAATGGGGGGAATATTGGATCGTCACTCTCTAAGAGTTTAAAAATTTCCATTGTGGTTTTAGTGGACACTGTTTCCACAGATATTGATTTACGCTTATCTTCTTTTGCCACTTCAAATGTTTTTGGGTCAACAACTTCATCCTTCAGCATACCCGGGGTGATCAGGACTAACTGTTTTGATGGAGGTGGTATGTTCAATTGATTCACAGGAATTTCATACTCCATATGGACTCCTTTCTTCTTCTTGAGGTTTTCTAAGTGTATATCAAAGGGCTTAGGATCCCCTTCAGTAATGAAGACCTTCCCCATATGAAGGAATCTAATCTCCTGGAATAGGGTAGAAGGGATAACCTTCATTTGATGCATCCATGGTCTCCTGAGGATCATGTTATAACTTTTTTACCTATTGATAATGTAAAAATCCATCAAGATGGTTTTTGGACCAAGCATGACTGGAAGAACTATGGTTCCAATCAAGGTTGCTTTAAGACTGTCGTACCCCCGTAATGTGTTTATTGTAGAGGAATAATTTGTCTCTCCATATCCCAACTTCTACAAGAAAGAGAAAGGAACCACATTTATAGCAGCCCTGTCAACAATCATGGCTCTCTTAATGCAATTGTTATAAACCCATACTTGTAAAAATAAGGCAGGATCACCTCTTTGGGAAATTTCAGTGTCATATGGCATCTTATCTGTATTGAAAACAAACCCAGTATCCCTATCATTATGTCCCGAAGGATGTATGTCAAAGTCAATATGATTTATTTGAGCGCTAGGAGGTGGAGTAACATGGATTGGATGACCAAGACATAGTGCATTGAGAAACGTAAAACGATGCACATGTGAATTCTTCTGTAAATCTAGAAACAAAATGTGAGAAAAAATCTTGTTCAAATCCTATATCAAATCATAGGCTCCTACTAGTTTTGTGATTATAGGAACTTCATCCTGTGGAAAGGAAAGAGTGTGTAGGGGTTGTCAAATGTACTCCTTCATCTGAGTTGTTGTATTAATTTTTTGTTACAATTCTAGCTCAACTAACCCTAAGACTTGTTTATTATCATTTGAACCAAGGTTAGGAGCAACATGAGAATTGTCAGAAGTTGAGGCTTCATGATTGTCGTTCCCTATAGGTATGCCCTTGTTTATATTTTGAGGATTCACTTGGGAATACCTGGGACATTTAGGGTTTTTATTTTGAGGTGTGATAGGTCTGGTATGACTAAGCTTTGGGTTTATTTCAGAATTTGCTAGGAACATGTCTACAAAGAATTGCCTTTAGTTTTCGGGAAGTCTTTACAGAAACTTTTTGCAGTCACAGAAATTCCTATCATCATGACCTTGAACCTTATGGAAACCACAGTATAGGTTAGGATCATAATCTCTTGGCCTTTGATAAGCATCTTGTTGTTTTTTATTATAACCTCAGTTGTAGTTTTGAAATTGGTTGTTATAACCATGATTCGTTGCCCCTTGGACAGAGTTTTGATACTGGTTTGGGCCTTGGATTTGATTTTGTTTTTACAGTGGACAATTTACATCAACCGTGTTGACAGAAAACATAGTGTTAGGGCCTCTTTGATTTCCTGAGTTTTTTTTATTATTATTTTTTCCATTGTTTAGAAAAAAAACGTTCTTGGCTTGATCAGTAGTACTAGTCGTGGTAGCACCATGATTGTGATTCACACCCTTAGGTCCTTGTTTATTGGCACCATTGTTTTGATAATTTGTGTTATTTTGATTTGGGGATACTAATTTCCCACTGGGAAAATAGTTCTAACTTCTTACGCCCACTGTCTATGGAGGCCTGGTCAATCCGAAGTGCACCTTCCAATACTTCCTCATAACTACAGAAAGAAAACTTTTGGACTTCTTCCCTAGTCTCTTGATTGAGCGAGTGAAGGAAAATATTGCAAAGTTCCATCTAGTCCATGTTGGGTGCACTTGCAGAGGAATAGATAACTTGGTGCCATCTCTAAATGAAATGGGTGACATATTCATTTTTCTCATGTCTAATATGCAAGAACTCCCTAATCCTTGTATGTAACAATTTGTTCATGTCAAATGCTTTGATGAACTCAGAAAAAATTTGTTTAAAGGAATGTATAGAAGCTTCTGGAATACGATAATACCAATCCAATGTGATTCCTTCAAGATTATTTGGAAATATATTAGCCACTATATCATCCTAAGGAAGCAATTCCTTGATAGCAGTAGTGTAGGCCTTGATATGATCATTCGGGTCTCCTTCTCCCTTAAATTTTGGAAGATTCGGCAATGGCCACAGAATTATAACACCATGTATGGTGAATTCAAGAGGCTCCTTTAAGTACTCAACGTATGTACCCATTACGTAAGATTCCACCATTGAAGATGCTTGATGAGGAGGTGGAGGAGGGGTTGGATAAGCTACATTATAAGCATTGACGGGAATGTATGGGGTCCCTTGATATGGCGTGTAGGGAATAGAAATAGTATATGGGTCCATCTAGGGAATTTTTGAATACATATGCATGTAAGGTGGGATAGTACTAGGATATGGACTAGCGGGCGTAAAACCAAGGAACAACACATTTTCTGTTGTGGTGGCATTCAATAACACACTTCCGGCCAACCCTTGTATAGGATAATATTGTGAAGGATGAGTACCCATCCCTAGCGTGTCTAACCCTGTGAGAAGATCACCTGGATTTGAATGAACTAGATAAACTTGTTGTACAGGATATTGTGTTGGTTGCTCATTGGAAGGGATGTATCCTTTGTTGTCAACTGAATACCTTGTATTTTGCCTTACTGCATGTATTATTTGTGAAGTTTGGGAACTTTCTAGTTCTCTAATTCTCCCTACTAAAGTATAAATGAGGTTTTTGGGTGAGGATTGAGTCCCTTGTTGGGGTTCCTGTGGCGTAGGGTTTGATTGAGTAGGATCATGATACCCTGTTATGAATTGTTCAGTGTTATAATTCTTGTCTTCCTCGGAAGCAATAATATTAGGATAGGCATTTGAAATATTAGAGGTTGTATCCTTCATCCTATCCAAAGACTCATCCATCTGACGAAGAGGATTTTTTATTCGTGTGAACATATCATCTTCTATTGACTACATGGCAATGTGAGATATTGACAAGACTCTTTGGTAAGAACATGTTCTGTTTGTGATAAAAATGTGGTTTTCATTGGGTTAACCGTATTTCATGTTTAATGGTTGATCAACCTCATCCATCCTTACATAGCTAATGGGGTTTGACGTGTAACTAGGGGAGGTTTAGATGTTGCTTGTGTAATTGTCACCCCACCTCGAAAGAGAAGGGGATTTTGTGGTTGCACGTTTGTGTAATATCCATCAGAGCCAAATGGCCCGCCAAACTCTCTTCTAGACATATTTTAGAAAGTATAAAATACCTACCAAAATAAGGGAAGAAATGGAGTGGTGAAGAAATATTAATAAAAGAAAAGGAAACAAGAAGGAATTAATCCTTCACATCGGGTTCACCAATTTGTACGGATGAAAATTGGCATGCAACCTTCAACCGTACTAGACCCCCTGAGGTCGTGTCAGAGCAGCTGATGTTGAATGTGTGTAGCTAACTATAGGAGAATCAGTGACTACAATCTGTTAGTGTGATCTCTTGGTAGCTGAATTGGTAGAGGGGAGATTTAGAGGCTATGAACAAATAGCGTAAATTCCCTATAGTTTTTCTAATTGAATTGGATCTAAGTGTTGATCTAGTTTGAAGTGTCCAAATTAACTAAGATGAAACTAACAATATTTGCTACTACTGAAATGAAACTGATCTAAACAAATCACAAAAATGAAATATTACAATCACAAACAACAATTATCCTCTATTCTGAATATTTAAAATATTTCTACACTAAAACTAAACAAGCGAGATAACTCGGTGTGGTTATTCACTTGTGTTGAGTTTATTGAAACTAAACTAACTTAAAATAAGAAAATTTACAAATGATCTATGATGTGTAGACAACCTCCTACATATATTCTCTCCTTCAGATCCACAGGCATGGGAAGAAGAGGATCCGTCACCGGGGATTGTTATGAAATATTCAAACCCTCTTAAAAATTAACTAATTACCTGCAAATGAAAAGAAATTGATTTCTACTCTATTTGATATGATGTAACAATGTTAAATTGCAAGAATGAAACAAATATAACCTAGAATTCATAGAACATAGGTAAATCCAGTTGTGTAGTAGTTTTCCCCTTCAGTTTATCCTTTCTTTCTCTGTGTGTCCATATGAGTCCAAGGGATTGGAAATGTAATAATAAAAATAAGAGAAGATGCATGATCAATGGTAGCTTGAAGGCAGTATGGTTGAAATGCAAGTAGAAGAGAGATAGCACAAGAGATTTGATCTTGGCTATGCAATTCCTAGCAGGATTGTGGTAGCAATGCTATGTAAAATACACAAAAATTCTTAGGCCTTTTGCTTGAATACAAGCATGGAATATATAAGATTTGGTCTGGGATGTGCCTTCATGCACAAGGAAAGAAGAGGAATTTCTAACTAACTAAATATATTTTAAAATAGAAGAGGGAAGGAAAACTAAGCCATCAAGACTATTTTTAGGAAATTTGGTTCACAAACGCACCCTAAAAGTCGAGTTAAGTGAAGCATCATGTGTCAAAAACACGCATGACGAGTTTTGAAAAAAGCATTCAGGATAGCCACCCTGCGCAGGGAGGCGGTCCTAGAATCGCTGCCCTACTTTGGGAGGCGGTCTCAGGACTGTTACCCTGCATGGGAGGTGGTTCTGACACTAAGGCCAAAACATGCACAGAAATGAGTGGGAAGCTATAAGTAAGTGTGGAAAAGCTAAGTAAGGATGTCTAGGCTACAAATATACACTGTGAATAGGTTTAGGAACTTGAACACCTTCTTAAATGACATGAATCACCATTGGGGACTTTTGTAACCATTTTTTGACAATGTAGCACATGTAATTTTGGGTGTGTACAGGAACCCTAGCATAATTTTAATCAGCCAAGGATGTTTACACAACAACAAGTTTTAAAGCCTACACCACAACAAAATTATCAGCAAGGTCAAACAACATAAACTCAACTCCCAGCCAAGCCTGTCTCAAACCCCAAAAATTTACAAACATCTTCAATTAATGAAGCAAGACAATGTGAGACAATGTAGGTGAATGCCATTAATAACATACAACTGAGGTTTAGAAGAATAGTGAACAATCCTCCCATAGTTATCACAGAGATACATGAGGAAAATGAGAGGATACCGGAGGAAATGAGAGGACACCTGAGAAAAGTGAGGAAATTGGACATGTTCCACAAACACAAGCCACTAGGAACAATCAAGAGAGATAAGAATATGCATGTTGCTCCTTTTCCTAGAAAGAGTAAAAGAAATACATAACAAGGAAGAAATAGCACTAGTTCAGGAGTTAAAAAATATGAATATTGGGGTTCCACTTCTAAGAGCAATAAGGGACATTCCTTAGTTAAACCAAACCATTAGAAACCATTTCATAAAGACACCATGAAGGAAGAGGAAATGCTCAAAAACAGTCAAAGTAGAAGGCAATCTGGTTGACCTTGTAGCTAGAAAACTTCTCTCACCAAAATATGGGGATCCTAGGAGTCCAATTATTACTATTTTGTGAATGGTCAGTCAATATCTAACGTTTTGATGGATCTTGGTGTAACCATCAATGTTATAACAACATATATGTTCAATTTGTTGTCTTTGACATGATTGCATCCAACCAATGCTCTCCTCTAATTGGCAAATCAATCTATTGTTGTACCAAATGGAGTAATTGAGGATGTTTTTGTCATGGTTGAATCTTGGGATTATTCTGTAGATTTAATGGTCTTACAACATAAAGCTCAAAATTTAGGATACCCAGTCATCTTGGGAAGACCCTGATTAGCTATTGTTGCTGCATACATTGACTGTAGGTCAGGAAAAATGACTATTTCAAATGGGAAAAAAGTAAAGAATGTTTCCCTTTATCCTCCTACCCAGCCATATGTGGATGTTTGTGAATGTGTGTGGGTAGATTTTTCAAATACTAACAACATGCTTTCTTCTTATCTGGCTACCATTGCAATGAAAAATCATCTGGAATAAATTGTGGAGCCATACTCAATTTCTAATGAAGATGATACAGTGGCTATGGAAACCAGAACTGTGGCTGCGGAAATCCACACTATGGCTATGAAAATGACTATTTTGAACTCAACGGATAACATAAGCCTTGGTAAGTGACATTTCTATTGAAAATTGTGAAGAGACCTATGATTACCATGAAGAACATACAGCCATTGATTTTCATTTTTCTTTAGCCAAGGTTGTATCCCTTGAAAACATGACTATTTTTCACATGTTACAACCTCGTGCTTGTCCCTTGAACTCTTTGATTTCTTATATAGAATTTTCTATTCTGAGAGACATTAAACAAGTAGTTGTTGAGATATGAAGAGAATTGGCCATTGGGAACAATTTGGAGAACAACCAAGAGGCTAGGGTCATAGATATCTTGAGGAATCATTAAAAATATTTTTCTTTGGGTTATACGAACATGAAAGGGATTCATCCAAGCATCTACACCCACCATATTTACATTGAGGATGTTAAACCAGTCAGACAGCCACAACGAGGAATTAACCCATCACATAGAGACATTATCAAAAATGAAATAGAAAAACTGTTGAGGATAAGATTTCTCTATCCAATATCTGATAGTCAGTGGGTATCACAGCTAGTTATAGTTCCCAAGAAAAATAGTAAGTGGATAATCTGTATAGATTATAAGGAGCTTAATAAATCCACTAAGAAAGATTACTTTCCCATGCCCTTTATTGATCAATTTTTGGATAATATGACAGGTAAGAAATACTTCTCCTTCTTGGATGGGTTAAGAGGGTATAACCAAATCAGTATAACACATGTTGATCAAGATAAGACCACCTTCACTTGTCCCTCTGGTACATTTTCATATAGAGTTCTACCATTTGGACTTTGTAATGCACCTGCGACCTTTCAGAGGGAAGTTTTAGTTATTTTTACAAACCTCACCAATGACTATGTTGAAGTTTATATGAATGATTTTGATGTCAAAATGTATAATTTTGAAGAATATTTGAGCAATATTGATAAAGTATTAACCAGATGTTAGCAACATTGGATTTCCTTGAGTCATGAAAATCGTTTAATAATGGTTAATCAGGGAATTGTCTTGGGTCATCATATTATTGCTAAGGGCATCCAAGTTGATCCTAAGAAGATATAAGTCATTAATAAATTTCCTACATCAGCAAATCAAACTGATATCAAGAGTTTCCTTGGACATGCAAGATACTATAGAAGATTCATAAAATATTTTAGTAATATTTCTACACCCATGTTCTCTTTACTATAAAAATATTTTTCTTTTGAATGGTCTCCTCAATGTCAAAAAGCTTTTGAAGTTATAAAGGAGAAATTGACCACTACCCCGGTTCTGAGAGGACCCAATTAGGGATAGCCTTTTCATATTCACATTGATTCTTCTAACATAGCAATGAGAGCTATTCTTAGACAAAAGAATGAGTAAAATCAAATGTATGCCATCTATTTCATCAACAAAAATCTGACCCCCACAGAGAAGAACTACATCACTACGGAAAAGGAATTTCTAGTTGTTGTTTACTCTCTGAAAAAATTCATACACTACATTATTGGCTATAAAATATTTGTGTATATTGACCATTCAACCGAAAGATATTTGATGAATAAACCACTAGTGGGGGGTATAATTATTAGGTGGTTACTTATTTTGCAAGAATTTAACTTTGATTATTATTGATAAGCCTATAAAGGCCAATGTTGTTGTTGACTTCCTTTCAAGATTGAATGTTTCAGGAGAAGAGGATGCCATCCATGATCACTTTCCATATGAGCACTTGTTTGCAGTATCCTCATAACCTCAATGTTTTGTTGATCTTGTCAACTACCTAACTATAGGGAAGTTTCCATCTTACTTTAGTAATAAAGAACGTAGAAGATTAATCAAAAACAATGCTACATATAAATGGTGTAACAAAATATTGTTTAAATGTTTTCCTGACATGGTTCTTTGCAGGTGTGTTCAAGAAGATGAGGTGTATGACATACTGCGGGATTGTCATGATGATTCTGGAGGAGGACATTACTCGGTGAAGAGGGTAGTTCACAAGGTCCTTAGAGCTAGGTACTACTAGCCATCTCTCCACAAATATGTTAAGAAGTATGTACAAAAATGTGATGCATGTCAAAGAATGTGGAAGCCTACGTTGTCTACTAAAATCCTCGGCTGGTCTTAGGGCCATTTAAGAAGTGGGGAATTGATTTCGTTAGACCTTTTGATCCCCCATCCTACGGAAAAGGAGTACCTTCTAGTGTGCACCAATTATGTCACAATATGGGCCGAGGTTCAAGTATTGGCATATTCCAACGAGGATGTTGTGGCTGAATTTTTGTACAACCGGATTATGCTAAGATTTGGAGCTCCCAGAGTTATTGTATTTGAACAAGGGCCTCAGTTTGTGTCCAACATGATTGAATCCTTACTGAATATCTATAAAATCAAGCATACGAGATCATCACCATACCACCCTCAGTCCAATGGGCAGGTGGAAGTCACAAACAGAGAGCTGGAGAACATTTTAACTAAAGTTTTCAATGCAGACAGGAACAATTGGGTGCCAAGGATGCTTGAGAAATTTTGTGCATACAAAACCACCTGGGAAACCACCACACATTTTTTCCCATATGAATTGGTATACGGAAAGAAACCATTTCTTCCTGTGGAATTTGAGTTACAAACCTAGAGAACAACACAAAAGATTGGAATTGAGCTGGATGAAGCTCAACATGAGAGAGTGATGCAGTTGAATGAACTTGATGAGATGCGAATGGAGCCACAAACACAAACTAAAATTCTTCAACATTAGAGAAAATACTGGCTTGACATTCATATCAAAAATAGTAAGTTCAATGAAGGAGAATGGATCCTACTATTTGACTCAAAGTATCAGCAATTCAAAGGAAAGTTGAGGACAAGATGGTTAGGAACCTATCAATTTGAAAAAGTTTATGATAATGGATCTATGAGACTGTTACCAATTGGTGATGACAAAAGAACCTTGTTAGTGAATTGCCATAGATTGGGGATGTATCAACAACCCTGTGATAAGGAAACTTTCACTAAGGACATGTTGTTGTATGAAAAAATTGATTCAGTGGAAGACTGTAACTCTTCCAGCCATGAATAGTTTGTTTTGAATTTAAATAAAGGAATAAGATTATAGTTTCAATCCTCTTCCCCCTAGATCATAGTTTTTCATTTTTTATTTCACTCTTTCAATAAAGGTTAGGAATGTGAATTATTAAAAAGTGCATTAATCATAATTATTCTTTGAATGTAGGACGTAGAGTGTCAATGGTCAGTGGAGAGTTGATATGGAAAGGTGAAGTGTATTCATCCCTTACTATGGATATTAACTTTTAGAACTCCTCAATGCATTTATTAATATGAAAAATCAATGTTTCATTCCCAATGCATTTACTACGAATGTAAAATCAAATCTCATGACGTGAAGTGGGAAATAATGAGTAATAGTGGGAAAATAAATGACATGTGTCACATTTTTCTAATAAGGACAAGTGGCATAAGCATTCATAATATGAAGAATTGAACCTTTCCATCCCAATTAAGTACCATCACACTTTTTCGCCATCATTTTTGCATCGACTCATGCTATTTGGAGCTCAAAATATAGTTCAAACTTCTATTGTCGATGTTTCATGCAATTTATTTTTTTCCTTCGCATAAACCTCCTTCATTTTGTTGTACTTACATCTAGACTTGTCTAAGCTATGGAGCAGAAGAATAAATCAGAACCAGAGTCTGCAGAGCCTCTCCTGCGAAATGCTATCATCTCCCAAGTATTCCATGACTCAAGTTGGTTAGACTTTATTTGAAACTTTGAGGGTTTTGATGAAGATTTAGTTGATGAATTTCTAATAAAATTTGAGGCAACATGCTCTCGTATAGGAGGCAAGAGAATTGAGATAAACAAACACATTTTTGCTACCATATCCAGCCTCCTAGATTTTGGGCTCAAAATTATAACTAATGCCCCACTTAAGGATTTAATACCATTGTTTCATGATGAAGGGGAAGCTCTGCCACAAATAATCTTCACTCTCCTTGCTATTCAAAAAAATATTAAGCGGGAGAGTCTCCCGGGTCACTGGAAGGAAATTGCCACATGGGTTAGCATATAGTTTATCTGTGATGGCCAACCATCAGCGTTTGGGGGTGACACATTGAAAATTCTTACTCATTTGAAGAAGGATCGAAAAAACCCTGAGATGAAGGTCAATCTTCTAGAATCTCTTGTAGATGTCATCATTAAAGTGCGTCAGAAATACAAGAATAGAGGTGGTAAAGCTTTCCTAAAGCATCCAACGCTCATCCAGTTAGTATGTGCACATCAAGCATTTTGTAGGCCTAAGAGGAAGATAGAAAAGATGAGTGTGGGGGAAAGTTCTAAACAAAAGAAAATAAAAAAGGAACCTCCTCCTGTTATGTTTGTGGAGCCTGTTTTCATGTTAGAGTGTGGTACACCTTCTATGTGTTACACTCGGGTATTTTTACGGCGGTCCCGCTCGCCGGTGAGCGGGTCAAGGGGATTCGGGGGAGTGAAGCCCCCAAAGCAAATTTTCATGGGTGGTTTATTAACCCATGGGTAATGGGTAACCGTTATGGGCTATTTTTGGGCCCATGGTTTTTTTGGTACCCATTGTTTTGATACCCACGGTTTTTTGCCCATGGTTTTGATACCCATGGTTTTGTATCAAACTACTTAAGTAATTGTCTATTTATATGGTCTTATGCATATAATAGATAGACAAGAAAATGTATTGTAGATGTGCTTTGAATTTGGGTGTGAATTCTGTAGAGTTTGTTGAGCATAGCTCCAAACGGATCTGGGTATTGTATTGAGAGAGTGGAGGCTTGTAATAAAATCTGAGCAAGTGATTCTTGGTGGACGTAGCCCAAATTGGGTGAACCACGTTAAATCTTGTCTCTCTGTGTTGTGTTATTTATTCTGCACTTTTATTTGAGATCTGTAATATTTTCTGCATATTAGTTTCTACTATTGCGATTCTGTAAAGGATTATTCTGCATATTTTATCTCTTATTTCCTAACACCTCCTAGTGTTCGGCCTAAGTTTGAATTGACTCCTCGACCTTTAAATGAAGCTATGGAAGAATCTGACAATAAGGAAAACCAACCCTCTATGCCTCAATATTCTAAGGAAAAGGTTACCCTTTATGCCCCTGTTGCTATGTCATTAATACCAAGAAGGTCTTATACCTCAAAGAGACCTAAATTTTCTCAGCCCGCATTGTTTAATGAGGGTTCAACCCCCATTTTGGAAGAGATTGATGAGGCTGGTACTTTTTATGCTTCTAGTGAACAGTTGAAGGATGATGAATTTACAACAATCATTCCCGAAGAACAATACCTTGACAATAATATGCTAGTCATTGTTGAGGCTCTAGAAACTATGTCTGCAGCTCTAGAAATACATGTAGCATTGGAAATCCAGACTGGAACTCCATAAACTTATGCAATAGAGGTCGATACTACTGCAATAGAGGTTGGTCGCCTGAAATCACATGAAGATGCAATCCTGAGGCAATATGAGGATGAAATTTTTGCTCTAAAGAAGAAATTAAATCTATGGAAGATACTCAATTGTCTATGCAAAATGAGTTTGTTCAGTGAATTTTTTAGAAAGTTAGGGAAATAATTGTCTTGAAAATAGAAGTTGATAGTTTAAAAAGGCAAAAGAATATTGGATTACAAGCATGGAATTCTTTGTCTTCTCGTTTTGACCAACTGTCTCTTTGGAATAAGGAATTGGTCCAAGAAAATAAGAAACTTAAGGAAGAGGTTGAGTCAGGGTCAAATGCTAAAAAGAAATTGAAATTAGTTGTGGAATCTATTTGTCCTCTATCTTGCAAACTTCTATCTTGTAAGAAACCCTCATATATTTATAGTATGTTTCTTCAAGAACAATTTTATGTGTGGAAATTACAAATGGTGTGTTGTGTAGAGCCCCATGAGGCTCTAGACAGCAAAACATTTTTAGAAATTTATCAAAAAAGTACTCCAGAAATTCAAAACTTATTATGTGAATTCTATATTCATAACATGTTGGTTATCAATGTCCTTGACTTCTTCATCAATTTGTCTATGGGGGCATTTCAATTAAAATATTTTCAATCATTGATTAGGAACCACATTGTATGGGGTGACAAAACAGACCTTTTTTAATCAAACTAATTAAACTATTGGTTTTTATATCAGGTCTACCCACCACAAAGATGTCTCAATGATAAAAGATTTTAGGTCTCTATATTATCATGATGGCATTGGAAAGAATACTTTAGAGATATTGGCCAAATGAGTTCAAGATTTTGAGATTTATTGTCAGCAAAATTTTGGTGAATCTCTAAAATCTTGTGACAAAATAAGGGACACTTTGATCTTACCATTGAAAAGAAGGGAAGTGATCTCTCCACAAAACCTTAGTTGGAGTATGAGGAGGGTTGATGCACTTGTTGTCATCATTAGGCAGTTGGCGGAAGGTGCAAAAGAATACAGTAATGAATGGGTTTCCATGCAAGTAAGACCTTTCCTTGTCCTCAGTCCCATGAATACTTGGTAGAATAATGTTTCCCAGTCTCATAACAGTTTCAAAGCATGGATAGATGTTATCTTGGAGACTCAGGGGTGTAAAGGGACAAGGAATCAATATGCAGACCAATTTGAGGAGTATGATATGGCAAAACAACTTGGACAAAGAGTAGGACAAAGATGAGTTTGCATGAGAACATACAAAAGGTAAAGTATAGGGGAGATGATGAGTGCATAAATTGACTTATTATATCATCCATATGACTGTTGATTTGCTCCTAAATGTGTTAATTAATGCATGGGGAATGTTCTAGATAAGTTGTATCCTAAGTAAGGTTGATGCATTTCTCTTGTTCTTGTCTCATATGAACTAATGACCATATGAATTCCCACTGACTACTTTTGTGAGTAATGTGATGATGTGTGCAAGTTGATCAAGCACATTCTTTTCCAATTTTGAGGAAGTAATAGTCAAGAAGAGCAAGTCTCTCGCCACCATGTCATTCTAGAGCATTTTCTCATAGCAACCTACAAACAAGGACCTTGTTTTTAATTATATTATAGGATGTCATTGAGCTTTAATGAGGTTGTTATGTGGCTAAATCCATTTCATATCATTGTGGAATGATTGGTAACTAATTGTGTATATAAGACACCTTTTTGGAACTGTTTCAAGTTAAGTAGTTGATAGTTTTCAATATAGTTTAACAAACTATTTGACAGTTATTTACAGTATGATGATGAATCGTATTCTGAATTTATTTGAATCAATATAATATATATGTTGTTTGAGTATCCATTGGTGTTAAGTTCCTTAATCCTGAAGGAGAACAAGGGCCCACTCACCTGAGGAGATTGGAGGATTGATATTTCATGTATGATCATTATTCTTGATAAGTTTAAGTTCCAGTACTCTGGTTTAAATGGTAATTTGAATGTAGTCTTATATTTCCTTGCTTTAGTATCTTTCCTTATTGTAATTTCAATTCTTGTGAGAATTTCAATTCGTGTGTGCATTTCAATTCAGTCAAGTATTTCCTTCGAAATCTTTATTACTACAACAACGTTGTTTCAGTAGATTAGTTGTATTTCCTAAATTATGTCTTTCATTTCAGTATCTTAGAGTTGTACTTACTTTCCTTAGTATAGAAGAGAAACAAGAGAGCAATACCAATTGGAACCTCCCAAAAAGAGAACCACCACATCATCTGTGTTGCATACAGCTTAGGACACAACCCTGGTTTGAGAATGACATCGATAATTGAATTTGTTGGTTAAATGGTTGGAAATAACAACAACCCATTAGATGCCCTTGTGCAAGTTACAAAATGATGGCAGGCTAAATCTAGAATGTAGCAATGTATAATATGTGTGGTTAGAATAGAATAGACTTCCCCTCTTATGCAATGTATACAGAAGTGATGCAACCCTTGTCCCTTGTATGGATACTAGATGGATGCCTTTGAAGTGCTTTAGTGCCTTTGGATGCAAGTTTAGGTGGTAATAGTAATACTTAGTGTTTGGTATTTATTTTTTAGAATTAACTAATTATATGTATGATTCCCTTGTTTGAATTTCATAATTGACAATTGAAAGGCCAACCCATAAGTGAAAAATATGCTCAAAAGATAAAAGAGACCCAAAAAGAGTGAGTAAAGGTAAGAAAGGGTTAGAAGAACTAAGTATGAATAAGAGTGGTTGTGTAAGACTAAAGAGAAAACAAGAAGCAAAGAAAAGAGGCCAAAGATAGCTGTTAATGACAAGTTTTCTTGCTTAGGAATCATATATACATTAGTATGATTTTGGACCTAGAAACATACCCAAGTGCACGATTTTGTGTCTACACTATTTCTTTGTATTATTGTCACTATGACCCTTAGCTTTATCCACCTCTTGGTTTTTTCCCTTCTCTATTTGATAATACGAGTATGATACATAGCTTCATCTTAGTTGTAGGCCTTGGAAACCTATAGTTATCCCAGGGTTAGGATTATTATCCTCTATAAATTTATGACTTCAACATTCCCTGAGCACTGTTGTATTTGTATTGTGTGATCGGCCTTAGATTGGATCCCTGCATTTGAGAACCCAACTAGGAACCTCTCTTTTAGTCGACATGCACTTGACATGCCAATTGGTTACACTATCTCAAATTAAAAATATAAAAAAGAGCACCAAATAATTGTATATAGTAGATGCAAGTAGTATAAAACCAAATAACCCCTGAATGAACAGAAAGATAAAAAAACATTTGTATGAGTCGATTCTATAGAACAAATTCTTCATCATTCATAACAATAGATGTTGGTGTTAATAGTCAATTAGACCATATTGAAGAGGTTGGTATAAAGTTTCACACCAAAAATAATACTACTTCGTTATATTTCTTCGAACAATTACATACATATATAAAGGAGAAGGAACTCCTAGAATGGTTGAGTGTTGGATGGTTGCCTTATAGGATGTAAGATGGTTGTTTGTAGTGAGTTGTAACGTCTCATATTTCAATGGTGTATGTACAAGGTTTTTAGGGGGGCCTTTAAAAACTCATTTCATTTACCAAATAGAAATAAGTAACTCCTATAATCAAGGAGATTTCTTCAACTAATCACCCCATAAATCTCTCTAATTCGTATTATGTGAGTCGTGATAACTCACTACTATATTTCATACTCAAATTATCATGAGGCATTTCTCAACAACTCATATAACAATAAACCCACACACTCATAATATTATAACCCCATATAAATATATGTGCTCATTAATGTGAGCATTAAACCAATATATTCCTAACATTTCCCCTTAGCACAAACATGGTAACTAATCACACCACAAAAACTAAAAATAGAAACATGATTCATTAAAGGATGCAAGCTTTAGGCATGCAATTTTACTATTTTCGATATCTTTGCACATGGTCATCTACATGTAAGAACTCAACAGTTCCCACTTTCACTTCTAGTGAATGCTCTTTCATCGTTCAACCACACTTTAACCAATTCACCTACATATAAGAACTTAACAGTTTTTGTTTTCACTTATAGTGAGTGGTGTGCTTCTCACTAGCTGGTTGATGTAGAAGTATGAAAGACAAAAAATCATTATAGCCAACTAATCTTGTATTCATTTGTTTACAATATTTATGATTTACACATTCTCCTCTTTTTAATGTTAGTAGGGGATTGATTAAAATGTTTTATTTTTTAGCACACCATACATCACACACATACATATAAATATAAAATAAAGGTTGAGGATCTCATCATCATTATTGCATAGGCAACCACCATTGTAGATCAATGTTACTCTGATCATGAACAACATTAGATAGTCACCATTTCCATCTATAGACCGATCCTGGGATTATTCGATTTGTTGCAAATTATTTTCAACTACTGTAAATGCGCGGACCCTTCATTAGCAACAAATCAAAAGACTTTTATTATCCTTCATCCTTCAATATGTTGATTTTTACTCAGCCGATTAGAAATTGAAGCTCAAATATTTTCACATTGTGTTTATTTTTATAACTCTCCTCACAATGTGAATTGTTTCACTTCGGATGTTAGTTTCCACTAAAAATACATACATTTACAAACAATTTATTTGATACTTTTATAACTATAAACACAAATAATATATTTTATTAGCTCTTAACCTTGACAAGATAGATACGATAATTTTTATTACTTTTTTTAATAAAAATACATAATGACACAAACAAATTCAAACTTCAAAATTAAGACATAGTCTTATGACAATGAACATAGACTTAAAGCAATATAATAAAACAACCTATTGACAAAATAATTGATGATGTTACTAAATCTCAATTAATTACCAAACTAAATTGATGCCTTTTGTATGATGAGAATGAATTAATTTGAGAACTCTAGACCATGGAAAGCTATATTGAAAAGACCTTTTAAGAAAAATTAAAGTAGTACAAACCTATAATTATGGGTTTTACAATGTAGTAATCTAAAAAATAACAACATACACTAAAGACTAAAAACTAATACATAAACTAATAGACGTAAATAATCAGTGACATAATAAACATAAAATTATACCAAACCAACCCAATTTTTGTATGGAGATTTAAAGTTTTGGTTAAAATGTGCACCAATCCCAAAAGACTTGTATTGTATTTTTTTTAAGCTTGGTAGATTGCTAGAGCACTTTATAGGTGATGGCTTTGCACTTTGGATGATTGTTTTTTTCTTGCTCCCTACAATAGAATAATAATCCTTTTTTGCAATTTTGTGGGTTTTTTTACCAAAAAGACATCCAGATTAGTTTTCATTCACTAGATGTGGATTTCCGACGACAAAAATGTCTTTTTGACATCAATTTAGCCATATCTACAAGCATAATCTGAAGATGATGTAAAAAAGATAAGTTGCGTCTCTTCTTTATCTGAGCACTATCTACTAGTATTTTTCTCATAGGATTTTCAATATTCTTCTTCTTCTTTGTTGATGCACTTGTATAGGATGCTTATTTAACACTATTCTAAACTTTAACTTTATGTTATCACACACAAAAATCTACAAGCTAATTTTAAAATATTTCTATCAAATTAATGTATTTCATCACAAGGGAAACCAATAATTACATTGAATTTTTCCCAAATAATTTTTAAAATATCATACTTATCTCAAAGACCTCTTGACTCTCCTCGGATCTCATAGGAATAACCTACTTTGGTACCAAATGAAGAGGTTTGTACAAAGATCCACACCAAAAGTAATACTACATTATATTTATTCAAATAATTACATACACATAAAGGAGATGTAGCTCCTATAATCAAGGATATTTCTTCAACTACTCACCCCATAAATCTCTCTCCATTTTCGTATTAATGAATCGTTATAACTCAATACCATATTTCATATTCACGCTATTATGAGTTGTTTTTCAACAACTTATCTAGCAATAAACCCACACACTCGTGATAGTATGACCCCATACAAATATATATGCTCATTAATGTGATCACTAAACTAAGATATTCCTGGCATGCATCGTGTTGAAAAATATATAAAAAAAACTTCAATCAATGTGTTGAAAAATGTACATATCCAAAGAATTTGGAATATCTTAAAAACCATAGTAAATCATATATCCTAATAGAAGAGAAAAGTGCTTATAAATTCATACTCTACTTTCCTGGAAAAAAAATCAACACGACCCAAAATTTTAGTTTTTAACACTAATTTTGTGATCACCAAAAGTGTCATTTGAATGGTAACTTAGACTCCGACATGGAAGGAAAGTTTGATGTATAGACTAAGATCTACCTTCTGATACAAATTTAGGTATAACTGAACATTTTAACTTTTACCCAAATCACAAGGCAACCCTAAACTTCTATTTAGAGATTGACTCAACCTATAAAACAAAAGGACAATTTGTTATATATGATGATATCCACATTCTAGTAAAATGTCAACTCGATCAAAGAACTTTGATTTTTTTATGATTCTCAAAGTGATCCAACATTGCTTGAATTGCATGCTCCACAAGGTGAAGCTTTGATTGCTCTGATTCCAAATAAGAAATTTGAAATGGATTCCAAAGTCGTTATGATGACCTTAAGACAAATGACTATATGTATGTGTGTACACACACACACACACACACACACACACACACACACACACACATGTATACGTATATGTATATGTATATACATATACATATTTGTACATGTACATGTTCATGTACATGTACATATATACATATACATATACATACACATATACATGTACATGTATATGTATATGTATATGTATATGTATATGTATATATGTATATATGCATACATATACATATGTATATATACATATATACATATACATATACATGTGTATATATATATATATATATATATATACACACACACACATATGCATACATATACATGTATATGTATATGTATGTATATGTTTATGATAACGTTACACACACACACACACACACCAACACACACCCTCCACGCACACACAATGTATAACGTATATGTATATGTCTATACATATACAGATTTGTACATGTACAGTTCATGTACATTTAAACTATATACCTATACAGATACTACAACATTACATTACATGTATATGTATATTTATATTATATTATAGTATATATGTATATAGGGCTACATATACATATGTTCCAATTTATATTAAAAACATCTATACATATACAGAACAACATTTGATATAGCTATATATATTATATATACACACACACACATATGCATACTCTACATGTATAGTATATTAGGTATAGGTTTATATATTACGTATACACACAACCCCCACACACACACACACACACACACACATATAATATATACACACACATATGATATACACATATACATTAGTATATGTAAGGTGTGTGTTGTTTGTGTGTGTGGTGTGTGGGTGTATACATATATATATTATTATATATCCTAATATTATATATGTTATGTATATGTATATGTCGATGTATATATATATAGCTAATAAATATATATGTATATACATATACATATATATATATATAGTATGTATTACATATAGATTTATGATATCTTATATATATGTGTGTGTGTGTGTGGGTGGTGTGGGATGTGTGTGGTGTGTGTGTGTGTATATGTATATGTAATTATGTATATATGATAATAATATATATTCTCTATATGGATATGTATATAACATATAGGTTATATGTGTGTTTGTATATTATATAATATATATATATATATACATATATGATATATGTATGTATGTTATATCTATATATATATCTATATAAATATATGTATATATATATGTCTGTATATAATATCTATAATATAGAGAAATGAAAGATGAGGGAGAGAGTGGAAGGAGGGAGGATCTTATATATATTATCTATATATATATGTATGTATGTATGTATGTATGTATATGTATATGTGTGTATATATATGTGTGTGTGTATGTATGTGTGTGTGTGTGTGTGTGTGTGTGTGTGTGTGTGTGTGTGTGTGTGTATAAAGAAATTTGAAATGGATTGCAGGGTCGTTATGCTATCCTTAAGACAAATCACACACACACACACAGTTTTAAATATTAAAATAATATAAACACATGTATTATCAAGGTAGAATGGCTACCAATATATTAAGCTCATATGTGAGAGAGGGTTAATGGCTCTCCTTATATATCCTCATATGATTATTATAATTAACCTTTCATCCACACTAAATTACATTTAACACTAACTCTTTATGCTTTTATAAAAACAAGTAGAGACTATTATCAAGGTTTGGAGAGTAGTTAGTGTTATCACCAAATTACATCACCCTCTCATTTTTCATGTGTGTGTGCACAAGCTATTAGTGTAACTAAGGAACATGGAATTATCTCAAGGTGTGGGACCTTATAATTTGAGATAATTCTTTATAGAATGTGTGTTTCTCTTCCTAATCTAATACAACAACTACTTCTAATGGAGTGGAATCTACTATCTAATCTTATCCTATCAATTCCAAGGGACCAGGAAGAAGGAAAGAACATAAAAGTAAAGAAAACATATACTAAGGGAGGTGATAACACCAAGATAAGGGTAGCTTCAACACTCTTCATATTTGAAAATGGAGTAAAAATGGAGATAAAGAGGACATTCACAAAATCACATTCTATAGCACACATTCATAGCACCATTTTAGAGAAATGCAACTATTTTAGATCATGCAAGAACCATTAAGATGCACAAAATACCTTGAAAGTGCAATGTAAAGGTTAGATAATGCAAGAAAAGGGTTGCAAAATAACCACAAGCCTAATTTTATTGCTTTAATGAGTGACACAGTCCTTTACAATGAGATAAAGATGCATATAATCCTTGCAAAATCTCCAAAATAGAAGGCTTGAATCTCACGACACCTGCAGACACTTGTGAAGAAGGAGAGGAGCAAAATGGAGATGTCTAACTATATAAAATGAGCCCCTTTTTACAATATATGAGTGAAAGAGAGGAGCTCGAAAATTCTTCTACAACCACCAACAAATAGCATTAATTGAACTGAAAAAATGATGGGAACCCCTACAAAACCCATGCCTTGTTTTATTGTAGCTTGTTGAATAAAATGACCTCTTATGCTTCATTTAATGCATTTTCAACAACCTAGGAGTGTCCATTTTGGATCTGGAAGTGTTTTCTCATTTTTTACCCACCCACCCCCACCAAATATCTGATTTCTCAATTTTTGAGTGAAGAGGATGAAATCATGATTCCAACGAGTATAATTTTGTCCAATTTGGTGGAAAATTGAGGACATTATGGAAATTTTAGTGAAGGTCACTTTTTATAGCTTGTTTACTGATTCACGGGACTGGGCTTTTAATTCTCTGGTCTTGAAAATGATTATTTTCACTTTCCTCCTTTTCACATTTGATTTTTATGTTTCAATAGTTTCTGGTGAGGAAATTAAATTTTTAAGGGGCCCACAAAATTAGAATTTCATCAAAATTTGTGTTTGGGGTAGATTGAGTTGATGTGGCCTTGGAGTGCCACTTAGCTCGCTGCCAGCTCACCATTTGGCTTGGTGAGCTGGATCCGTTATGTCTCACACATCATCCATGTCATCCTGAATCCATACAACACCTCCACCTCGGTGACTGCCTCGCCCAATCACCTCGGCGCATGATTTGCGAGTCAAACAGCTCCGTGGGGAACAAATTCCCCACACTCCTCTATCGGTGGCATCAGGCCCATACTGCCCAATTGGATCGATTCCACGTGGGCCTTGTGTTCCCACATCGGGCCCCTTGAGCACTCCTTGCCCATGTTCCTTCCTGGCTCGTCGGGCCCACACCGACCCCCACACCTGCAATACACATCGCCGACTCCAATGCAATGCAATGATTCGGGTCCGTAACGAACTCACATCCCCACGGCCCGGGTTCCTTTCAATCCTCATTGGTGCATAAGGGCCAAGTCATCCGCAGTGTAAGGGCTCAACACAACACACATGTGCATCACTGATCCGGCTCGCCAACTAGCTCAACGAGCTATCTCTTGACCCCGCCTCGCCGATATCCATGCCCAACTCGCCAACCTGTCATGATTCAATCTAGCTCGCTAAGCCCCTAAACAACTCAGACCTCCTACAATGCACCAACCTGACTACCTCTCAACTCACCGAGCTATTTTTAGCTTGCCAAACAGCTCGGTGAGCTATTTTTTAGCTCTTGACCCCTTTTTGGCAATCTTTTAGTTTTCTTCCGATTTCTGCCAAATCTCTTGGATTTTTCCTAAACTAGGGGGATAGACAAGATGCAATGAGATGCCTTAAACCTAATTTTTTCAATTTTGCACATTTTATCTATTTTCCGACTGAATGTGGGCCCCGGAGCCCGTTCTCTCACCTTGGCCAAGTTATGAACCTTTTGAAACCCAAAAGAGGAAAAATGCACTAAATGGTCATGGAATTCCCAAAATCACTGCAAATGCTCTGAAATCATGGAAATTAACCTGGAATCCCCATATTCATCCCTGAAGCCCCAGTCAACTACCCAAGTCCAATCTTCTTCAGTTCATGTTTATCAAGGGGGGTGAATGGATGATAGTTAGTTTGTAAAGCAATTTTGCTTTGATTTATTAATCAAATATATTAATAATCGCTTTAATCTATTAATAGTATAATTCAATCAAGTTAGAAACCTAATTAGTATTCTTCTTTACAAATAAATAAGGTATTATATTACAATTAAATATAATAAGTTCATCTTAATCACATAGAATAGTGTAATGTCAAAAAGTTTAATAATTTAGAAGTGAATTTAATTTATTTTCATGGAATCCACACCAAAATGATCACATCAAGATGTTAGTTATCGGTACCTAAATTATGTCCCCAAAAGAACCTATCACAATATTATTTAAATATGCTTAATTTTTGTATCATAATTTTGTATACATTTATTTTAAAAGATGCTAAATATTGCATTTTTTTATTAATGGTAAATAGTTTTGAAGGGACTATACCCTATTTACATAGAGGGCCTAAAAGCCAAATAAAACATTAATAGGTTCCACAAAAATGGATCAACATCTGGAATAGGCATTAAATCCAATCATAGCCAAAAAGTTACTACAATAGAGAAAAACAGATCGTGCGCTACAACAATGCAGCTAAAAAATAGCAAAAGAACAGCAACGATGAAGATCAACATCTGTAATGAAGACCTCCTTTACTTCTTGGCAGCTCTGGTAATTATGGATTTAACAGTTTGTAGCGAGGTAAAGAGAGCCATTGTTGTCATGTGTGTGGGGTCCTTAGCATCCAACTTTGCTATGGTTTGACTGCTCTCCTTGTCCGTTCCCCACAGAGTGTTCGGGATCCCACTAAGCACAGAGATGCTATGAACATGATGTTCAAGGAAATCACTGATTGCATTAAAAATTGCCATGTTGTGGTCATGGTGATCCTTAGCTCTCCCCAGACGATTGTCCAAGGAGTTAAACTTTTTGTAGATGTCCTCAATTTGCTTATTGTCAAGATTAGTATCATCTTCCATCTTCCTTTTTCCTTTTTACTTGGCCAAATGTTGCACTTCTTCATTCAGTTTCATCATCTCATTCTCCAAGGCTTCCAGCCTTTGGGAAGTATTGTTTCCATATTTTTGTAAGGCCTCTTCATGGCCTACACTACTGATGTTCAATAGGTTTTACACAACTTCCAAATCCTTATTGTTGCGAAGGACTTTGCCCGAAACATGGGTGTCCAATTTGAGCTTCTTATGGTTCCTCGTTTTAGGCTTGGATGTGGTGGAAGGGATAGGGGTGGGGGTCGTGGTGGAAGGGATGGGGGTGGAGGTAGTAGTGGTGGGAAAGAGTGGAACAGTGCTGGGGGAGGGAGGGAGACTGGGGTATTTAGTAACACATAGCTTGTGCAGCAAGAAAATAAGACCTTGATGCAGGGGGGTAGCACGAGTATGCTTCTGAAACTCCAAGATGGAGCGTTCGAGGGAGTTCAAAAGATAATGCAGGAAGCAGACTGTAATTTTCCTACGAAAATGGTTAAGGAACACCAGGTGTTTAGTAGGAACTATAACATATCTCCCTTCTAAATATATGTACCGGACCATCATACGGGTGATTTCATCAAAGGGCGATAGGATAGAACTTACCCTCAAACCCGTAGTTGCAAAAACTAGCTCCTCGTTATCAGCAGCAAACTTTTTCTCTTCAGCCTTTTTTCGATCCTCTTGTTGAAGAAATGGAAGCCTTCCATCTCCAGGCCTATGGCTTCGGCAATTAGTTCTTCATTAATGGGTATTTTATGCCCTCCATACTGTTGGTCTGAAAATCTGTCGGGAGGGTAGATCTATGGATAGACGAGCCAACATTGTGCAGGGCATAGCCCCTCTTTGAGACAGCAAAGCAAAACTGGTTTATTGCTCTTCTACCAGCAGGAATCTACCCAAATCCTACAGTATTCTACCTTCAGGGGTTTGGGATCTCATCCCAGTAGGGGTATTTCTGACGAAGAACATAAAGGAATGAAGGAAGGAATAGAAGAAAAATGGATCTGAAGGGAGAAAAGAAATGAATTCCAAAGTAGAAAGGTTAGAGAGTTTATGTTTTGGGCCGGTAGTAAACAGAGCCAAACTTACTCACATAAGCAAACAAAGCAATACTGATAAACAAAATGACAAAAGTAGATATCAATCTAACAGAATAAACACACAGATCTGACATAAGAAAGATCTAATGCATATAACACATGTATTCAACACAAAGTCTCAATATTTGTATTAATGTTTTCTTCTGTTACAAGAAAGCTCAAAGTCTTTCTCTCCTCACTTTTATTTTTCATACAAGATTGTCCACCTGGAATACAAGTATTCCAGTATTTATAGAAAGAGAAGGAGAAAGAAGAAGAAACGAAACCAACCACTATTTACAAAAAAACCTAAAAGTCAAATGTTGACTTTGGGGCAAGTTGGTGGATGACAACATCCCATGGTGCAACATGGATGATGTTATTGTTTGTGCCAACATACTTTTAAATATTTTACAAAAATGATCAGCGCATTCCAGAAAGGAGAAACTATTGCTCGCAGTTGTAAATGGGCACACTTATCAGCATGTCGACACCACATTGTTAGTGCCTTTGTGAATGGGCGCACTTGTCAGCATGTCAACACCACATTGTCAGTGCCTTTGTGAATGGGCACACTTTTCAGCATGTCGACACAACAATGTCAGCGCCTTTGGCGCAACTTTTTGCATGTCAGCACGACAATGTCAGCGCCTTTGGCGTAACTTTTCACATGTCAGCACGACAAGAACTTCTCAGCGCCTTGGGTGCACTTTTCTTGATGTTGCCACAACAATTTTTATGCCCAACTCAAAAAGACTGAAAAATGGCTAAGTCCTTAAAACTTGATTTTCGGAAGGGAATTTGGGCTTCTTCGAACATTGACAAACTTCCTTGGGGACCAAAACAGAATTTTTGGTATGCTTACCTGCAAATTACCCTTGTCAATTTTACAGGATAACACATACTCGACTTTTCGGTCCTTCCAATCCATAGCGAATTGGATTGAAATGCTCTGATCGTGCCCCTGAATTCGATCAATGAAGTTTGTAATTCTGCCCTACTTGAGGAGGTTCCACAGCTCCTTATTGCTCTTCCGTTTCGGATCACTACTGGGTTCAACCTGGCATGGGGCTCCTCCCATTTTTTCCTCTCTGAAATGCTTGCCACTCTTGTCCTCGAAACCCTTTTTTAGACTGCTGTATGAAATGCGGGTGTCTTTTTGCCTATCCTGAATATTAAGAATCCTGCACACATGTTGGGAGTGATGAAAGTTAATGTGGCCGTAGCTTATTTGATATTTCCCGCATGGGCGATCTTTTATCTCCTCTAAAGGCCACTCCAAATAATCATTATCCTTACTCCATACTTGAGTGCTCATAAATTTCTGCTTGAATGCTACTTTGTACCTTCTCAGGGATGTGATTAACATTATCCCAAATAATTAGATTATTATTTATGCCATAATTGGCCAATTCATTAGCAATCTTATTTCCTTCTCGGTATGTGTGCTTGATTTGGATATTTTTGAATATTTGACAAATGCGTATAGATTCCATGATGAAATCCTTGATATTCCAACTTGGAGGTGAAGAATGATTTAGATGATTAATGATGTTTAGTGAGCCTCCTTCCAAAATAATATTCTGAATGTTATGTGTCTGAGTAATTCTAAGCCCCCAAAGAGCAGCCAAGGCTTCACCATAATGGTTATTTTGTATCCCCATTTTACCAGCATAGGTAGCAATCGGACTGCCATTATGATCTTGAATCACTCCTCCCCCTGCAGTAATCCCATGATTTCCTTTAGAAGCCCCATCAAAGTTTAGCTTGTGCCAGTTGAGATCAGGAGGGTTCCAATGTATCAAAGACCTGTCAATGTTGGAATAGATGCTATTCTGAATATTATGAACTCTAATTTTCCAGTTGGACAAAATATGCTCTTCATTTTTAGGATAATTCTTGTTCTTGGGAGGTTTGAATCTTTCGATGTTCTCTTTGATAGCATTAGTAATCTTAACAAAGTTGAGCTTGCACTATTGTTTAATGTTTCTAAAAATGGCATCATTTCTATCTTTCCATATCCTCCAAATAATATGGGGTATTACCATTTTCCAGAGTCTTCTCACAACACAGTGTTTAAAGGGAGGATTCCATTGGGTCTAGAACTAGATGAAGTCCTTCAGCATAGCCCAGGAAACTTTGAAATTAGAAAAGGCCAAACTCCAGATTTTAGTGGCATGCTCACAATGGACTAACAGGTGTCTGATATCCTCAGATTCTTTTTTACAGAGATGGAATCTATTTGGCATTATGAAACCTTTTCTTATCAGGTTTTCATTGGTGAGAATTTTTCCCCTGAGAGCAAGCCAAAAGAAAAAATTAATTTTAGGTGTGAGCTCAACCATCCAAATCCTGCTCCAGTTGAACTCACTCTGAACAGTTTCAAAAAAAGAATTATATCTAGATTTAACAGAGTACTCTCCATCAATAGATTTGTTCCAGACCAATTCATCCTTAACATCCAACTGACTAAAGGGGATAAGGTCCAAATGCTCTTGCAAAGAGGACATCATGTGGTTCAGATCATCCTTGTCCATAGAGATTTTTTTTCCATTTCTTCTTATTGCCATCCTTTTCAATGTAATCCATGATTCTAGTACCATACTTTCGTTCAAGGTTGTCTTTGACTACTCCAAATCTGTCAACAAGACTACAGTTAGACTAGTTATCCCCCCAAAAATTTATATCTCTATCATTCCCCACTTTCCATTTACTTCCTTGTTTGATGAAATTCCTGATCTGAACTAAATTATTCCAAAAAATGGATCCATAAGGAAGATGTTCTTCCTGAAGAAAGGAAGTGGTTGCTTGTTGATTAATGTATTTGGCCTTAATTAGTTCAATCCAGGGTTGTTTCTTTGAGAGCATTCTCCAGCCCATTTTTGCAATTAGAGCCTCATTCATTTTTTTGATGTCTTTTATACCCAGGCCCCCAATTTTTTTGGGAGTGCATACTTGGTCCCAATCTACCAAGTGATATTTGAATTTATCCTCCATTCCCTGCCATAGAAAGTGTTTCTGAATCCTCTCAATTTTTTCTCTAAAGACATAAGGGATATTCTAGAGTGACATGATATATATAGGGAGATTCTGAAGAGTGTTTTTTATGAGCAGACACTTACCAGCACTTGATAGAATGGCTCCTTTCCAACCAGCCATTTTCTTTTGAAATATTTCCAACAAGTCATTCCATACTTTGGTTGATACTTTTTTTTGTACCAAGGGGGAGCCCCAAATAAGTAGTGGGGAGTGAATTGATTTTACATCCCAAAATTTTAGCAATTCTAAGTTGTCATTCCCCAGGGGTGTTAAAAAACAAAATTAAGCTTTTATCAAAATTAATCTCTTGCCCAAAAGCAAATTCATATAATTTCATAATAGATTTTGTTGCCTTAGCTTCAAGGATTGAATCCATTAAAAGAAGGATTGTATCATCCACAAATTTCTGATGAGAAACTACTTGGTTAGAGGAAGTGGGCTTAGATCCTTTCAGAAGACCATCTGTGACTGCTTTATCAATTGTTCTACTAAGACTGTCTACCATAAGAATGAATAACATAGGGGATATGGGATCCCCTTGCCTTAGCCCTCTACTACTAGTAAAAAATCCCACCGTATCTCCATTTACCACCACTAAGAATCTGGCTGTAGTGATGCATGCCTTGATATTTTTTTTGAATTTATTTAAAAAACCATATTTTGTCAAAACCTTGTCCAAAAAGGCCCAGGAGACTTTATCGAAGGCTTTATTCATATCAAGTTTAAGGACCACCTTTACTTTTTTGTTATTATCCATAGAGTGAATAGTCTCATGGACCATAGTCACTCCATCCTGAATAATCCTGCCTTTAATGAAACCACTCTGTTGTTTTGATATTAAAACATTCATAATGAGCTAGAGTCTGGTAGTAATGATCCTGGTAAAAAATCTATAAATAACATTCACCAGACTTATGGGTCTAAAGTATTTGAAATCCTTGGTGTCCATTTTTTTGGAGCAAGCACAATGTGGGCGTTGTTCAGCTCTTTCAAAAGATCCCCAGTTCTATATAATTCATTCACCGCCCTGAGAAGATCATCTAAACATATTTCCCAAAACTTTTGAAAAAAGTTGACTGAAAAACCATCTAGGCCCAGTGCCTTATCCCCTTCAAGAGTAAACACAGCTTTTTGAAGTTATTCTAATGTGACAACTTTAGTGATGTCTTTAAATCTCTACTCTTCAATTTTGTCTTGGGGGATAGCCTCCAACATGAAAGAGACTACCTCATCATTAATGTTATTCTTCTCACTAAGCAATTTTTCGTAAAATTTGAGAGCTTCTTCTTTGATGCTCCTTGGGTCTTTTATAGTAGTGTCATTTCCTTTAGCAACTTCCATTATCCTATTGCAGGCTCTATGCTTTAGGGTGGTCATATGGAAGAATTTCATATTTCTATCTCCTTCTTTCAGCCAAATAGCCCTAGATTTGAGTCTCTATAGGGATTATTCTCTGCTACATACCGTATGTAGCTCTGAAAGAATATTCTTTTCCACTGATTGATCTTTAAGAGATCTCCCCTTTGAATTCATCTTGATTTCGAAATCTTGGAGCTTTTGTTTTAATTCCTTTTTTTTCAAGCACATTCCCAAAAACATTTTTGTTCTAGATTTTAACCTGTCTTTTGACATTTTTAAGTTTCTGAATAAGCCTAAACTGAGCAGTACCCTCACCATCCCAAATCCACCATTCCTTAATCATATCATGGATATCATCATGATCTATCCACATATTTTCAAATTTGAAGGAACTCCTGGTGGGCTTAGTCCAATTGAAGAGTTTTAAAGCAATCAGATTGTGGTCTGACCCAATTCTAGGTAGAGAAGTAAGATGGAAGTCCTAATTAAGAATCCAGCTAACAGAGAAAAGAGCTCTATCCAATCTGACTTGAATTAAGTCTTTCCCCAACCTTCTGTTAGTCCAAGTGAACTGATTTCCATGAATATCCACATCCATGAGATTAAGGTCAACAACAAAATCGGAAAATTCATCCATGCTTGTGGAAAAACTTAAGTTTCATCCTTGTTTTTCTCATGGGTTTAGGGGAGAAGTGAAGTCTCCCATAATAAGCCAGTTGGCAGTATTATGTTGACTTCTAAAAATCTTAAGATCAGTCCAAATTTTTCACCTCCTAATAACCGTATTAGGGGCATAAATATTAGAAAGGATCCATTCACAATTATTCTCAATAGCGTGAAAATTAATAGCAAGATGGTTATTGGTTTCAGTAAGAATCATACCAATATATTGTCTTTTATCCCAAAATGTAGCCAGGCCTCCTGAAGCACCCTGAGAATCCACCACAGCCACGTCGGAGTTTTCCCAGAAATTCTTTTTACTAATTTCAAGAACCTTAGCGTTCATCTTAGTTTCCTGCAGAATCAAAATGCTAGGTCTACTAGACTCCTCATAACTCCTTGATTATTCTTTGTTTGGAGTTTCCATTCAGCCCTCTGATGTTCCATGAGATGATCTTCATTTATAAGATCTATAGGTGTTGGGATTGCCTGATGGTTCAATTGCCATTGAGTGCCATCTGTAATGTCTTCCTCTGTTCTCTTGGATCTGAGAGCCTTTTTTTAGGGTCTTCCTCTTTTAGAGCTACATCCAAATTCTACTATTCTTCTAGTAGATGATCTAGTGGTTCTAGATGTTGAAGTTTTCCTAGTTATCGATTTTCTTTTTTTTTTTTTCATGATAGAGCGAATCTGGGATCTTTCCAAATCCTTTCATTCTCTTCTTTTTCTTATAAATGACCTCTTGTAAAGCTAGTAGTTAGCTCCGAGTCTTCCTCATAGAGAATGTTTTCTCTGAGTGGCGTTACTTCCCCCTCCTCTTTCTCTCCATGTTTATTAACAAGTTGTAGATTTGTTGATTTGATGCTAGATAGGGGGTTCCCACTTTTAGGTGAAATTTTACTATTTTCTCCCACGGAGAAATTTTCTGTAATGATTCTTCTGGTTCCATGTTTTCTTTTTCCTCATCCAAAATTTCCTTAATGATGAATAGAGGATTCGGTTGATCTATCTCAGCTACTTTAGTTTCATTCTGAGTTTCCACAAACTGAGCTAGATCTTTAGCAAGAATATTTACTTTCATTTTTTCCTTTTGCTCATCAACCTCCAAAACCACCTTTACTAGGTTTTGCATATCTAAATCTTCTTTGGTGGTTGTGGGTACTCCTAGTGAAGCTGCCACTGGTGTTTTCGAGCGCCAGAGCTTCCTACAGACAAGAGGTTTGCTGATTAGAGTTATAAACCCCTTTTTTCCTTTCTTCTTATAATTCCACTCAAGTTGGTTAGGGGATTTTTCTTCCCTCTGGCTATGATCAGGTTCCATTTCTATCATTCTAGTTTCCTGTGCCTGAGTTGAATCTCCTTCAAGTTTTTCCTTCTTGCTTTTTGTATCCTCTTGAGATATCTCCTTATTAGGGCATTTTCTGGTGAAATGCCCTATACGATGACATTTATTACATCACAAATGAAAGGTTTCATATTCGATCTTTTGATGCCAAATGCCATACTTAGATTGCAAAATAATATGTTCTGGTAACTCCTGCTCCATTTCAGAAAAAATACAGAATCTAACAAAAGCTAGTCTGGATCTGTTTCTCGTATGTCCATCAAGCCCAATCAGAGCACCAAGGGATTTAGCAATATTTAACAAGATCTCATCGTCCCAAAATTAGAGAGATAGTCTTGGGAGTCTACACCAGGCTGGAATGGTGTTTATATTCTCGATGTTCGGATCAAACCCAGGATACCATCTTTTCAAAAAAAAGCCCATATTACCCACACCACAAGCCTCCCAAAAGCACCGATTCCAAATCAGTCTGTTGATTAAATTTTGCCAAAAAAAAACCTCTTAACATAATGGTAATGCTCAGATCCCCTTTTGGTTTCCACTTTCTAAAAGCCCATTTTCTAATAACATCAATGTGAGGTCCAAAGCCTAGAAACTTACCAACTAGGCAAAGATTCACTTTTTCCAAAGCCCTATGCAAGCAACCATCTAGCACCTTAAGACAGGGAACCCCTTCCTTGTCCTTCTCCCACATGAACTGCACCTTTTCTGGAGAATGTGGACCCACATTTCTAGTGGGGTTTTGAAGAATCTTATTCCAGGCTAAAGGTGTGGATCCCAACGTGAAAGCTTTTTCTGCTTGCGGCTTATCGACCGTCTGATTTAAGTCAAAAAACAACCCTTTCACAGCCATGACAGGTCTGGAACGCAAACATTCTGCAGCCAGTACAACAGAAACAACAATGATGCTAAATATTGCATTGGTAAGTGTATAAGATATATTATTTTAAGTTGTTTTAAATTTTTCCATATTTTTCACAGTATTATTAGTGGCACTCACCAAAAAGTGTGTAGAAAAAGTAAGAATATCTTAGAAGACTCCCATGTACATTGGATTTTCAAAGAGGTTCCAGACAACTAAATTTTTATATCTATATTGTATTTTTTCTACTTGAATGGATATGTGCCACACACATATTTAAGTGGAGTAAAAAACAAATACATAATTTAGTATCCCGTAGTTATTTCTAGTTTATTAATTTGTATTATTTTAACATATTTGTGTACTTGTTAATTATTTGTGGAAATTAAGATTTATTGGCACATCTTATCAACTTCTAATAATCCATAACATTACAAAAAAATAAAAAATATTTTGTAAATACATCAACTTAAATATTAGAGTTGAAAAAAGATTATTTCTCAAAAGATTGTAGTTTGAATTCTTTTGGTTTTTTTCTTTTCTATCGCCATTTTCTAAAATATATAAATGAAAGAAAATTGTTCCATCTTATAATCATACATAAATAAAGGAATCTAAAATTGACCCCTAAATATTTACAAAAGAATGTAGGCACATAAAATAATCATACCAAATGCATAGATTCTTTAATTTTTGTAAACAAAACACTCACCAAGAACAACCATTACATTTTTATTTTTCCCTAAACCAAAAACACTACTATATTGTTAATTGGATACAAAATAAGTATTAATTATTATATTATCGTTAATGGGCACTCTCAAACACTAATATGTTATAACCATAATAATTGTAACCTAGTA
Source organism: Taxus chinensis (assembly GCA_019776745.2). NCBI lineage: Eukaryota > Viridiplantae > Streptophyta > Pinopsida > Cupressales > Taxaceae > Taxus > Taxus chinensis. The sequence goes on along the minus strand of CM034150.1, from coordinate 278,077,979 downwards.
ATATTATGATCAATTTGACATTGCCTAATTATTTTTACCCTAAACAATTAGTTTTGTGTGGCTTAATTTTACATTTTTGGAAACACTACCATTATACTAACTTTGTATGAAATAAGTTTTAATATTATATTATTTATGATAGGTATTGTGCTCAAACTTAATATATTACATATAATAATAATAAGACCTAGTAAAAAATCTTAACAATTTGACACCCCTAATTATTGGCGCTGTTACGCAACTTCTTAGTTTAGCTAGGATTTAATCCCCCCTTGTCCGAAACAGCCATATACTCTTAAAACCTCTCAAAAATATTTGGACATTTATGATATCCTTTTGTGTAGTCCTCCTTCGGTTGAGTGTGTTCATCCCTTATTCCTGTCTTTTTTATCTATATTACAAATTTTTAGGAAAAACTCCTGCCCTTCCCCTAGAAAAAATAATTAAAACACCATTATAGATAAATCAATGCCATCTTTAGACTCCTGTTTTTATTACAAAAGTGGTCACACCAAAATTTAACAATACAATTGTATAGTTAAAATTATAATCCCACATTTTTAACAAAGATCGAGCTTTAAAATTTTAGCTAACAAAAAGTGCATTAAACGTCCTTTTCTAATATTTTAAAAATAAAAATATATGGAGCATATGTTTCCATATAATTTCCAAATTTTGTGACGACAAATGAAGGACCACATAATTGATGTTCACATGGTTATGATGTTAACGTAGCCAAGGGGGTGATACTTATTGGTACCCCATCCATTCACCCATTTAATTAACGTTAAACGGAGAGAGATCATCTTTCATTTCTTACGTGGCAGCATTTTGTTTGTTGCTTAACAAAATTTCCATTTCATTTCATACAAGTATTCAATCTTGCTTGATCTCTTTTGCCTCATTTAATGTTTACCGAATTCGAAAATGGGCACTGCAGCTGCACATCATTGCAGGCTGCAGCTTAAATAAAAAGGAAACATGTGTACAAGTCTGAACTGTGAGTCCATAAGTACCGAGACTAAGTAATAATAAAAATGGAAAGCATAGGTATAGGTAATGAAAGCTTCTTATTATTTGCAGGAGATTTCCAATTTAGTTTCATGTCAAGTTTGGTCAAAAGTAAAGTGAGGTGAGAATGAGATTGAGGCGGCCTGCAGCCTTTCCAACTTAGTCAAAAGACAATCATGGCTCCATGTTGAAGAGAGGAGGAATCTGTTTCTACAAGTGCAACGAATGATGTGAGGGGAGGCTGGGGACCAAAATAGGCAACCACAGGCCCACAAGTTCCAACTTATTCATTCATTGCATATATGTACACTCCTGCCAGGTTACGGACTGGTAAGTTGTAACTGCAACAAACTATTCCTACAAATAGGCAGTCCAAGTCGAACTATAGTAAGATTTGATGTGAAAAGATGAGTGTCAGTCTATAATTATAGGATTACAGTGGTGGCTGCTGTAGCTGTTGCACTCTCCCTTGTAGCAATCCCACATTATACATGTTACCCAGGTCTCCACAAGGTGACTCCCTCTGTCCATGTTGTGTTAAAAGGGTAAGAAGGCTGTGCATATTTGACCAATACAAGTGAAAAAAAGCACCAATACAGAATATGATGTAACGAGGAAAGTTTGGTTTTATAAAAACTCAAGGGTAAAAAGGTTCCAGTGTAGAGTGAGTACACTTTGGTGACCAAAAAGGCCAAAATTATTACCTGAATATTTGCACCATCAAACATTTCTGCGGAGTCTGCTGAACTCATGGCAGACAGGATATCAGATCCAGGACTTGCTCCTGCCTGCAACGAGGCCTGTTTGAACTGATCTAAATGAAAGTACGGAGGGGGCATTCCCTTGCTCGGGAAGCTTCCACACATCTATGCGCAGTTAAGAATTTGCTATAAAGCTCACACCATGATATCTTTTGGAAAACCTTGAAGCAATCGATACAGATATTGCAGGAAATTCAAGTTCGTAAAATCATTACCTCCTTGGAAATGAAATTGTCGATGTTAAAATCGAGTTTTGGGTTGACTGTTGCCAATTTCATGGACAAGAACTGCATTGATAGAAACAGATCAACAAACAGAGCCTTCAGATCCAGGAAAAAGAACTATAGTTGCACTTTGAGACATATGTGTAAACCAACTAAAATAGCATGTAACCTTTAATGTACTTTCTGCCAAAACTAGGTATGGCTAGAAAATAATTCTACCATCTCCTACGTCTGGCAGTTTTTTGTTTTGAGTTGGTGATTAGTGGTTAGAGGATTCTCCAGTTTAAAGGTTTGCTGTGGAGACATTTTTCAGCAAGCATACACAATGATAGACAGAGGAAAGGAAAAACTTGATGACCCAGGAATTACAAACAATCACAGCCACAGAAGGAAATGGCCCATCCCTGAAAATGGTAAAAGCCCAATAGGCTAAGCTACCCAATTGGGCATCAACTTGATCTGGTAAAAGACTACATGCGACCATTACTTTAAATAAAATTGGGAACATACTGACTTTTGTCGTGGTCGGACATTTAAGGCCCTTTCCAACACAGATACTATTTTCCCTACACAAAGCCTTCAAGACATTTTATCAACAGGGAAGTAGTGAATCGGTTGGATGCATGAGAAGGTCCATGTTCAGTCAAGGATCATATTTAGGATAAAGACTAATTTCTTAGGAACACTGATTTAGGGGGCAACGTTTTTACTCGCAGGCAATTTAAATAGCATAGATTAAAAAACAATGATTTTTTTGGATAAGTTACCTCAACTTGGTGTTGTAGGGATTGAACATAGTTGATGATCTCATCAAGCATTACTGCTTTTCCAGTGACCTGCATTAAATCAAAGAAATTCATATCAAACCTAATCACTCCTGCAAGTGATAGTTCCGAATCTGCTTGAACCCAGTAAGTCCATAAAATGTGATCTTTAAATTGACAACACGGATACCTACACTCTAGTAACAAAATGCAAGAACTGCAGATAATCCAGTTACATCTTGCAGACCTTGTATGTTATGTTTTCACAGTCGTCATTCCATATCAGGTGAAATCCAATCGGTTCATAAAGGCTAATCTTCTTCTTTATCGTGTGAATTCCTTAACTATATTAAGAAAATGTAAGAAATGCAGACATAGTTGTTAAAAGTTCAAAATTATTATGATTAATGTTTTGCAAAGATCTTTTAATTCTGTTATATGCTGTCTATATCATGTGTTTTGTGATCATTAGCTTATATGTATGCTATCGTTACTATAAGAACTTATAAACTTATAGGTCAGAGAACAGAGTACTCTGACGAATACTAAAAAGACATCCTCCTACGGATGCAATGATCCTAACCTACAAACTTTGCTTAATGCTTTTAAGCACCTCGCTGACCATGGATTGTAGTGCTCCCTGCAGGAGTGGTGGACATATTTGGCTCCGAATGTGCCAGATTGATCAGACTCTTGGACTTGCTACTACTCTGTGATATCTAATCCTACGCCCAATTGGGCAGGACAACCCTCTTGTTGGGAATGCATATATGAGACTACGGGGTTTTAAAGATTTCTGGGCTGGGCTAATTCCTCCTGTGATTAGGTGTAATTCCCTGGTTGCTGGAGTTGTCTGCCTCCAGCAACGTGTACCCCAGCTGGAGGATTTCTCTACAGCCAATTGAACTCGGAAGTTTTAATTTGAGCCTCAAGCCTCCCCAACTCAAATCAAAGAATCATGGTTGTGTGCATGAAGGGTATTGACTTCATGAAAATATGGACAAGGGATCACATAGTACTCAATATGGTAGCTACCTTCAAAGATAGCAAGGGAACAGGAAAACAGGGGTGGCAATGAGGATATAACAGTGACTGGTTGAAACAACTGGGATGCCCCTCAACACACACGCCAGTAGGCAAGTAAACTAAACTCAAAGCCGAATCCATTTGAACGCAGAATAATCAAGCAATATTTCATTCATAAGGAAGAAGTGGTCCGCCACATGAGAGCCAAGTTCCATCCTTGCAAGCGGCTTGTAGTGGATCAGGTCAAACTCCGGAAGAAATAATCAGACGTTATATGAAGCCTGAGTATCTAGATTAGCAAAGCCAAGGACACAGAAGAAAAATATGACTAACCCCCTCTTATGCGACTCATCTTACCCTGAAAAGATCTTGTCTACCAAAGCCCCTCTCATGTGACTATGATTTTATTCTACTTTGAATGGATCTTGTCTATTTCTATAACATTGTCATTATCTAAAGAGCCCATTCCTATCAGGGGCACTGTCATACTGTTATTATTAAGGCAGATCAGAAGGTGGGCATATCAATGGCTAGAAAATTTCTCATTTTCTTTACCTTGTTGCAGGTAGGCACCAAATCCTGCAAGAATTTCATTCTCTCATTGATCTTTTCTCTTCTAACCTGCAGCAAAGAGCGAAAAAGAATTAAAAATAACTGTCTTCAAACAAACATGCAACAATCTGAACAAATGATACGACAAAATGTAGCTTCTAGCTTACTCTTTCAGCTAAGCTATGGCTATCAGTAGCCTGGCCTCTTCTTGCCCTGACATGGATGTAATTATCTTCCTTCTGGACAGACTTTGAATTTTTGTCCTTGCTCTTTCTGTGGGTAGACTCAGATGTATTATCATCACTGTCACTGTTATCACCAACTCTGCATCTTTTGGCTCCTCTCTCCTCCGATTCCTGCAATAATTCACTCGGTAACAGAAAAATTTACACAAAATATGAAAAAAATAACTTGCAATATGGGGGAGTTCAACCTTGGTGTTGTTCTGAACGGAAGTAGAAGATTTTGCTCTCCTTTTTTTCCCAAGGCCATCCTCTGCACATTTTTCTGGGTCAGAGAAAGAATTTGGATTTTCTTCAGCCACAGATCGAGGGTTGGAAGACCCGCAAGTCACATTTTCTGGACTAATGAGTTCCCCATTGCCAAATGACGAGAATTTCACAGCTCGTTCTAGGAAAGCGGGATCAGAAGGAAAGCTTGCCAAGGCGCCGGGCGGTACGTTCCCAATATTAAACTTAGAAACCTCAGCACCCAGCTTTAAAGCGTCCAAATGATTCCAGCCCGCGTAATCTACTCCAGTCTTAACGCCTATCGCATTTAGATTTACAGAATGAAAGGATTCCTTACTGGAATCCAGAATAGCGTTTGCATCCGAGGACTCGTCCGCCATTAATGCAGAAAAGCTTGGCCTCTGTAAGAATTTGCCTGCAAAGGCCGGATCGGCACAAAATGATCCGTCCATAATACCCGCCGGACTAACTCCAAAGGGATTCTTGGAGTGCATTTCGCGAAACTCTCCCGTATGGAAAGATTCGTCGCAAATAATCGTGTCAATTGTGTTAAATATAGAACTAAACGAAGAATTTTGGTTAGCCATTGTCTTAGAATCAAGAACAGCGCCCAGAGCTTGCTGTTCCTCGCCAAAATCAGAGTCCATACCCTTGCATCCGAATAACTCTTCACAATTCTTCAAAATGAGTAAATCCTCAACAGTTTTCCTGGAAAAACAAATGTAAACACTGTCAGTCACCAAACACTAAAATGTAAGCCTTAAAAAACTACGATTTATACGCATTTCGGCATTCCGCATTTCGAAGAATGTTCAACAAAACAAATGTACAGATTTGAGAAACTACTTCGTTTATAAGTTGCTTAAACTGCTGTTCATAAATATCAGTAGAAACATTTCCTGAAATAAAAAGTGGCCTTAAACATCATTAATGAAAGCCTTCAAAACCTTCGATTTTAAAGCTGTTTTGGAGGTATTTTGTCAAAAAAACTCTACAGATTTGAGAAGCCGCACATTAACAAACTCTTTAGACTACTAAACTCTTCGTAAGTATTTGTCTTTAACGAAATTCCCCAAAAAATACGCTAAACACCGTTACTGACCAATAGTACAAACTCGTATACTGCAATTCCTCTACCTATATCAGTAAATCCTCTAGCAATCCTGAACAAATTTCCTAGAAAACAAGTGTCAAAGCACGTAAGAGGCCAATCTTTGAAAACCTAACCCGCATAAACTACGATTTCTAAGCCGCCCAACCGCAACTTTCCACATTTGAAGTATAGACTGCAGCAAAAACTATACCTTCGAAAAGCTACTAATTTCTAACGGCATTTCTTTCATCTTTACGGAAATCTGAGTAATGCGGTATAACTGAAAACTGTAAAGAGTTCAGAAGCCACTCACCGAAAGAAGTTGAGTATCTTGCAAATACATTGTTTTCAGGCTGGCAATATACCAAAAAAAAATCCAATCTAGCAGCGACTTCAAGCTTTTTTGACATCCCCGCCAAGCACAAAGGCGTCTGTTGTCAGCAACGTGCGTTATTTCCGTTATACAAAAAAAATAGCGCCGCGGAAGCTTTAAAGCGCGAATGCGATCCTCCCTCCTTCGAGGCGGAAGGAAGAATGCAATGAATGAGGCGATTTATGCGCGGTGTAAAGCTTTTTAAATTGCAAGACAGCGCCATCTCCATATTATCCCCACGTACGAAATTCCGGCGGGTAAGAAAACCATTTACCGAACCTGTAAAAAGCGTAAACTAGACAGTATTCCTCTTACAAATACAGTGTAAGGGATTCGATCGTAGGGCGCCTGCCATTTCCAGAACGAAAGCGCACAGCGGGATTCGATCGTGGGACCGTAGGCTCGGCACAGAACGACTTAGAGACCGTATGCGTATCACATACAGTACATCGATAAAGATTCTTCCCACAGAGACGTCAGCAGGCCGAATTACTTACGTTTTGTGTGTTTTAAAAACTCTTTTTTACTTGTTTGTTTTTCTGGAGTTGTTGAAAGTTAGGTTTGTGTGGTGTGTTGAAATTTGAAGGGGGTGTCGGACTCCGACTCCGACTTACTTTGGTAGCGAGTCCGGCGGAGAATAAGTAAGTGAAGGACATTGACATTCATGTCATTCTTGGTAGTGACTTGTGTGAGGACAGGATTCTTGATGCTGCTATTTATTTAGTGGATGATAATGAAGCCCTCTTTTTTTGTTTAAGCCAATACACAACTTTTAGTGGTTTTAGGGGGTTGCTTGCTTTAAAGGTATCTATCATTACCTAGTAATTTAGTGAATCATGGTTGGGATATTGTCCCTAGGGTTGTTGGGTAGTTGGGATTCTCCTCCTATCAAGTCCCCCTTTTTTCACATTAAATCCTAATTTAGAGGAGCCTTCGTTGAGCAATAGGTTGGATATTATGTGACCTTTATATAGGTATTTTAGTTTTTGGTTCAAAACGAGAAAGAACTTATGAATTGGTATACGTGCATGTTATAAATGGTGGAACATAAAAGAGTTTTGATGGCATCACTATTCCTATTTAGTAACTATGAATTACTATACAAAAAGGGATTTTAATTGTGAACTATTATATATTTATGTTATAAAGGGTGAAATATCATGTTTTAAGATGATATCATGTAATTATATATATTTTATTTTTGATCGAATGAGACTTAAAGTTTAAATGTTAATTACAATGCAATAGATAGTATATGTATTAGAAAATATAGGACGACCTTCTATGTGTACTCGACTCTTTGTGGGTTGGGTCAAGGCAAACAACGCACACATGGAGTATGTAATGATGTGAGAATCATTGGTGAAAATGTTGTCAATTGAAGATGATGTAAGCAATGGGGGTATGGATGGCTAACGATCAAGGTGAGGTTGATAGATGATTCTCTTCCAATTTACTTATGAGACCACCAAGGGTTGCTCGTCAAGGACAATGAACCTTTTGGCTACTAATTCCCAAAGAATATTTGAGTCAAAGATGATTGCGCAACGTAATTCTCAGTCTTTATCAATTATGTGAAATTGGTTATGACTAAGTTGGAAAACTCTTGGGTAATGTATGTTCCTTTCGAGGTACTGTTGTAGCAAAATTACAGCACCCCTCAAATGGCTGAGTTGTGGATGGGGCATTTGGTGTAATTTGCTAACATGGGGTTATCTCTCAAGCTGTGGGACTTGCGAACCTAAGATAACCCTTCAGAGAAGGTCGGCTTCATCTACTTAATCCTAATGCTAAATTACTCCAAGAAGGAAAAATGCAGTTAACTAATCCTAAACTAGCCATTTCAAGGGACCAGGGAGAGAGAGAGGGTTAGAAAGAGAAATCATACACTAAGGGTGGTGATAGCACCAAGAAAGAGGGCGAGATATTCTACTAAGGAAGAAGAAGGAAAATAGGGATAGGAGAGGTCAAGCGAATGTGACACAGACCCGAATCCTTAGTCGCCATCTGCACTCCATGAAGTACAACGTCATAAACCTGCAAATGAGAAAAGCATGCACAAAATACAACATAATGAAGAGGCAAGAGAAACAAAATAAAAATGAGTTAGGGTTGAAGAAACACCACAAAACAGGATTTTTATTGCTTGAAAACATGCACAGACCATTTACATATGATGTACAAAGGCATACTTACATTACATGCCCAAGAGAAGGCTTGTAGATCAAATGGAGTTGAGGGAAATTTTTACAAGAGTTTCCCCAGCTACCAAAATGTCTCCCAAAAAATGAGGGGTTCAAGTCCATTATATAGGCAATTCTGCCACCAGCCCTCATTAAATCCCTAATAGGTAGTTGAACAACCTCAACTACCACCATTAAACTAGTAGTTGAATTGTCTTTTCGCAAACCTACCAGCTTCATTTGCCCGAGACTCGTGAGTTGTCCAATATGTGACCCGTCCAACCTAGTCATACCACCGCTCAGGCGTCCAACATCATGACCCGTCTAACCATGTGTCACCTAACTTCGACCGTCCAACTATGCGAGTCGTACATTATTGTGGTCACTGACCAACCTGGGTCGTCATCTCTACACCATGGGTCATCCAACCTCACCATACAATGCTGACCCGACCAACCTAATGGTCGTCCATCTTCTGGGCCGACCAACCTTTATGTCGTGCAAATGTGGGGGGTGTGACGGGTGTCTTAACCTATTCGTATGTTTCTAAATATGTGACTCGACCAACCTTAGCGGCTCACCCCGTGTCATCCAACTCGAGAGGGTTAGACATCGTCTAACTTCTATTTCGTCCAACCCAATCTTGTCACCACGCTACCACAATAGTCAGCCAACCAACCCATCCGTCCAACCCAATGTGTCACCCGACCAGCCGTCCAACCACCGACCAACCTAGCCAACCAACTCAACCGACCAACCTGTTTTCTGACCTGCTCACCACAACTCTATGACGAACTTGTCCATCTTGTTCTTCAGCTCAGCCATCATCCAACTCGATTCCAACTTGCCAGACAACCCGACCAGCTTGTTTTTCCGTGGCTCACCATCTCGCCCCACATGAAGATCAACTCAGCCAAACCATCCCAAGCTCTCTTTCTCTCTGATCTCTGGGGCTAAATTTAATGGTCATCTGCACGTCCCATAATTTGGAGGGCTAAGTCCATTTATGATGAGTTATCCAAATTTACCGGGGGGTGGATTTGGAAAAGGTATTATTAACACCAAAAAGTAACACCCTAGAGTTGATCATGGAGGATCAAGACTTTTGGTGTAACATGAGAATATCTCAAAGTGATTAACTAAAAATGTGGAATAATAGTAGTTAATCTCTTCTAGAACAACATGTAAATACAATAAATAAATGCAGTAAACAACTATAGAAAGTGACCCAAACAACTATGAAAATGGAAATGCTAAACCCTAGAGTACTAAGAGAGTTAGAATGAACTCAACTGATTAGAGGAGCTCGTTTGACTGTGTCACAGACGTGACTAGAGAAGCAAGAAGTAGGAACGATTGTATAGAGGCCCCAAAAAGGAAGGATCAAAGATATCTCAACGGGCTGGAGTGTCTAGAGAGGAACTGGGGTGCTTGTGGGCACCCTCGTCTGCATAATGGGCACCCTGGTCTGTGCAAAAGATCCGGAACTGAGTTTCACATGTTCTATAAGTGATCTTAAACCTTCGTTGTCTGTTGCATCAAGTTCACTGCACCACATCAGGTGTCGCTAATAATCCAAGATGAATATAAGTCTTACAAAATACCAGAAGAAGTATCAAAATCCTAAAAAATGAATATATATGAATAGGTCAGATTGACCTCATTTGCCACAATAGTGGGCTTACTAATTGATTTTTGCACTACATTTCAAACCCAAATGTAGGTTGATGTGTGTGTGAATCATGTGTCATAGGTGCTCTTGTGCCAGTTGCACTTTGTGAAGTAGCGAATAATAACTAGATGTAAAAATGTAATAGAATGGTGGATGGAATAGAATATAATTCCCTCCTATGTTTTTGTGATGTAAAGTAGCCGGCCTTGTCCCTTGTGATGGAGCTAAGTGAATGCAAATGATCTCTAAAATGCCTTTGATAGATGCAACCCTAGGTGGATGATAGTAGTGACTAGTGTTTGGTCCCTCATTATGGTCTCATAACTTTATATTTATAGGGTTCTCTTGATCCAATTTCGTAATTAACCTTGAAATGGCTGACCACAAAAAAGATAATAATTTGAAATAACTAGAAAATGCCCAAAACATGGTGGGAAAGTTCAAAAAGGCTCGGGGTGCCCCTGGTGGAACCAGAACACCCATGGATGCCTCAGTACTAGCTTGGGTGCCCCAGTCAAAGCTAAAATAATGTGAAACGACAAAAACTGATTGGGCATGCGAGTGTAAGAGGTCGGGAATGACGAAATAAAAAAAATTAAGATGGCCAAAAGATGGGGGTTAATTAGTACTTTCTTCACTCAAAAACCTTCTAAAAAGTAGTATGAGACTGGGACTAAATAATGTCAAAAGTGAATGTTTTACTGTCTACATTTTCCCCCACTTTATGTTGGTGAGTGGAAATCTCGGTAACATAAAGTAGATAGAGATGTGTACCTAACAATCCATGTAGATTGGTGTAGAAACGTGCTGAAGGAATAGGCAAAGTGTGGAATGAAAAAAAGATGATGGAGCGTGGAAACTAAATATGCAAAAGCACAAATAAAGTGATGAGAGTGAACATAGGGCGAAAACACGTGTGTAGTTGCTTATGTGTGTGATGTACCTGCATGGTTAGTATGTTGTGTGCTGCCACAAAATGTTGTTGTTGTTGCCCCCATTTGATTGTTTGTTTCCTATATGGTTAGACCTGCAAGGAGAAAACTATAGTCACAAAATCATGCACTTTAGACATTATTTAGTCTCGGTCTCATACTACTATTTAGAAGGTTCTTGAGTGAAGAAAGTACTAATTAATCCCCATCTTTTGGCCATCTTATTTTATTTTATTTTATCATTCCCGACCTTTTACACCTACATGCCCAGTCAAATTTTGTCACTTTGCGTTATTTTAGCCTCAATTAGGGTGCCTAGGCTAGTACTAGGGTGCCCATGGGTGCCCCAGTCCCACTAGGGGCGCCCCGATCCTTTTCACACTTTCTCGCCACTTTTTGGGATCTTTCTAGCCATTTTAGCTTCTTATCTTTTTTTTGGTTAGCCAATTCGTGGTTAATTACGAAATTAGATCAAGAGAACCCTATAAATATAAAGTTATGAGACTATAATGAAGGACCAAGCACTAGTCACTACTATCATCCATCTAGAGTTTCATCCATTTAGAGATCATTTGCATCCATTAGCTCCATCACAAGAACAAAGTTGGTTCATCTGCATCACACAAACATAGGGGGAGGGATTCTATTCTATTCCATGCACACATACTATTACATTTTCTACATTTAGCTATTACTCACTACTCCATAAAGTGCAACTGACACAAGAGCACCTAGGGCACATTATATAACACACACCAAAACTACATTTGGGTTCGAAATGTAGTGCAATGCTTAGTTGGTAAACCCATTCTTGTGGCAGTTGAGGTCAGTTCGACCCATTCATTTGCATTCTTTTTTTCTAGGGTTTTGATACTTCTTGTGGTCTTTTATAGGTCTTCTATACATCTTGGATCATCAGTGACATCTAGTGTAGTGCAGTGAATCTGATGCGACACACAACGAGGGTTTCATACCACCTATAGAACCTATAAAACCCAGTTCTGGATATTTTGCATAGACCAGGGTGCTAATTTTGTATTCTAGAGCGCCCGTAGGTGCCCTAATCCATCTCTAAGCACTCCAATCTAGGGGATTAGTCCAGATCTATCATTTTCGAGACCTCTGCAAAGTTGTTCCTACTTCTAAATTATTTTGTTCACCTTGCGACACAGTTCAAATTTGCCTCTGAATCAGCTAAGTATTTTCCATACTTCTCTTACATATTAGGGTTTCTACTTTCATTAAGTTAGTTGCTTGGGTCATTTCTATATTTATTTACTACATTTGCATGTAGTTCTAGATTAGATTAACTATCCTCATATCCCATTTTTAGTTAGTCATTTTGGTGAACCCAATCTTCACACACACACTCTCCTTGGGCTTCTTCGTATTCCTGTCACTCGTAGTGGTCATTTTAGGCCTTTTCAATATTGTGAGATACCCTCATTAACTCGTAGGGTTTCCAAACAAATGGCTTATATCCCTACTTTTGTGGCTCCTACTAGAAATCCTTTGGATAATTCAAATAATGTGCCTCTTCACAAAATAGATGTGTCTGATAGTGAGAAGTCATACATTGAAGATACCAATGTTGACCAAGATCATCTTAACATTATTACTGACTTTCGCAAAGCATTGCATGAAAATCCTACTCATCTCTCTCATGTCTTGCATGCTCTAATTGTTTATCAGAGGGCTTGTGATGCTTCAACTTCCGTAGTTGCTTCTTCTGTTCCTATGGTCTCTACTCTGCCCATCTATGTCTCCACTCCCATTGCTACAACTACCACTCCCACCAGTCTCCTGGGTACTCCTCCGCTGGACCTTGGTTATTCATCCAATTATCCTAATACGACCTCCTTATATCAGGGCTTGCAAACTCAAATTCACCAGCTTCAGATCGCTACCTCACACACACCACTATCTTTAGACTCTACAACATTGTTGCATACTCCTTTTGTGCATGTTATATTGGCCTATCCATTCCTGCCTAAATTCATCTCTCCTAAGCTGCCCATATTTAAAGGCCATGGTGACCCACAAGAGAATCTCTGATTATTTCATGTAGCATGCCTTGACTATGCGGATGATCATACTATCTTAACAAAAAAATTCTCTCATAGCTTGCAATACTATACAATGCATTGGTTTTATGACCTGCTCGTACATTCGATGGTATCTTTCACACATCTGGCCAATGCCTTTCTCACACATTTCTTTATCAATATTTTCTCTAAGATCTCCTATTCTCAACTCACATAGCTCAAACAAGGGTCTAATGAACACTTATCTGATTATGTCTTGCATTACAAAAATAGTTTAGCCAAAATGTCTAATGTCCTTATGGATCCCAAACTACAATACTTATTTATTTAGAGTTTGTTACTACCTTTACAAGAGAGTGTTCTCTTTGAGACTTATCCTTAATTTGATCAACTTTTTCATACTCTCAAGCTTTGTGAGACTAAACTCTTAGAAATATGAAAACTTAGATATCAAGAGCAAGCGTCATCATCCACACGCCTTCAAAGTAAGCCAACATTCAATTCTTCTACACCTAAACCCATGAAAGGAAAAGCTATTGTAAATGTAGTTTCTACTCCTAAGGAGCTTCAACCACAACCATACAGACAAAAATTTACTAAGATTAGTACACCTCAGAGTGTTTTTCTATCACAACTCATCGACAGTAATCTTATTACCTTACTGTCACCTCTACAACTTGATCCATCTTAGACAAAAGGATGTAATTTTGATGAAAATTCTTATTGTGATTATCATAAATGCAAAGCACATTCCATTGATCATTATTTCCGTCTATGACATCTTATTCAGGATTTTCCTGACAATACTCAAGTTGAACTTCCAGAATCCGCAACATCTCCGCATGTTAATGACAATCATAAAATCAAGATATTTAATAACCCTTTACCCAAACATAACACCAAAATAACCGATTCATCCATTAATTATGTTTATCACGTAGTTCCTTCTCCTACATTACAGGGCTCTTAGATTTGTGAGTTGAAAAGTACTCACACGACGCCACCAATCATTTATTTTTCTGATCACGATTATCATGTAAATTTTACTTCTAATCATTTACACATCAAAGCCGCTGTTGGTTTGACCTCCATTAACAACACTAAGGTTGACCCATCATGGCCCGTTAGTGCATGATCTATTTCAATTCTAAAGGCTATCAACTATCATATAATTGTAAATTTACTACCCTTTGCAAAAAACCCTTTGGCGTTATCAAAATTCATGTTATAGTTGGTCCTCTTACAATGCTTGTGCTTTTCCTTGTTGGAAATACATAGTTTCTGAGATGCAACTTAATTCTCAGTCTCAATTGGATCCATCACTCTGCAATCTAATCATTTATATGAATCATTTGAAAATTAAATTTATTTACAAACAATTAGGTAATTTTTATTGATGGTGTCCCTCCATCTGCTCCATGGTCGCCATCTCCTCGCACAACAGCTAGCACATCCTCTCCTTCTTCTAGCACATCACAATTATATGTTGCTCAAAGCATTGTCTACTCCTAGCTCACCTATTCAAGCATCATCGCTTACATGACTACATCATTCTACTAGTCCTACACACATGTAAAGGACCAATTCCTAGGATAGTTACTGCACCTCGATGATGGGTCACCAACTTGAGTTTATCCCATAGTGTGGATGTTCATCACCTTCACACTCTACATCATCAAAATCTCCATCATCAATAAATTTTGTTGACACTACGGTACCTTCATCATACATTTATTCCATCACATGTACATAGAATACATTAACAAGAACAATGTCTATTTCTACTATGCCACCACTATTAGAGCAGTGATCATACGCTTTCATCACCACATACATTGGATGGATGACCTTCATCCTTCACGGTATCATTAGATAAGTCATTTATTCATGCACACTTAGGGGGCATAACATCCAACACATTCATGCCCTCATGTTAGCATTATCACATATCTCATCTTTGGATAAGTCATTTATTCATGCACACTTAGGGGCATAACATCCAACATCATTCATGCCCTCATGTTAGCATTCATCACATATCTCATCTTTGGATTATCATACATCAATCTCCTAGCTTTGACATAATTCATCACATACGTTTTAGCGTCGTCATTACCCAATGACACACTCTTGTGCTTTGGTTCACACTTGACTATTGAGGGATTACTATACATGAACCCCACACAATACACTATATATACCACACATTACATGTTCATCATATGTCTTCCATCATACATACTACATTTAGTCTACATCTACATGTCTAAACATTATATACATTTCTATCACATCATAGAACATTACTAGTCTTCATCATACTACATCTAGTATTACATCCTACATACTATGCACTCTTAGGCACATTAAACATATTATACATATAATACAATATATATTGCATATTCATCATATGGTTGTCATATTATCATCTTCATTACATATACTACATGGTCTTCTATGCACGTTGCACTCACTGCCCTATGATTCACTTTAGTTTCTCAGTCCATACTTGATCTGTCGAGGGTTTACAAATCAAATGGATCTTACATTCATCACATGTTTATCACTCTGACCTTTTCTATCATAGTGACACACGCTATAGGATAAATCGTCACTTACTCTATCATCTTATAGTGCTATATGCTTTAGGCTACATCACCACTCCCTAATCTATTCATCTTCTAGAGGTATACTCTTTAGGATACATTGCCACTTGCTTACTACTCATCTTGTAGTAATAAACGCTTTCAGGGATAAATCATCACTCCTACATTCATATTTTTGTGATATATGCATTTAGGCTATAAATTTCATGCACCCATCTCTTCTATATGTCGCATATCATCATAACTACACATACATACTCATTGCCATGTGCTAGATACAATACACACTATTTGATCATTTCCCGATTACGCACTCTCGTTTACGGTTCATTCTTGACTGTTGATGGGGAAAACAAAATTAACCTCATTACATACATTTCCACTCACTTCAGGGAGGCACACGATTGCCTACCACCCCCATTTTTCATTCCATTCCATCCATCCACAACATAGTGCTTATTATGGTTGCTTTTACTCTTTTTTAATATTGCTTGTTCATGGTCACTTTATTACACATGCTAGCTTAGATTACTTGTATGTTCATTTATCTATATCATCCACACATGCGTGCTCACATCTTTATTCTATCTTATGATTTCAGATACAGGTCTCTTATATGCAACATGGATACTCGCCTTCTACCCTTCCTACACTGGTCGTTGGTGGTTATCCACATTCATCTCTCATAGGTGCTAGCATTGTGTTATTTTGTACTTAACACTTTAAATTACTCATTTGTACATGATTTTGACATACTAGTTATCTTTCTAACATGGCTAATGGGTGATTTTTGTGTAACATTTGTTATACAGGGATACTTTGCTTCCATACTTGTTTGTTACATTGTCTGCCTATTATTTTCTTTTATGTATGCAGGTTTTTCCCTTTGTTTGGTGTGCACACTTGTTTGTTTATATGTGGCCATGATGGATTTTCATGTCTTGCTATATCATGAGTGATGTCCCATGTTTGCAGCCCTGCTTTATGCGGACTTACTTGTCTTCTGGTGTGTTTACATTACATTTCTTGGTTTCTTTTACACTTTTTTCTTAGCTTATACATTGTTTTCTATATGCATGCTTGTTTGCTACTAACACTTGTCTTTTTCTAGCCTTCTTGTTTATACATACCTTGGTTTCTATCAAGCACATCCCCCTTCACCCTTGCAGGGCAGAGTTTTAGCGTACATGTGGTTGATACTCTTTTGGTGCCATGCATTCTCCTTATCAGTGATGTCACATGCACCCCCAAAGACGGGGGACATAATTTGGGGTTTTACATACTAACACAACACGTTTACATTAGTTGAGTTTAGTGCACTTTCCACCCTTGGCATTGTGGGTTACATAAAATGAGTGGGTTTCAGACCAGTCTACAAATCCCTGTACACAATGAATTTTATAGGACATGGTGTCTTTCGCATTCTAGGGAAGAAGTTACAGGATTAGAGGATACAATAGACTGTGCCTCTCTACACAACTTTGGCCAATGGTGTAGAGTCACCCTTAAAACCAGGACGTACAAATATTTATTCAACCACATTCAGGGAAGTAGTTATAGGAAGGAGAATACTGCAAATTTCTCCTTACACTTCATTGGCTAGGGTGGTGTGAGATCGCCCAAAAAACTTGCAGTACAGGATATCCTTTTACACTCTCTTTCTCGACATGGATCATGTACACATCTTCCATTTACACTCATTTTACACTCTTTCATTTTCTTATTTACATTTACATACATATGCATGTGTCTTTTACATTACATTCTTACACATACATACATACATATTTGACTAGTTGATCGTTTTATCCTTGCAGGTCCGATCATATGAGAAACAAATAGTGAAATGGGGGAAACGACAACTAATAACAAAAATGATAACCAGAACACTATCGTGACATCACACTATAACACTCCCATCACGTTTTCATGCAAGCACATCACACACTATGTGGCAGCTACTACACACGTATGTTTCTGCCCTATATTCACTCTAATCACTATCTTTGTCACTTTTTCATCTTTAGTTTCCATGATCCATCATATTTTTGTCATTACATGCTTTATCCTAGTCCCTTCATCACGTTTTCTACTACAATCTTCATGGACATTAGGTACGTACATATCGATCTATTTTATGTCATTGATATTTCCGCTCACCAAAATAAAGTGTGGGGAAAATGTAGACACAAAATCATGTACTTTAGACATTATTTAATCCCAGTCTCATATTACTATATAGAAGTATTTTGAGTAAAGAAAGTACTAATTAACCCCCATCTTTTGGCCATCTTATTTTATTTTATTTCATCATTCCCGACCTTTTGCACTTACATGCCTAGTCAAACTTGTGTCATTTTTTTGCATGTCATTTTAGCTTTGACTGGGGTTCACACGGGGTAGTACAAGGGTGCCCTTGGGTGCCCTAGTCCCACAGGGGGCACCCTGATCCTTTTCACATTTTGTTGCCACTTTTTGGTCTCTTTCTAACCATTTGAGCTTCTTATCTTTTGGGTGGTAAGCCATTTAGGGGTTAATTGCAAAATTAGATTAAGAGAACCCTATAAATATAAATTTATGAGACCATAACAAAGGACCAAGCACTAGTCATTACTATCATCCATTTAGAGTTGCATCCATTTAGAGATCATTTGCATCCATCAACTCCATCACAAGGACAAAGTTTGTTCATTTACATCACACAAGCATAGGGGGAGGAATTCTATTTTATTACATGCACACATATTATTACATTTTCTACATTTAGCTATTGTTATCTCTTCACAAAGTACAATTGACACAAGAGCACCTATGAAATATCCCTTGTGGGATATTTCTTGAAAATGCACAAAATATAGAAAATTTGCAACCACATATAATACCGATTTTACTAGATTTTAACAGTTAGGGCAGAAAACTAAAGAAAATTTAATATTTCCCCAAATTATCCACCCAAATTACTTGAAAATTTAAAGAAGGCTTGATATTACTATAAATGACATAAGGAAATTGTTCTTGGAATTTTATAGAGATTAAAATGCTGTCAAAAAATTATAGCAAGCCTAAACAGCTGGAAAACCCTCCAAATACAGGTTGTAAGTTGCCACGCTTGGAAAGGGGTCAAAAAATGATGGAGGTACCTTCAAAGTGATGCTAAGACCAACCCAAATGACTGTCGTAAGTCTAATATGGAAGCCCTCTGATTATCCTCCCCAAATGCCCCCAAAAATCCTCAAAACCCTTCCTCTGAACCCTCTGATAATATCTTGGTAACACAACCCTAAAAGTGGCTCCAAAAATGACAGACTAGGGTAGATATCTCACTACTGAAGAATGCCTTGCTAGCTAGGGACGAGTCTCTCACCGCCGAAGTTAGGGTCCCTGTGGGATTTGACTCCACAAGTTGTAGATACACAACAATAGTTGCACGTGAAGGAGAATAAAATGTATGCCAAAGTGCCTTTCCTTTCTCACCCAGATCCTTATATACTTCTCCTTGGAAAATGAGCCCCTAACAACCCTAGGTGTATTTCATTCCATGGAGGGGCCAATAAAATAAAATTAACCATATTTACTTTTTCCTTCTTTGAGTTTCCATGGTCCAAAAGTGACCCCCAAACACAAAACTGGGATATTAGAACCACGAGGCCCCCGTCCCAGAATCTCCTAGCATCAACAACCCCTTGGGTATGACCATGGTTTGGAATCGACTTGACCCTTGGGCCTTTTGGTGTAGGAAAAGGGACATTATAGAAAGGGGACATTACAGTCCTCCCTTCCCAAATTTTGCTTGTCCTCAAGCAAATGCAAATTAGGATGCTACAAAATCTAATCTCCCTCCCAAGTAGCATCCTCAAGTGACAATCCCTTCCATCACACCAAATACTTGGTGATTACTCTGCTCCTGAGCCCCCTCTGTCTCTCTTCAATAACATATTCTAGTTCCAACACCAATTTCCCTTCCTCATCTAGTGGCAGTAACTCTGTAGATGGTACAATAAGAGGTCTAAGTGCCTTCTTAAGGCATGAAACATGGAAGATATTATGTATCTTATTGTGCTCTTATAGCTCTAGATCATATGCAACTGCCACAACTTGACAAACTACTCGGTACACACCATAAAAAATGTGGTTTCAATTTCTCTGCACCCTTTTACTTCAGTGAGGACTATCTGTATGGCTATAAATGTAGCAATACTAGATCCCCAACCTCAAAATACCTCTCTGTCCTATGCCGATCTGCATATACTTTATGTTGATTCTGTGCCTTTGGAAGATTCTCTATGAGAGCCTTCAGAATATCATGGTTCTCCTATAACCAATCTCAAGCTTTGGGAGCTCAGCTATCTGGTAATACCAAATCTACAAATGTCTTGGTATCGTACCCATAAAAGGCTCAAAAAGGGGTCATACCTATGCTAATCTGGTAGGTGGTATTGTATCAATACTCACCCATGTGTAACCATTTAATCCATTCTCATTGGTGTCTTGTCACATAACTCTGCAAATAGCCTTCTATCCACTTATTGACTATCTCCGTATTCCCATCTATCTGTGGGTGGTAGCTAGTGCTAGGAGTCAACTCCGTACTTATTAGTTTGAAGATATCCTACCAAAAGGTGCTCATGAAGATCTTGTCCCTGTTAATGATGATATTTTTAGGTAACCCATGTAGCCGAAAAATACTGGTATAAAAGATCCAGGCCACATCCACTGCCTCCTTCCCCTTGGGTAGGGAAAATAAATGAGCATACTTAGTTAACCAATCAACTACAACATAAATTCAGCTATGCCCATGCACCAAGGGAAGCCCTGTGATAAAGTCCATAGATTTTCTTTCCCATTTTTGTTCGGGAATGGGGAGAGGCTAAAGTAATCCTGCTAGGAAAGAACACTCGGATTTGGTTTGTAGGAAAATCATACACTCTCTAACATGATTAAGGACATCGTCCTTCATCCCATTCCATGAAAATATCTCCCTGATGAACTTGTATGTTTTGAAATACCCAGGATGTCTAGCTAGTGGTGTATCCTGTATAACACCATCCATGATCTCACAAGAAAACTAATTTTTGGAATACTCAACAAGTATATGAGCCTTCCAATCCACTTAAATCTCAGACATAGAACTAAGCATAGCATTGAGGTAATTCCTCCTAGATAAAGCATCAACAACAATATTATTCTTACCTCGAGTGTACTCTATGTCAAAGTCATATGTTTGTACCTTGTTCACCCATCTCTGATGGTGATCGTTGAGCTCTTTTTGTCCCAAGAAGAACCTCAAACTGTTGTGATCCGTACGAACCATGAATTTTTTGCCCACAAGGTACTATCTGCATTTGTCCAAGGCATGCATAATGGCCAACATCTCCTTGTCATAGATTGAATACCCTCTCTCCATGGGTTTCAATTTCTGACTCTCATAGGCAATGGGATGCCTATCCTACATGAGAACTGCCCCAACAACCTCTCTAGATGCATCACACTCTAGAATGAATGGGTGGGAGAATTCGTGTAATGCGAGGATGGGACACAAGATCATTACCTCCTTGAGGTGGTAAAAAACAAGCTATGCAACATCTGACCAAGAAAAAGCCCCCTTCTTGGTCAAATCAATCAATGGAGCAATCAACTGAGAGAAATTATTCATGAACCTCCGGTAGTATTTGTACAACCCCACAAATTGTCTCAATTATGTCAATGTCCTAGGTGGCATCCAATCCAAGATTTCCCGTGTCTTCTCTCTATCCACCTTCACCGTACCCCCGCCAATTACATATCCCAAGTATAGAAGTTTGGTCATGTTGAACTCACACTTAGAGGCTTTCACATATAATGAAATAGCTTCTAATATCTCCAATATCTCACGTAAGTGCTTGATATGGTCCTCCCAAGTCCTACTGTAGAATAAAATATCATCAAAGAAAACCAATACAAAATTTCGCAAGTGGCGGTTGAACACATGATTCATGCAAGACTGGAATGTAGCTGGAGCATTAGAGATTCTGAAAGGCATCACCAAGAACTCAAAGTGACCGTAATGACATCTGAAATCTGTCTTATGCACATCTTGCTCCCTAACTTTGATCTAATGATATCCCGAATGCAAATATATTTTTGAAAAATAGATTGTACCATGTAGCTCATCCAGAAACTCATCAATGTGTGGTACGGGATACTTGTTTTTTATTATCTTCTTATTCAAGGCACGATAGTCCATACACATCCGCAGGGTCCCATCCTTCTTCTTCACCAATACCACCAAAGAAGCAAAAGAGCTAGAACTCAGTCTAATATGCCCCATATCCATGAGCTCCTGTATAGTCTTCTCGATCTCATCCTTAAACCATTTGGGGTGATGGTAAGGAGAAGTAACCACCGGTCTAGCATCCTTGAGCTCAATCACATGCTCAAATCCTCTATCTGGAGGTATGTCACCAAACACAAAACTATGTCTCTCCAATAAGCCTTGTATATCTACATGGTACTCCTGTTATCCATCCTCTAATTTCTTGGTCAAAACCAAACAATGTACTACCCAATCCACCTCATCGTGCCTATAGATCCTCTCAATCCTCTTGGTTGTAACAACTCGAGGTGCCCCTGAAGATAATCCCCTTAAGATCACATTCCTCCCTTTGGAATTAAACTTCAGCTCCATTGTCTGGAAGTTAGTCTGAACTCACCAAGGGAATGGAGCCAGTATACCCCAAGCACTATGTTTGTCTCCCCAATACCAACAATATAGAAATAATCGGTAACTGCATAGTTACCCATCGTGATGCTCAATTGGGGAACCCATTGTGTGCATCTCATAGAATCTCCATTGGCTACAACCATGTTGAAGCCCTCAAATTCCTCTATTTGCAACGCTCACCTCTCAACTAATGAGGCATAAATAAAGTTGTGGGTTGCAAAACTCGATGTCCTTGCAAAAATCCCCTAACTCTGAATGCCTTGTACCTCAGGGTACTAGAAAAGGTGGCAATAGTCTCCTGGGGAAAAGTCTCACTATCCTGCTCAACACCTACAATATCAAATATTTCATCATCATCATCGTCTAATACATGTGTCTCCAAATCCTCGTCATCATAACTCTCCTCAAAGACCTCTACGAATTAGGCCCTCCCTCTACCCTTGCAATCATGTCCTAGAACCCAAGGGGTGTGGAAATCGAAATATAGTTTCTTTCACCTCAATTCTTCCCTGTCCTCTCTAGCTTCGAATGGTCTTTAGGCTGTATCTTTCCTAGGTGGAGGTACCTTTGGTTGTGAACCCTTGGTTCTCGAAGGGAAACCCCTAGGCTACACTCGAGTTGGAAACCTCGACTTGGGAGTGGATAACTCCAAGTCACAAGCTCTCCTAATAGCCTCATGTAACGAAGAAGGCTCAAATGCCCTCACAAATCCAGCAAGAGCATCTGTCAAACCTACTGTGAATAGGGAAATTAACCTCATCTCTATAACATCAGGTACCATGATCAATAGTCTCTAAAAATATATGATATACTGATCCACGAAATTGGTCTGCCTCAATTGAGTCAACTCTCTAAAATGCCTGTCAGGGTCCCTCGTATCAAATCTACTCACTAGCCTCTTTGTGAACTCTACATAAGTCGTGATGTATATGTGTCCCTGTGTAATCAACCCATGATGCCACCAATCATGAGCGTCTCCTTATAGATGTAAATTACAAACTTGATTGCATCTTCCTCTCGCATAGGATTCAAGTTGAAGTATGTCTTCAACTTTTGAACCCAAGATTGTGCAGTACACTTCTTAGAGCCATCAAAATGTGGAATAAAAATATGTCCCAACCTCCTTTACATCTCTGGTACCTGTACCTGGTAATCTCTCCTAGGCTTGCTGCCAATATTCATTTTGTAATATTCTTGGAATGACATGTTGTCACGAAATCCATCACTTAAGGTTTGGTACCTTTCCCAACAAAACTCCTCATCTACAATATCCCCTGGCTGTCGTTCCTGTGAAAATTTTGGATTATTCAAGAAAGAAGGTTCGTGAAACCCTAGAGGCCTAGTAGAAGAATGGGGGGACCACTGTCCTGAATGTCTACCCTCACCTCTTTGACCATGTTGTCCCATATTGCTATTTTCTCCTCTTTCCGCATGAGTATCAAACCTGTCCTGCGCTAATCTCTCAGTGAGCTGGCTCAAATAGAGATTGGTGGTCTCTTTCTACTTTACCATGTTGGTGAACAATTGTTTCATCAGATCTACCCCTATATCCTCACTGTCTCTGTCCTCCATATTTTAATACCAATAGGATAGAGAAACAACCGCTCTGATACCATTGAAATATCCCTTGTGGGATATTTCTTAAAAATGCACAAAATATAGAAAATTTGTAGCCACATAAATACTGATTGTACAAGATTTTTACAGTTAGGGAAGCGAACTAAAGAAACTTTAATATTTCCCCAAATTTTCCACCTGAATTACTTGAAAATTTAAAGAGGGCTTGATATTACTATAAATGACATAAGGAAACTGTTCTTGGAATTTTATAGAGATTAAAATGTTTCCAAAAAATTACAGCAAGCCTAGATAGCTGGAAAACCCTCCAAATACAGGTTGTAAGTCACCACGCTTGGAAAAGGGTCAAAAAATGATCGAGGCACCTTCAAAGTGATGCTAAGTCCAACCCAAATGGATTTCGTAAGTATGATCTGGAAGCCCTCTGATTATCCTCCCCAAATGCCCCCAAAAATCCTCAAAACCCTTCCTCTGAACCCTCTGATAATATCTCGGTAATACAACCTTGAAAGTGGCTCCAAAAATGATAGACTAGGGTAGATCTCTCACTACCGAAGAATGCCCTGCTAGCTAGGAACGAGTCTCTCATCATCGAAGCTAGGTTCTCTTTGAGATTTGACTCCACAAGCTATAGATACACAACAACAACTACACGTGAAGGAGAATAAAATGTATGCCAAAGTGCCTTTCCTTTCTCACCCAACTCCTTATATACTTCTCCTTGGTAAACTGTAGTGCCCACATTTTTATAGCTTAGTTACTTGTTGCTCATTTATTCATAGACATGTTTTGACAGAGACTTGATATGTTTTGAACATTACATTAGGAGATTTGATCTGATTAGGCATGTATGGACATTTAGGCGTATAACACCAATTTAGCTTGATTACTATGTTTTTTTCATTATCTTATGATGTCATGGATACTAATTGATATGATGTTGTTTTAGAACGTAGATATATTGATGGATACTCGGTTTTTTGCATGTCGGGATTCTATGGATACATGTCATTTTATCATTGTGACTAACTTATGGTGAACTATGTATGGTTGTGCACGTTGTCGCACTTTCGATTCCAGAAAGATGAAACGTTAGTCTAGAATTCATTGATATCTTATTTAGTAGTTGATTTATATTTTATCAGACAGGTGCATTTAATGTGTGCAATGAGTGTGTAGGTGACAGGTCACAGGAGAACGTGAGACTCAGGCCAACTACGCAACTTTGCACAAGTAGCCCACGGGCTAAGCCCTAGCCATGTTTATTGCTTGAGGCTTTAGCATTAGAATTATTGTTTTGGGCACCATGGGTGGCCCTCATTTGTAATGAATTATGTCTTGTAATTATTAATTTTTCTTAGGGTGTCTAGTTGTGTTGTAAACTTGTTTTGGGGGAATTAATGACCCCACTTGCATTAAGTTTTGAATTAGATTAATGATATAATTAATCTAGAGGGTTTAGGGTCACATGTGAACCCTTGGGTGGTCTCCACACCCTCTAACCTTGTGCCAAATTTTTCCAAACCCGAAATTGGGTTATTTTGGGCATTTTTAGGGACCCCTTTTTAGTTTGGGAGTTCTCTTAACATAAAAATGAGCCCTTGGACCCTACCTCATAGGTAGGGGGGCTTATTTCTAAGGCTAGATGGAGTTTTCCCTCCCTTTTTTCCTCTTGTTTAGTCACATCCATGTAAGGGGTATGGTTTAGTGTGCTTGTTAAAATTTGCACAAGAATTATCTTGTTAGCATTTAGAGTAATTTGGGAGAAGAGGGCTAAAAGGCATTTTACCCTTTCTCTCTTTTGTTTTGGCATCTTTGACCTTGAAGTAGGAGAGGGGTGACACATGTCACCCCCTCATTTGTGAGGATTTTTGCTTGCTCCTCTTCAAATTTCCCTTCATGGGAAAAGAAGAGGACTTTTTTTTGGAGCTTTTGGCTTGGATGCTTGGGTGATTTGGAGCTAGAGTTTACTTGGGTCAAGAAGGAGATAAGTTTGAAGTTGGAAATATTTTTGGAGAGATTTCTTTGAGGTAGGATCTTAAGCCTTATTGTATGTGTTGTTTTCATATTAGTTGTTAGATTGTTTACTTGAAATGTTGTTGTTGCATGTGGATTTTGGTTATTGTTTGCTTGTTTTACTCCCTCCATCATATGGCATGATGGAGTTTTGGAGTTTGTGGGGGAAGAGAGAGGGATTTTTCCCTCTCAATCCTCATGGCTTGATGAACAAGCCTTGTAGGACTTTAGTGACTCCCCTCAAATGGTTTGAGGTGGGGATGGTGATTCATTTGGCTTGAATCTCCTTCCCCATTCTTGGTAAGGAAACCCCTTTAGGGTTTGAAAATCCTTCCAAGAAGGATTTGGTGAAAGGGAGGAGGAATAAGGAGGGTTTTAAATGAAATAGGAGAAATAAGGAGGGTATGGAGATCTTGGTATTGTACTTATATTATTGGTTATAACTCTTGGAGAACTCCTCTCCTATCTTCCCCACTTTGTTTAGAGGTAGAACTTGGTTTCTCCTCTTTTTCCTTCTAAAATTTAGAGTCTTGTCTTGGATATTTGTCTTATTTTTTTGTGGATGTATTATTGATTTGTTCACCCTCACTCTTGTGTAAGTTGTGGTTAGTTGTCCTCTTTCCCACAGGCTTGGGGGAGACTAGCATGCATCCCAACCTTGGGAAACGCATGTAATGATGCCTATGGTTGGGTGGCAAACAAGTTTATTCTCCTTGTTTGGATTCCTTGAAGGCATGTGCATTTGGATATCGAAGTTGAATGGTGGTTAGAGCTCTTGGTCATCTTATTTTTATTGATGGATATTACTTCATTATGACCCTTTTGGGAAATGACTTGTGGGAAACTTCCTCTTTATGGTCTTTTCTCTTCCTTTTTGTATTTGATAAACACTTGTAAGATTGGTATTTCACTTGTATATGAGAGCTTTTGTTCTATCTTGGGAAGAGGTTATTTGGTTGTCTCCTTATGTATTTTAGTATGTTGGAAAAATGGGGTATTGAGAGATTGTGCAAAAGAAGACTGGTTTAACAAAACTCCATAGCTCTCTAACAACCTGCAAGAAGAAATTAAAAAAAAAAAAAAATGAGAAAAGGAATGAAAAGAAGGAGAAGAAGACAAGAATGAAATTCAAATGAAAAGAAAAGAAAGAGTTAAGGAAGTTAGGGAAAATTTTAGGGTGAGATGAAATCAAGGGGTAGGATTGGATTGATCCTAAGGTCCTCATTCAATCCTACACTTTTTGAGTTAAAATATCTTAATTGGATTATTAGAATAACAAATGTGGGGCGGGGGGGGGGTGTGTGCATGACTATTAAATAGAAATGAATTTGTGGGATAAGACCAAAGGAGGGCAAGTGATGTAGTAAAGTAAATTTAAGATAGTGCTTTTAGTTAAATAATCAAATAAGGGATTTGGGTAGGAGGATCAATAAATAAAATCAATTGAGGGTAATGAATTTGAAAATAGGTAAAATCAATTTAGATTAAAATATTTTAACTATTGGGATAATGTTAATTTTAGTTCAGGTAAATTAAATTAACTATAATTTAAATTATTTGTTTTTTAAGGGGAAACGGTTAAGCGAAAACATTAGTTACCTTCAATTTTTTTTTTACCAACTTTTACCAATCTTCTTGGTCCATTTTCCAGTGTCTTGAGGTGGGGCAGTACATAAACAAGCCCCCAACAACCCTAGGTGAATTTCATTCCATGGAGGGGCCAATAAAATAAAAGTAACCATATTTACTTTTTCCTTTTTTGATTTGCCATGGTCCAAAAGTGACCCCTAAATGCAAAACTAGGATATTAGAACCACGAGGCCCCCTTCCCAAAAGCTCGCAGCATCCACAACCCCTTGGGTATGACCACGGTTTGGACTCGACTTGACCCTTGGGCCTTTTGGCGTAGGAAAAGAGACATTACATAAAGGGGACATTAAAACCTAGGGAACATTATGCCCACACACACCAAAACTACATTTGGGTCCAAACTATAGTAAAACGCTAAGGTAGTAAGCCCATTGTTCTGGCAGATGTGGTCAGTCTGACCCATTCATTTATATTATTTTTTAGGGTTTTGATACTTATTTTGGTCTTTTACAGGTCTTCTATACATCTTGGATCATCAACAACATATAGTGCAGTGTAGTGAATCTGATGTGACACACAACGAGGGTTTCAAACCACCTGTTGAACATGTAAAACCTAGTTTCAGATTTTTTACATAGACCAAGGTGCCCATTCTACAGACCAGAGCACCCATAGGTGCCCTGGTCCTTCTCTAGAGGCACCCCAATCTAGGGGATCAGTTTAGATCCATCCTTTTCATGATGTAGTACGTCTAACATGGTTGATATCTATGATGAATTTTGTACTTGAAGTTGTAAACATTGATATGTGATTCTTGTTTGAAGACGGTGTACTCTTGTGAACTAAGTAATCATGTTTTTTGTAGATAATATGTTATTTGTTGGAAATAGATGTAACTCTACCATGTCTATGCTGAATTTAAAATGAAGTATTTCGTTCCTTCTTATGCTGAATGATTCACTGCATGTGGAAATAAGAAATTGATTCAGTTTAAACTAGTTCATAGTATTTATTGCACTTGAACTTGTGCTTCAGTCTTCATAATCTCTGATGCATGATAGCTATACCTTGGATCAATTTCAGTGATCTAAGGCATGCTTTCAATTTCATGATGTTGAGGTCATCTTGGCCGAGCTAGGTAGAATATGGGATCTCTGAACCCAGGCTGTCTTGGGATCACTAGTAATATCTGTTGCTCACATCCTTTTTATGTGATCCTGGAACACCATTTTGATTCTTCTTGTGGTAAGTTTTAATTTACAATTTTTAGCAATTGCTAAAGGAACCTAATTAAATCTATGTTCCTAAGTTGTAATCTTATCCTAAGTTACTAGGTTCTTTTATTAATGAGGATTGTTTATTAAAAAGGGGAAAACCTAAGACTAAACTAATAGACTTTAACCTAAGGACCTAAGTTAGTTCCTAATCTAATGTTATGAACCTAACCTAAGACTTGGGCTAACCTAAGGGGATGGAATGGATGACATGCAAAGGTAGGTTGGTGGCACCAACCTCTATGTATTTATGAGGATTTATTGGGCTTTAAACTCTTTGTTGCATCCAAATTTGGTGAGTGCATGAAGGATAGTAAGAGGTCAAGTTGGCACCTCTACTAAAGTGTTAGTTGCATGGATTTCAAATTTGGTAATGGCCAAACATGAGTTGGAAGAGGCGGGAGAGATAAGGAAGGACTATCAATCCTATTTGCATTTATTGTTCTTGGCAATTGTGAAAAAATATGTAGGAAGTAGGGGAAGTTGGAAGAAAGAATGGTTTTCAGTTTTGCATTGTTCATTTGGTTTTTGGTGAGCTTGTAGCTCTGCATGTGGTTTTTCATTTCAAACCTCTAGTTCAAGTTTGTGCATGAATATTTCACATTTCATGGTTGTGATAAGTAACGTAAATAAGGCTAGGAGGATATAAGAAGAAGGAAAAGAAAGTTTCAAAACTAGTTGTTAGCATTTTCCTGGAAAGATTTCTATCAAGGCTTTGCTAGAATATTTGCAACAAATAATAGAAGACAAGAGCTCTATCAGGCATGATAGGCCCTATCTCTTTAAGTCTTCTACTTTTATTTAAATGTCTTCATTAAAAGAACTCTACTCTTTTGAAAACCTTCTGGTTCTGATTTTGTGTTTACTTATTCTTGCTTCAATGGTGTTCAACTTGATTCTTTTGGATGCAATTTGAGTCTTTGTTGTTGTGTGGAAAATGAAATCTGGGAAGTGTTGATTTATTACTATTGTGTTAACTTACTTACATTTGAACCTTCTTGGCATGGGAACAGATCTGTGTTTGTTCTCTATTGAATGGATACCTAGATTGAAGATTGTACATGCATTTATAAACAACTTGGTTTTGTTGAAATATGTAGATTCTTGCTTTGAATGATTTGCTTATTGTTGTTATTTGGAGACTAACTTGTAGGATACTTCGTTTGGTAGTTGAGACTGATGTCTGTGACTTAGGAAAATCTTTATGTTCTGTTGGCTTGTTGATGGCAGTGAGGACCCATTATTTTGTTCAACTTATATTGTGACTGTATTTTTGAGTAGTATACAGTTTGTTTAGATCCAAGATATACTTATTTTGGATTTTTCCCCAAATGATTTTTTTTTGGAATATTTGATTCTTCTATAGAACCTTTTCTCAACGGAAGTTGAACTGGAAAGTATTCCTATGAATGTTTTGGTTATGTTCAGTTGCGTTTTATTCATATTTTTTGTAAACCCAGTTTGGGCTTGTGGGTTCCTTATCATATCTTTTGATTTTGGAATTTTTTCATGAATTATTGATTGTTGATGAACTCTTGTTGGAGGGAGGTTGTTTGAACGATCTATCTGTTCTTGTTTGGATGATTGTAAGTTCTTTTAACGACTAGTTTTGATTGTAGTCTGGTTTATTCTCCTTTCTTTTTGTCATTGAGTTTTCTTGGAACTAAAATGCATAATTTATTTAATCAGTTAAACCATGTATGAGAGATAACATCTTTCTTAGAGGAAGAACAAATAGGTAAACCTGTTGAATGTTTTGGTTTCTATTCTTTTAACTGATTTGTTAATTGCTACCCAATTCTGGGCTATGTTGGTGCATCAGGTAAGAGCTTGTTGATCTTAAGTGGGCATTACAAGTTTTTTAAGCACTAGAAGTGCGTTTCTCTATAGGGATATTGTTTTTATTCTGTTTTATTCATCTTTGGAATTAGTGGGGTGTAATAAATCTTCCTCTAGCAAAGCTGGTTGGTTGATTAGATTTCAATCTTACTCCTTTCCTTTTTGTTCGTAAGTTTGTGGAACTTGATTATTTGGGAATAATTGTTGTTCTTTCTCTGGGTTGCATATCTTATTATAATTTAAATTTTGTCTTTGGTCTTAGTGTTTTATAGACCTTGATGCAAATGGGTCCGAGTATAAGATTAATCTGTGAGAATGATTTTGGTCTTGAGTTGGTTTTGAATCTTTAGTTCTCTTGTCCCTTTTCTAGATTTAGAAGTGACTGGTTTAAAAATTGTGTGTTGTTCTAAATGGTTGCTCGTTCTTCTTTTGGATTGAGAAAATAATAAAAATATAGTTGTTAGGGACTACAAGGTATTAGCTATGACTTTTTCTTTCAGTTGAATTTGAAAGTAAACTCAGGCCTTTTAAAGAACTTTTTTAGTGAGCTCTGTTGGACTTGTTTCTAATTGTTTAAAATGTCCTTACCTTTAGTGTTAGGACTTAATCTTGATCAATATAATTCTTAGACTTTGTTGAGTCTGATATAGTTAAGATTGTTTGATGTAATATATTAGGATTTTTGGTTGATCTTTTTATTTACTACTCATGTTGTTAACTTTGAAGAATAAAACAATGTACTTATTTCAGAAAGGTAGTTTTTAATATCCTTGAGGTTCTTCTTGAAAAGTTAGAATATGTTAAGTTGAGGAAATTGAGTTGGTACTTGATTGAGAAGATAAGAATTGGATTGGAAAAAATAATCTCTCCCTTCTTTAATAATTGTTTTTTTTATTTCTAGCATGTCATAATAAGTTCATAAGGATGTGGAGTTAGGATTAACTATGATGATTTAATTAGTCCTTGCTTATACATTACTTTAGATTCCATAATCTTCTCTCTACTTCTTAGTTTGTAATCTTTTGGGAAATGTCTTTCTATTTATCTTGTTTTGTGTTTTCATAACTGTTTCATAAACAACAAGGTTATTTTTATGAAACAGTTAGATAAAAGCACAATATTTTAATGTTATATCGCTTATCATGCTCAGTTCATATGAACTGACTTGTGCTAACAATTTTACAGATGGATTTCATAAAATATGAAAGGAGAAAGACATATAGAAAGTTACATCTATTTTACTAAAGAAATTGTCTCTTTATTATGATGATTATGTAGCGACATTACTTGAGATGTAATTTTTTCAGGAAAATGTAATAAAAATAGTTTGTATTGATGCAATGACAACTTGGTAATATTTTGAAATATTTATGTATTCAGTGAATGGATCACTCCCTTTTTGATAAATAAATGGTTTGATGATTGTTGATTACTACTTTATTGTGATACCTTCATTGGCATAAATATGGATGTATTATTACATAATATCATTAATGAAGGGGCAACTTAGATATATAAGTCTTCTGGGATTAAGAAAATTGATATTTCTTATTATATATAAGAATCTTGGGTTAAGGATCAAAAGCATTAGTTGATTCATTACACATAAAAGAGATGCAACTAATACTTGATACTCTTGAGTAGATCCTTAAATAATAGAAAGGGATTATGATTGAATTATATACATGTGTATGAAATTCTTGGTTGTATTTAAAATATATTTGATCTGTTTTCATAATTGGACATTAGTCCTTGATAAAGGAAAAAAGATATTTTCCTTGAAATCAATCATAAATATTTATTTGAGATCTTGTTAAGTGTTATAAATATATTATGAGAATGGTTGACTGTGTTCTTCCTTAGGTAAATTTATTTAGTCAAAATATTGAATGCTTAAAAAGGGAACTAAAGAGATTTAGACTTCATCATTATGAAGTCTAAAGTAAAGGTTTTAAATAACCTTGTTTTAAGCTAAAGCTGAAGTAAGAAAATATCTAATGAACTCACCTTCATAACCTTAAGATCAATCATGTCGTTATATGATATAAGATGATTCATTTAAGAGAAACTTAAACATGTAATTGGAATGGTTAGGGAAGCAAATTTTCCCTGCATACATACCTCTCGTGTATTTACACCCAGTAACCTTGTTAGGCTAAATGATGCTTAGTTGAATCTTAAAGTGTTGTTATCATTAATCTTTAAGAAAATGATTAAATGGGTTAATAAACTTATAATCTTAAGTATGTTAGTCCAGTTGAGGAAACTCAGTTGGATGTTGGAACATAGTAGCTACAACATAGTAACTTCATAATGATAGGGGTTATTATGAGGATTTTATGATGCACCTTGCTATGCCTCAATACCCCACTTAGTCTGATTAACTCGGTTGACATAAGTGTAAGATTGGATCATGGTTCCACCTAAACAGGGATAGAAACATGATCTAGTGTTGAGGTCAACTCATGTTGACTTAGGGTAACTAGACACACCCAATCAACGTAAGTCAATTGATTATATCTATGTATCCTTAGTCACCATGAGTAGTCTTCCACACTAGTGCATGTTTATGCCCTTGTCTAGTGTGAAACCCTGAATCAGATTGAACTGACAATAGTCAAGAAAGACCATTCTAGATAAAAAACAAGTGTGGTGAGGGACATATTCCTTTCGATGAGTATGTTGTCTTGGAATGTAAACATGTTTAGAAACTTTGGCCAAAGTATCGCAAGATACTAGTTGTGTTGTCCTATGTCACCTAGTATAAGATGCAAGATTTCATATGAATATAGGTAACAAATATTCAAGTAGGCTTCTTAGACAAAACACTTGGGTACCCCTAAAAGGGTAAAGGAACCAAGTATACCTAGTATACACATTATTAAGTTAACATGAGAGATCGGTTTAATACTGAGTCATGGAATGAGAGATCGATGTTTCACCGAGTCATTTACAACTGCATATGGTTTTCTGTTATGAGATGGATTGGCATTGGAATGTGTGTTCTAAATTATATTAATTTAGAACAAAGAACATTATGTAAGATAACAAAATTTCCCCTTGATTCTAAAGTATTAAATTAGGGATGTTACGTAGGACCTCTGCACATTCATTCTTGCTTCTAGATTATTCTATTCACCTTGCGACACAGTTTAGAGTTGCCTCTAAATCTGCTAAGTCTTTTCCATACTTCTCTTGCATATTAGGGTTTCTACTTTCATTAGGCTAGTTTCTTGGGTCATTTCTACATTTATTTACTACATTTACATGTCATTCTAGATTTGATTAACTATCCTCATATCCCAATTTTTAGTTGATAAAAAAAAATCAAGTAGTCAAATATGTATGTTTGTATGTGTAAAAATGCAATGTAAAAGATGCATGTATATGTACATATAAGCATGTAAATGTAAAATATGAAAATGAAAAATGTAAATGGAACATGTGCACCTGATCCATATAAAGAAAGAGAGTGTAGAAGGATATCTTGTACTACTGGGGTTTTTTTGGCGATCCGACGCCATAGGCCAAAGAAGTATAGGGAGGAATTCCACTGTATCTTCCAACCTTTAACTACTTCCCTGAACATGTGGGAAGAGATATTTGTACATCTTGGTTTTTTGGGTGATCAAAAACTACTGGTTGAAGAAGTATAGGGAGGAATTACATTGTATCCTGTAACCTTTAAAGGTTTCCTAGAATGCTAACGACTACCATGTCCTATAAAAGCCACTGTGTACAGGGTTTATAGACTAGTCTGAACCCACTCGCTGTATGTAACCCAAAATGCCAAGGGCGGAAAGTGCATTGAACTAAACTAGTGTAGATGTGCTATGTAGTATGTAAAACCCCAAATTATGCCCCCCCTCTTTAGGGTCGTATGTAACATTGTTGATAAGAGAATGCGGCTCCAAAAGAGGACCAACCACATGAACCCTTAAACTCTACCTTGGAGGTGGAAGGGAATGCACTTGGTAGAATCCAAGGTGTGCAAAAACAAGAAGGATAACCAAAGACAAGTGTTATTACAAACAATAATACATGTATAAATAAATGTGTAATCTATGCAAACAATGTAAAAGCTACCAAGAATAACAGTAATGTTAACATACAAGAAGAAAAGTAAGCCACAAAAAGCGGGTTGTAAACATGGGACATCACTCATGATGTCACAAGAGATGCAAGGTCATCATGGTCACATATAAACAAACAAGTGTGCACACCAAACATAGGGCAAGGACCACATACAAAAACAAATAAGAGTAGAAAATGTAGCAAACAAGTATGGAAGTAAATATCCCTGCATAACAAATGCTGCACATGAAGCACCCATTAGCATGCTAGATGGATAACCAGTATGTCAAAAGTGTGTATAACCAAGTAATGTAAAGTGATAAGAACAAAATGAAACAATAGAACTTATGAGAGATGAATGTGGATGCCCCTAATGACTAGTGTAGGAAGGGTAGAAGGAGAGCATCTGTGCTGCTTGTAAGAGACCTGTATCTATGATCACAAATAGAAAAATATGTGAACACACATGTTTGGATGATATAGATAAATGAAATATAAGTAATCTAAGTAGCAAGTGTAATAAAGTAACCATGAACAAACAAAAGTAAGAAAGAGTAAAAACAACCATAATATGCAATATGTTGTGGATTGATGGAATGGATTACAAGATGGATGGTATGAGACGCTTGCCCCCTGAGTGAATCTAAATGTATGTGGTGAATTTCATTTGGTTTTCTCCCTCAGGAGTCAAGAATGAATCGTAAACACGAGTTTGTCATCAGGATATTGTCGAATAATGTGTGTTGTGTCTAGCACGTTGTGATGACTATGTATGTGTAGTGATGATGATATGCGACATATAGAAGATATGTGTGTAAACCCTATAGCCTAAGTGTATATCATGAAAACATGAATATATAAGTGATGATTTATCTATAAAGTGTGTATCACTACAAGATGATAGAGGAAGTGTGATGTATTCTATACCGTGTGTCACTACAAGATGAATAGTAGGGAGTGGTGATGTAGCCTAAAGTATATACCACTACAAGATGAATAGAGTAAGTGAAGATTTAGCCTATAACATGTGTCACTATCATAGAAATGTTGCATGATGAAATTTCAAATGATAAATGCATGATGAATGTAAGATCCATTTGATTTGTAAACCTTTGGCAGCCAAGTATGGACCAAGGAACTAAAGTGCGTCATAAGGTAGTGAGGGAAATGCAAATAAGATGATGTATTATATGTAATGAAGATGATAAATGACCATGTGATGCGTATGTAGTGTATAGTATTGAATGTAATATGTGTAGTGTACCTAAGAGCGTATAGTATGTAGGATGCAATGCTAGATGAGTATGATCAAGACTAGTATGATGTATGATGTATAGATATGCAAAAATTGAAATGATATGGACTAAATGTAGAATGTTTGAAATGTGATGTGTGGTGTCTATAATGCAGTGTGTGGGGTTCATGTGTAGTAATCCCCCAATAGTCAAGTGTAAATTGAAGCACAAGAGTGTGTCATTGGGTAATGATGACGCTAAAGTATGAACAAATATGCATATGCTAGGATATTGATGCATGAAAACATAAAGATGATAGATGCGTAAATGTGGTGATGGGTGGGGAGAGATGTACTAGATGATATGCCTCCAAGTGTACATGAATGAATGAACTAACCAATAATTGTGAAGGATGAAGGTCCTCCATCTGATGCATGTGATGATGAAAATGTATGACCATGCTCTAAGAGAGGTGGTATAGTAGATAGACACTACACTAATGAATGAATTCTATGCACATTTGATGGATGAATGTATGATGAAGGTCATGACATCACAAAATGTGTCAGTGATGGAGATCTATGCGATGCCGAGTGCGAAGGTGATGAAGACATGTGTGGAATAAATCGAGGTGGTGATCGACGTCGAGAGGTAGAGAATGTCTTAGGAATGAGCCTATACCTATGTGTAGGAATAGCGGAGTGCTGTGATCATGTGGACAATGCGTGAGTAGGAGAAAGAGATATAGATTGTGCTTTAAGCAATGTAGAATGTGATGTGCTAGAGGAAGTAGATGATGTACTAGATACTGTGTGAGGATATGATGACCATGGAGTAGATGGAGGACACCATCAATAGAAATGACCTAATTGTTGTGAATAAATTTAAGTTGCAAATGATTCATAGAAATGATAGATAGAGAGTGACGACTCCAATTGAGATCAAGAAGCATGTCACATCGATCAATTATGTTTCCAACGAGGAAAGGCACAAGCAGAGTAAGAGGACCAACCATAACATGTAGCTTAACAATGCCAACGGGGTTTTTGAAAGGGTACTCAATTTACGAGTGAGGATAACCAATAGCCTTGAGAATTGAAATAGAGCATGTACTATTGGGCCATTATGGGTGAACCTTAGTTTTGTTGATATAGTTCAAACCAATAGATGCACTAACATGTAAATGATTATAAGTAAAATTCACATGATAATCATGATTCGAGAAAGAGATGATTGGTGGTGAAGCATCAGTATATGGGATCAAAATTTTTGGAGCCTTTGATGCAGGAGAAGGCATTACGTGATAGACATAATTAGCAAAGGAATCAATTGTTTTTGTATTATGTTTTTGTAAGGGGTTATTAAAGATATTTAGTTTATGATTTTCATTATTAGGTGTAGATGTTGTAGAGTCCGGAAGCTCAATTTGACCATTCTTAAGAAAGTCCTGAATGAGATGTCATAGTCGGTAAAAACGATTAGTGGTGTGTCCTATGCATTGATGATAATCGCAATAAGAGTGTTCATAGAAATTGCATCCTTTTAGCCGAGATGGATCTATTTGAAGAGGAGATGGTAATGTAATAAGATTACTATTAATTAGTTATGGTAGCATATCATACAGAGGTATACTAAACTTAGTAAAAGGACATCTGTATGGTTGCAATTGAAGCTCCTTAGGAGTAGAGAATGTGTTTACAATAGTTTTTCCATCTTTGGGTTTAGTTGTAGAAGGCTTAAATGTTTTGTTCTTTGAAAATGTGTGGATGATGATGCTTTCTCCTAGTACTTAAGTTTTCCTATTTCCTGGAGTATGGTCTCACAAAGCTTGAGAGTTTGAAAAAGTTTATCAAATGAAGGAAAGGTCTCAAAGAGAACGCTCTCTTGAAGAGGTGGCAAGAGACTTTGAATGAATAACTCCTAAATCGCGGGATCCGCAAGTATGTTAGAAATCTTAGCTAAATAGTTTTTATATCATAAGACATAATCAGATAAGTGTTCGTTAGACCCTTGCTTGAGTTGTGAAAGTTGAGTATAGGAGATCTTAGACCTGATGTTGATAGAGAAATGTGTGAGAAATACATTGGAAAGATGCATGAAAAATACTACCAAATGGACAGGTAGGTCATAAAACCAACACATTGCATAATATTGCAAACTATGAGGGAAAATATTAACTAGTATCGTGTGATAGTATGCACTCCAGATAAGCTACATGAAATGATCAAATATGCTCTTGTGGGTCACCATGGCCTTTAAATATAGGTAGCTTAGGAGAGATAAAATTAAGTGGAAATGGATAGGCCAATATAGCGGACACGAAAGGAGTATGCAACAATGTTGTAGAGTCTAAAGATTGTGTCGTGTGTGAGTTAGCTAGCTGAAGTTGACGAATTTAGGTTTACAAGTCATGATATGAAGTGGTCAAATCTAGAGAATTCGAAGAAGAACCAAGGTGAAAATTAGGAGTACCAGGGTGAATTTCAAGAGCAGTTGTTATAGTAATGGGAGTAGAGACATTAGTAGGCAAAGTAGAGACCACATGAATAAAAGAAGCAACTATGAAAGTTGAAGTATCATGAGCTCTCTTAGTGGAAAATAGAGCATGCAAGACATGAGGGAGATGAGTAGGGTTTCCACGAAAATCTTGCCAAAAGTTAGTAATAGCATTAAGTTGATCTTGGTCAACATTGGTATCTTTGTCATATAACTTCTCACTATCAGTCGCTTCTATTTCGTTAAGAGAGACATGATGGGAATGGTCAAGAGGATTTTCAGCCATAGATGTAGTTATATCAACCATTAACCTAGAAGTAGGATGGGTAAATGAAGGGAGATCACAATATTAGAGGGACCCAAAACAACCTATAAGCCCTAAAATGGGAATAAAATGAAAGAAGGATGAAATAAGCCCTAAAATGATAAGCAATGAATGAAGATCCTATAAGCATGGAGATTAGGTTCACCAAAATGATTAACTAAAAATTTGGAATAATAGTAGTTAATTTAATCTAGAATAACATGTGTAAATACAATAAATAAATGCAGTAAATAACTATAGAAAGGAACCCAAGAAAATATGAAAATGGAAACGTTGAACCCTAGAGTACTAAGAGAGTTAGAATGAACTCAGTTGATTAGAGGAGCTTGATGGACTGTGTCACATAAGTTACCAGAGAAACATGAAGTAGGAACAACTATGTAGATGCCCCAAAAGGGAAGGATCAAAGACATCTGGGTGGACTGGAGCACCTAGAGAGGGGATAGGGCACCTGTGGGTACCCTAGTCTATAGAATGGGCATCTCGGTCTTTGTGAAATGTCAAAAACTAAGTTTCATAGGTTATGTAAGTGATTTGAAAGCTTCGTTGTCTATCACATCAAGTTCATTGCACTACGCCAGGTGTCACTAATAACCCAATATGAATATAAGACCTAGAAAAGACCAAAAGAAGTATCAAAACCCTAAAAAAATGCATATGAATAAGTCAGACTAACCTTAACTGCCACAATAGTGGGCTTACAAACTAAGCGTTGCACTACATTTTAAACCCAAATGTAGTTCAGGTGTGTGTCTGAATATGATTAACTAAAAATGGGGAGTAATTGTAGTTAATTAATTTAGAACGACATGTAAATACAATAAATAAATGTAGTAAATGACTATTCAAAATAACCCAAGCAACTAATCTATTGAAAGAAGAAACCCTAATATGTAATAGAAGTATGGAAATGAATTAGTTGATTTGATGAGCTTGTAGGATTGTGTCACAGAATAAACAGAATAATCTGAAAGTAGGAACAATTGTGTAGAGGTCCTAAAAAGGATAGATTTGGACCAATTCTCTATAATGGAGCACCTAGAAAGGGACTGGGGGGTTTGTGGGCAATCTGGTTTCCAAAATGGGTGCCTTGGTCTATGAAAAAGGTCAAGAACTAAGTTTCACAGGTTCAGCAGGTAGTTTGAAACCCTCGTTGTGTGTCGCATCCGATTCATTGCATTGCGCCAATTTTCCCTAATAATCCAAGATGATAGAAAGACTTAAAAGGAACCACAAGAAGTATCAAAACATTAAAAAAATAAGAATGTAAATGAATGGGTTAGACTGACCTCATTTGCCACAACATTGGGCTTACTAACTAAGTGTTGCACTACTTTTCTGACCTAATTGTAGTTTTGGTATCTATGTGCATTATGTGCCCTAGGCGCTCTTGTGCTAGTCATACTTTGTGAAGTAGCGAGGAATAACTAGATGTAAAAATGTAATAAAATGGTGGATGTAATAGAGTAGAAATCCCCTCCTATACTTGTGTGATGTAGATGAACTAGTCTTGTTGTTTGTGATGGAGCTAAATGAATGCAATAATATCGAAATGCCTTAGATGAATGCAACCCTAGGTAGATGATAATAGTGACTAGTGCTTAGTCCCTCATTAAGGTCTTATAGCTTTATATTTATATGGTTCTCTTAATCTAATTTTGTAATTAAACCTGAAATGGACAACCACGAAAAAGATAAGAAGCTGAAACGACTAGAAAGTTCCCAAAAAGTGGCAAGAAAGTTTTAAAAGGATTGGAGTGCCCCTGGTGGGATTAGAGCGCCCATGGGCGCTCCAGTACAAGATTGGGTGCCCTAGTAAAAGCTAAAATTACGTAAAACGATGAAATATCAATGTGCATGTGGGTGCAAGAGGTCGAGAATGGAAAAAGAAAAGAAAATAAGATGGCCAAAAGACTTTCTTCACTAAAAAACCTTCTAAATAGTAGTATGAGACCGAGACTAAATAATGCCTATAGTGCATGATTTTGTGTCTATATTTTCCCCCACTTTATGTTGGTGAGTGAAAATCTTAGTAATATAAAGTAAATAGAGATGCATACCTAATGTCCATGAAGACTGTAGTAGAAAATGCTTTGAAGGACTAGACAAAGCGTGGAATGAAAAAAAGATGATGGAGCATGGAAACTAATGATGAAAAAGTGATGAAATTGAACCTAGGGAAGAAACACGTGTGTAGATGCTGATGCGTGTGATGTAGCTGCATGGTTATTATGGTGTGTCCTGCCTCGAAATGTTGTTATTGACATCGTTGTTATTGTTTCCCCCATTTGATTGCTTGTTTCCCATACGATCAGACCTATAAGGAGATCATGATCAAGTAGTCAAATATGTATGTTATTGTTTCCCCGCACCTCTCAAGTTTGATCTCAATGCTAAGAAGTATGATATTATTCCTTAGCTCCTCACTCATCAGTTGATCCACTTTCCATCTACTCATTACTATCCTCATTATCAACTAGAAAATAATCAAGGTCATCCATATTATAATTATCATCAAATCAATGGACATAAAGAAAATAATTGCTATGCTCTCAAACAACAAATTGGCCACCTTAAACATTATGGTATCATTTAATTTGCTACAAAAAATAATGCTACATGTTCATCTCCAATTGCTACATCCCAATGGGATCCTAATTAGATTCATCTATGTCTCATGAGCATCATGTCATCATTACTAATGTTCCTTCTACAATAAGTTAAGAACCTCCTAAAAAACCTCCTATAAAAATTGGTCCAACCACTCCTCTTCTCAAGTCTTCTACAACATTATCAATCCCACATAATTTTTCACCATTCAAGATCCCTCCCTACCATACTCCACTTCCATTTCCAATTATTTTTGTCAAACAAACTATTCCTTATATTGATGGCCAAGACACATTTCAAGCTCCACCACCATGGCATGGTCCTTCTCACATTGCCACACAGATCTCCATAAATCACATATGTAGGGGGCATCATATCTTCTCCCCTCCTTAAAATTCTATCAAATGTCTCTATCATCTC
Source organism: Taxus chinensis (assembly GCA_019776745.2). Lineage (NCBI taxonomy): Eukaryota > Viridiplantae > Streptophyta > Pinopsida > Cupressales > Taxaceae > Taxus > Taxus chinensis. The sequence goes on along the minus strand of CM034150.1, from coordinate 278,036,107 downwards.
ATGCACTTAACTCTCCACGCTTAATGTTTAATATTTATCAAGCATCACTATAAACCCCTTAATACCTCCCTCATATCATCATTACCCTATGAAGAACTCTAGTTCCACAGTTCATACTTGACTGCTGAGGTTATAAATATGAAATGAACCTAACCTTCTTATACAATTCACACTTTGGGATTCAGGATCTATCTTTCTAACATACAAAATTTCAAACCATTTCCCAATGAAAAAACCTTGTTATACGGTTCATTCTTGACCATCGAGGGGTCTTTTACAAATGAACCTCATCTCATACATACAAATTTTCTGGGGGGTACACTAATTCTATCACATTCACACATTACATTCTATTCCATTCCACTCATTCACAACATATTACATATCTTGGTTTCACTTACTCTTGCTTGTTTATACTTACATGTACACTTTTCTTACTATGCTAGTCAAATATTCAGTATGTCATTATCTTTTATATATACACATGTGCATTCACTTGGTCTTTACTTGTGAATGTAGAATTCCTATAGATATTTACATGCCATAATGATACTTGACACGATACCTTTTACCAGTCCCACTAAGGATCCTGGGGGTGTCTAATTTCTCGGACATCACATGTGTTATTATTCCATTATATACTACTACCTATTCTTACTAGCATATCACTTTACATTCATATTTACATGTCTTGACATACTTTTTATCTTTCTAACATGTTAATAGGTGCTTCATGTGCAACATTTTCTTTGTAGGATTATATGCCACCAAGGTTGTGTGATTCAACTTACTTTCTATTGTTTGCCATTGTATGCTATTGTTTGCAGGCTATACTCTTTGTCTTGTGTGCACACTATATGATTTTTTCAACTTCGACCTTGGTTGTCTTGTGACATTGTGAGTGATGTCGCATGTCTAAAACCCACTTTTCATTGTCTAGTCTTCTTACTTGTTACAATGTCTTCTATTGCATGTTTTCTAGCATTTTCTACTAACACATCTATTTAGCCACTTTATTTTCATGTGCCTTGGTTACTACCATGCACATCCCCTCCCCTTGTAGGGACACAATTTCAGATTATCATCTAGTTCTCTCCTTTGGGCCACATTTTCCAAGTGACGTTGCATGCTCCCCAAACGAGGGGGGAATACATTGGGTAAATTAGTTGCCCCATACAACACCTTAGAACTATAGTACATGCCTACACAATATAGGAACAAAACAAAATATAGTTATAGAAATAACCTTGGGTCCTCATTTCAACACAGAATTGAGTGCCTAGATATAAACACTAGCACTTGGGCACTCTTGACCTCTCTTGGGTGCCTATGTCCTAGGATAAGATATAATTATTTTATCATATCTACACAGTTTTCAGTAGTTCACAAATCATCTCTCATAATACAAGAACATTCCTACAATAAGTAGAATGAATTATTTCTCCATTTCAACTTGGAATAATCTAAAACTAATACGGTACAACTCAGAACAAAACAAGATCATACACTCTACAATGGTGTATAATTGGGAAAGAATCATGAAAGGGGAGTAACACTAGACATATATCCCCAAAGCTCTTCTATCGTGACATGAGATCACCCAAAAAACTTGCACTTGGCCTGAGATCGCCCAAAAAAATTGTTCTTAGCGTGAGATCACCTAAAAAAAGCACTTTTGGTGTGAGATCACCCAAAAAACTTGCTCTTCTACAACATTTTAAGGACATTTTCTATCCTTTTCACTCTTTATAAATCAGGTGCACACTTTCCTTTTAGTACTTTTTCACATTTACATGCTTTTACATACTTTTACAAGATTTTTCATAATGCATGACTTTGACTACTCTTTTTCTCTTCTTTTGGAGGTCCATTTTTAATATGCAACAAGAAGTAACCCTAAATCAAGCACAACATGTACAACATAGTACAACACATACACAACACCCCTAGGGCCACTTCCTCTTTCTTAGATTTTATGCTTCATTTTTAATCAATTCAAAATTTTGGTTTTCCACTCGGAACTCATTTCACCATCGCACTCTATATGGTTATTAGGTACACATATTCTAACTACCTTATGTTATCAAGTATTAACTCAATAACATAAAGTGGTTGTAAATGTAGACATGAAATCATGCACTTGAGTACATTTCTAGGTCATAAAAGCATACTTGCATTCATATGATTCCTAAGCAAGAAAACTAGTAATTGAAAGCTATCTTTGGCCTCTATTATTTCATTCTTTTATTATATTTGGTCTTACACACCTTACAACCTAGTCTAAAATTTATTGCTTTATATTTCATGACCCTGGACACCGGTGCCTAGCTAGGATGTGAATGCTTAGGCACCCTCATCCCCTCTGGGAGCCCTGACCTATTTCTATCTTACTCACTTATTTTAGGTCTCTTTTATCTTTTGGGCATCTTATTTTCTTATGAACCGAACTTCCAGTTGACAATCATGAATTCAACCAAGGGAATCATATAAATACAAAGATATGTGACCAAAATAAAGGACCAAGATCTAAGCATCTATTATCATCACATTAGCTTGTATCCAAAAGAGCACTAAAGGAATCCATCTAGAATACATTCAAGGGACAAGGGAATGAATTTTCAACATACACAACATAGGAAGGGGAAGTTCATTATTCCATCAACACATATATTTACATTGGTACATCTACCTATCACCCGTTATCAAGTGCACTTATACAGGGGCTTTCTAGGGTATGATTCTTTCAAACACTGACAAGAACTACATGGATTTTGAGATGTAGTGAAATGCTCGATCGTAAGTTCAATCAGTTGGGTGACCATCAGGATCATTCTGAATCCCCATATTGTATCTTTTCTTTTTAGGATTTGATGTAGTTTGAGGGTTTTACAAGTCAACATCTCTTTGCACGTTACAGGAGAATTCTGTGATGAAAGTGAAAAAAATAGGTGAATAACAATGAATACCAATGATACTTGTGTGATAATAGAAAAACCAGGTTCCGAGCTCCTGCATAGTCATAGGTGCCTAACAAAGGTTTCTAGCATATAGGCACCCTTTCCCCATTCCAGGTGACCTATTCCAGCTTCATCCGATAGTTTAAGAATTTACTGAACATTATTTTGACAATATTCCCTTCCTATTCATCAGTTGTTATAGTCCAGATGACCTTCAAGGAAGCATAAATAAACTAAATCACTCTTTCCATCTCTTTCAATTAGGGTTTTCTATTTATCTAGCTTATTGTTTTTGTCAAATTTGTATCTACCAGCTATATATCAATCTTATATAAGTTACTCTATAATATCTAGGGTTTAATTTTAGCATTTCCATTTTTGTTAAATCAGATTGTTGCACTCTAATGGAATTGAATATGTGCTCCAAGTAATAAACAAGAGATTAGCCAATATCCAAAAATAATGTGCATAAGTAAAAAATTCTAACATTATCATAGATTAAAAAAGGGGCACTGTTATTACCAAATCACACCACCCTTTGATTACTTAGCATGTGACTGTTTTAAGGAAAGTAGAGGGTGTTGTGATTTGGTGATAACAGTTCTGGCATGTCCGGTGTGATAATTTTGTGGAGCCTTACATCTTCATTTCAACAAGTTTGTGTGTTCTTATTGGAATCTCAACATTTGGAGGCACATTCCAAGCACATATGGCAACTCCACTGATCCAAATGACCCATTTTATGAGTTGTAGACCATTATTTCAGTCTATTTCCATCTATTTTTTCCCATACCTTTCATTTTACTTCTATCCATGACGTTGTGCAATCATGACTTCATTTCCATCATGGGATTCCTATTTGCAGCAACAACAATGTCATTCAAATTCATCTCCAAGTTATTACAATCCACCTCCAGATCAAATTTATGGTTAAAATCAGAATCAACAGTCTACTTATTCCCATGAAAAAATACATGTTAGTTTGAGTATCCATCAAACTATGAATCTGTCAAAAAGCAAGGAGTATGCAGATTTTGGAGGCCATCCCACATCTAAAGATGTCTGTTTGCAGAGAAAGGTTCAAGAGTTGAAGCTGAGCATGGTGTTGATAAAGAATAAGGAGACACAGAAGGCAACCCAGATGGGTTTCAACATTCCATGTCCATGGACTAGCTCTATACCAAGTAAGTTTAGTCCTCAAGAAAAGATGCATTTTATAATAAAAACATTGATTCAAGTTGGAGATTGAATCAAAAAGAGAGAGGCTTATGAATCAAATGCTAGATAACCCTATCAATGGGAAAACCCTACATTACCATCTCACAGCCTTCCCACTCCCCAACCCATTCCAAATCAACCTAAACCTCGTTTCCCTAACTTTCTACTTGTTGTCCCCATTGTGAATTCCACTTCTTCACCTTCTTCCCTTCCATCCCATCTTCAATTCTCTACCCTTTTCTCTTCTAAAACTCCTTCCCCTCCATAGTAACAAGAAATTGAACCTTACCTTCCACCACCAACATTACAAAAATCAGTTGAATCCTGACCCACTCCTCCTCTTACATTCCCAAATCTATTCTAGGAAGAAGAAAATAGGAAAAATCAGTCAAGGAGGGAAGAAAACTGAGGATCCTAGCAAAGAAGAATTAGCACAAAATTTGAGGAATTGGGATGCTAGGTTAAATATCAAGAAAATTCCATTGATGAATAAGCCTTCATTTGTGATTGAGGTTCAAAAACAAGTGGTGAAGGATGAATTTGTAAATGAGCAAGTTCAAGAACAAAATACAGATGATCAACAATCCTTGTGTTCCAAGTGCAATGTTCACATCGGCACTATATTTTCAGAGATTGTTGATCCATCACCAGTTGTAGAATCATTTGAAGAAGAAGAATCAACCCTGAACCCACAAGAAGAGGAGCACATGGAGGAGAAAAAATTAGTTTTAGAGAGCCTACATGAAGAAGAAATCATAGAGAGCTTCTTACTTTCTTGTGGTAATGAAAATTCAGAGTTTCCTCTTCCTTCATCTTTTGTTGAAAATGATTTGATTGATGAATCTACCATGGAGGAAAGCCAAAATATCTTGCTTCCCATAACAGTCCTCAAGAGCAGTGAATGAAAGATTTTGATCTTTCAAATTTCATGTTGGATGAAGAAATTATATATTTAGATCAGTTTTTCCTTCAAGAAGAGAAAGAGAAACTCCTAAGTGATGCACAAGCTTCAAGGAGTTACAATTATTTACCAAGAACTCCATTAAATGTTGCAATGAACCATGAGGAGTTTCATGTTCAAGAGAAAAAGGATGGGGACCATTCCAAATCAGCCATCAAGGAAAAGAATAAACTATTTATAGATGTAAGACAAGATCCAAATCAGCTTGCAAGAAACCACCTTTTCTAGGAAAGTCTACAAAGAGACTCCATTCTTGGAGTTGGGATTCAAAGAAATGGGAAAAATTCATAGACCAGACCTTGCCCAATCAGATATCTGCTTCATTAGATCCAAAAGAGGAATCAAAACTAGTTATGTTCACTTTTGAACATGAGGATGGGTTTCAGAGTTCTAAGGATCATATGTAATTCCTCTCTAAACCAAATGTAGAGCAACTAAAAGAGGTATTTGTCTTATTTCTAGCTGATACCTTGATGAGTAGAGTGAAGAAGCAACTCCATTTCAGTTTTTCACTCTCATACATGACCATGTTCAGTGCTAAATTAGTCACATGGTCTCAATTTGTGAGGAAGGGAAGCTAATTCTCCTTGCCAGTCTCAGGATTTGTTTCAGTTTCTCTTGCCTCAGGTTATAGTAGAGTAGGTAGATTTTTTTTAAATAGAAGAAGTGCTTGTGCACACTATGCATGTTTCCACTTGGAACATGTATGATCTTTCCCTTTGTACATATTTTTTGTGGTATTTTGTTTCTCTTGCACAGTCCATTTTAGAAAGGTAATGTTCATGGGGAAATCAGTCCTTTTTAGGAAGTTCCGACTGCACTCCATAATCAACGTATGTTTCAAACTTCTACAATGCTTCGTCTTTTTCCATGATTCAATTCAGTTTTTTTCAAAAGTTGGCAAAGATCATATAGTTTGAGTAGTTTCAAAGCTTTATTCAGAGCTCCAACGATCATTTTCAAACAATCCCAGTTCATGCTAAGCTCATAACAGGCTCGGGGTAAGAAATTCAAAAGTTCAAATTAGTGTTTAAAGTTTTGGGCTTGACTCCATGCCCAATGGAATGTATAAAGGCTACTGATATAATCTAATAGGAAGATTACCTCAAGATGTCACCAAATTGTTATTCGAAATTACCCCCCCTGAGTTAATTTGGATTTAACAACTTTAAAAATGGACTTAGCCATTTTTTCAGGCTTGTGACGGTCATACGAGTGTCAAATTTCCCTTCCCAAATGCACTAGTTGTTGGTATTCAAAAAATCATGGGATCACAATCTAAAACATTGACAGGCTGGTTATAAAATTTGAATGACATTCAAATGCCCGTCAAAATCAACATCGGTATCAGTAGGGACACATAGCCAAAGCTCAACGGTCTAGGCCTAAGGGACTGTTGACAACTAACTAAAAATCCAAAAAGTTTCTAAGTTCCCCATACTTAGAAACTGTGATGTGAAGAGCTACATAATGCTATTTCATTAGCTTGCATTTGAAAGAATCAAAGGACACGAAGGCTTAAGGAAAATTTTTCAACCCGAGGCTGCGTGGAGTTATTTCATTGGCTAAGACTGACAACACAAAGGCATGGATCTTTCCTATTGTCTCGCACTTCACATTTTTTAGAAGAGATTATAAATGTTCCAATAAAACATCAAGGCATGGAGCTTCCCCATTGGCTAATGGTTCACAAATTTCATAGGTTTAGAATAAAAAGTAATGACATGTGAAGTATGTGGAACCTTCCCATTGGTTCACATTTCGTAATGGTTAGTCGAGGGGAAAATTATGAAGAAAAGCGGTCATTTCATCGGCTCACATTTCTAGGGGTCTTACAAGGTTAGGAATGTGAAAGAGCATGGATACCTTTCATTGGTCCACATGTCATAGGGATTGAAAAAGAACAAGGACATTTTGTTAGTGCAAAGAGGCATGGTAGCATTCTATTGGTTCGTATTTTTTAATATGGTGGAATTTTTTTAAAGCCAAAGCAAAAGCCCACAAAAGGTGAAGAAGAAAGGATAGATGGAGAACGTGGAAGTAAAATCCCGATATTGTGACCCAATGAGGGAATGTCACTTGGAAAAAGGTGAAGCAAGTACACGTTGGTAGAGGCTAATCTTGAAACCAATTAGAGGTTGCCACATGTCAAATTTTTGTGCCTCCCAATAGGAAAATCTTTAAATGGCCATATCTTTTGATCCTGAGCTTGAAATCAGACAATTTATATTGTTGGAAATATCTCATCGAAATATTCAATTTTCCATCATAAAAATATGATTTTGGTGGTGTTTAATGGTGTAAAAGTGCAAAAAAAATTTGAAAGGAAAAAAGGAATATTTGGGCACACAAATGATCAAATTAGGTAGCTCAACCACTATAATTGATGAAGCATGGCTTCATTTGCTCCTGCAAAAAGAAATATGTTGAATGATGGCTCTGTAAGGTTCCCATATGATTTGCAGAAGACTTTAATATAAAATTTTAGTGGTTGAAGTCCAAAAGGTCGTGCCCCTTCTCTTCTCTTGCTTCTCCCTCTAATTGATATAAATTGTAAAAGGAATGACTCTTGAAAGGGGGATGATTCTGGTAGAAAAATATACCATTTTTTGGTGAAACCAATGTGCTATAGGCATTTGTAGAGGGATTATTGCATGATGATCTTGGCCTTTCTCTTGTAATAGAATGATTTGTGCATATTAGTGAAGCAATAAATGCAAGTTGTGTATGTATCTTCCCTTGTAGTGTTTATTTGCATTCTCCTTGTCTCTTTATTTTTATTGCAAGTGTATAATGTCTCTCTATTTGTTGTGCAAAGTTCATTATAGTTGTGCTTCTATGGAAATGATGTTGTGAATGTTGTTGGTAGATTGTGGAGAACTGTCATTACCCTTTCTAATCTACAATTTACTCTCATTTTCACCCATTGGAGAGTTTTTATCACACCCCTCTTTTGGTGCATCACCTTTGTAGTGTAGTTTTCTTTCATTTTCATGCTCTTTCTCTCTCCTTGGTCCTTTGGAAATTGTAGGATAGAGATAGCCGGGAGTTTTGTTTCAACAGAGTTAGCTTACACTATATTAGGAAGAGGAACCAACCTTCTATAGATAATCACTTCAATTGCAAGGTCCCACACCTTGAAGCAATTCCATGTTACCCAATCACACTATTTTCCTTAACACACTCACATGCTAAGCAATCAGAGGGCGCTATGATTTGGTGAGAACATGTACATATAGGAGTGTTGTATAACTCCCATACCTGGACTCATCATACCTCCACAAGGGAGAAATGATTTACATTCCATAAAGGGAAAGTAACTCCTGTATGATGTACACTAATGTATATGACAAATTCTATAACATAATTTGTCATATAACGCTGAATAACAACCTAGACCTATGATATCACCTAAGTGAGATGACTCATCATGGGTGAGGGAAATTCACCTTATTAATAAATAATAAGTAGATAATATCCCTCACACCCCCTTCATAAAATCTTAGGTAGAGGTAAGGGAAGTCAAAAGAAATGACAACTCCCCTAGATAACCTAAGAAAGATGCATTGTATGGGTCTCGTCCCTGACAACTAAAGTCTTGATAAGGTAACCATGTACAAACATCAATATTTTTAGAAAATAAGAAGAGGAGAAGAGAAATGGGTCCTAGTAACTAGGTCTGATGAGGTACCTATGTATAATAAGATTGCAAGTAATGTAGGAAAACCACAAGGGAAAAACATCCACTTATAAGAGATAAAATACTCATCTAAGCAACCTAAGAAAGATGCGTCAAATGGGTCTTGAAAATTAAGGCTTGATAAGGTACCCATGTAGAAAATAAAATATTTCCTACAAGAAGAATTTGAGGATAAGAATATAAATAGCCAAATTCTCCCAAAACTGATTTTTGACGAACTCCCATGGAGTATGAAGGACCTAAAAATCAATAATCAGTGGCGAAGGGAGGAGGAACAAGAGGTGTCTTTGAATGTAGCTCAACATGTAAAGGAGACAATATATCAAGTGAGGTAGAGATAATCATACCAAGATCTATAAGGTGAGAGTCTACAAATATAGATACATCATCAAGAGGGTTGAGTTGTCGAGGAAGATAATCTTAAAAATTTGGATGAACCTGCTGCTGTGGAGAATATGTGGAAGTTGGTGTAGAAGAAAATCTGATCTCTGAAGTGGTAGAAGGTGAATGAGAAGATGTGACATGGTGATGTAGGTATCCTCAAGAATATTATCCAAGTTTAAATCAAAGAAATAAATGTCCTATTGAGGAGGATTGCAGGAAGCTTGTGAAGAAGCAACACTGAAATCTACAGAAGAAACAGGTAATGGAAGGATCCCTATGCCAGAATCAATAGAATATAAAGATGTCGGTGAAGGATAAATACAAATACTTGATGCAACGTGTGAGGTGGGTGAGTAGTCAACTGAGGAATCCTGTGGAGGAGAATTTAGAGGAACTTTAAGAGGAGAAACACTGGATTCTAATTAAGCAACATGTGTTAGAGAAACTACATCATAAGAGAATGTGTCAGAATACTCACTATCGTCCATGGGTGAAAAATCAACTAGAGAGCCATCATTGTCTGAATAAGAGTCAACATCTCTTTGTATATGTCTAATGAATTTGTAATTAATGTGTGGGAACTTAGTGAACACAAGTTGACGTTGAAGATCTTCAGGTATAGTAAGACAAATAAGACCATATGTCATGTCAATTTTGTTCAGCCAGTCATTATGATGAATGCATTCAATGGGTTTAGGAGAAATCCCAAGGATATGGGGTACCACATCATGCATGACGTAGTGATCCAATATCCCATTTTTCCATGGAAAGTAGTTATCTAAATTCAGTTAAACTATAAAATGATGAAAGTTGAAAGCCATGAAAAAATAAGCCTTCAAAGAAAACTAGTTTAACTCCCCTATTTGTAACACTTTATAAACATTCTGTAGGTTACAATTAGGTTCATTCACATGGTATGAAACGTATGGTAACTCACCTTACAATCAACATAATAATGCGCAAGTGTGGAGACCATAATGTGTTTCGAAACATGCAACCCGAAGTGATACTGTAACAAGCACAATAAAGGAAAAAATGGGAAGAAGAGAAAAAACTAAGGTCCTAAGTGAGAAAAAGTGTCTCATGTCACTAGAGAAACTCCCTTACTGCAAGGTATTGGTAGATGCACTCACTAGCCTGCAAGCAATAACAAAAGTGAATACAATGCAAGAACAACTCAAAATAAGCCAAATGGCCTTCAAAAAGCAAGAAAGGCGTTCTAGAAGGCAGAAAAGGAATCGAGAAGGTGCTACACACTTTAGAAAAATGTTAACAATATGAAAAGTCCAATAACACTATATTTTACAATTTTAATTTTTCCAATTAATTAATTATTTAAAAATTAATTTAAAAATTAAAAGGGATTTTAAAATATGATTTTTTTAAAATTAAAGACCTCCTAAATTAAACTAAATGACCTTCCTTTTAATAATAATTTCCTCCTTAAAAAATCCCTACTTTTAATTTAATTTAAAAACAATGTTAATAATAGTTATAAGCTAAGTTTAAATTAATAAAGCTAGGTATTGATTCAAACTTTGGGTTAAAATGAAATAACAAGGCTTAACAAAGGAAAAGTGGGCTTAGTAATATGGAAGGTAAACAATAACCATCAGTCAAGGAGAAGGCCATGTGGAAGGTGGAGGAGGATAAGGTACTCACCTTGGCTAGGAGACACAGGGATCGATGGAGGAAAGTGAGATATAATGATTGTAAAAAGTGGAGATATAAAGCGAAGGAAAGCAGTTACTATTCCAACAACATAACTAGTAGGCTCGGTGCATGATAGGGAGCACAAACATTGGGCTTGAGGTATATAGTTGACAAGGTTTGGTGTGTAAGGAACATTGAACAGATATGTGGTAACAACCAAAGGAGTGGGAAGCAAGGTAGGCCCACACAACAATGGCTTGGGGAAAGGTCAAGAAAACCAACACATGAGAGATGGATTGGAGCAAGGGCACGAGTAAGGAAGGCTTGCACAAGCTGAGGGAGGAGGGTGATGTGAGGAATGGCTGGTGGACGAGCCGAGCAAACTAAAAATAGGGCGAGATAGGAAATAGTCAGACTCAAGAAAATGAGCTGACACATAACAAAGAGGGCAGATCTAAAAAAGTTGGAAGATGCAAGAGCTAATGAATCAAGAACCATAAAAAAAATGTTCAAAGAAAAGAAAACCAACACACAAATCACTAGGGGAGACAACTTGGGTAAGCAAGAAAACTCAAGCTGAGCCCAAAACCACCACACAGTCAATGTACATAGCTAGGTTCGAGCCGAGAAGAGTAGGGACACATGCCCATCAACATACCCCCGAGCGAGCTCAAGTAACAATCAAAGACTCAAAATAAAAAAAAGCCAAAGAAATAATGACCAACACACTACCAAAATCAGCCAACTCATCGAACCAGAGCACACTAACTCAAAGACAATGCAAACAATAACCCAACCCAACTCACCAGGAGAAAACACAACTCACTAGTTAAACCAGCTTGCAAGGGAGCTCACTGATCTCTGTAGGAGCTCAACTGAGCTAGAAGAAGAGAGGTAATCATGGTAAAAAATTCAAAACAACAAAATATGAGGCAAGGGCTGATTCCAAAAGGCTATTTGTCAAGAAAATTGAAAATTTTAATTAAAAAAAAAGAATAAAACCAATAATATAAATACCTCTAAATTAGTTTTTGCACCAAATGTAGTTGTAGATAGCTAAATGTAGTGGCAAAAAACCTGAACCTGCACATTCACAGAACCCAAGAAAACACAAACTCCAAAACAGAGTTTTAAAACCATATTAGTAAAAATAATAAAGGATTAAAAATAATTGCACAACAATTATAAAGCGAAACCAGAAGTCATAGTAACAATAAAATTGTGAGTACACGGTTACCAAAAACAATGCTTTGATACCATATAAGAGGGGGCTTGAAGATATCATGGAATGATGTGCACATCGACAATGTTGCACTCGAAAGATAACGTGAATTTCCTATAAGTCATTAGCAAGAAAAACATGAACTCAAATAATGGTGAATCAAGCACGTTTTCCAATACAATCCAAAAATTACACAAGGAGAGAAAAACGTGAAATAAAGAGTAATTAACAACTAGAAAAACAAGTAACATAATTACCAAGACTAGTGAGATGGAGCTTTGAGAACCTAATGGAAGCACGTGAACATCAAGATTGTTGCACTCCAATGGAATCTAATATGTTCTCCAAGTAATCAACAAAAGATTAACCAAGAACCAAAAATAATGTGCATAAGGAAAACAATCTAACATTCTCATAGATTAAAAAGGGGTACTTATAGGATTGCTATGTAATTCCTATGTTTGAACTCATCATACCTCCACAAAGGAGAAAGAATTTACATTCCATAAAGTGAAATTAACTCTTGTATGATGTGCACTAATGCATATGATAGATTCTATGATAGAATTTGTCATATAACCCATAGTGATAACCTAGACCTATGATCTGCCCTAAATGAGATGACTCACCATGAATGAGGGAAATTTACCTTATTAATAAATAATAAGTAAATAATATCCATCAGACCAACAATATGAACACAGTATATAAGGTTTTAGACAAACAAATAGTGATGTTAAATCAAAATTCATAGAATGATGCCTAAAGATAAATGATTTGTTTTATTAATTAATATTTCATGGATGAATGACATATCACATTTTAGAGATGAGCAAGTAAAGAGAGAGATATAAATATGTGCTAATTGAGATTAGAATGTGAAAATTTATCTTATCGAGGGAACAAAGGTAAACTTGTCATTACTAAAGGATAATTTTCCTAATTAGAGTGTCTACATATTCCCCCCATTGAGTGTGTAATTGAAAATCACATGCTTAAAGGAATAACATACCTAAGTGTGAGCACACACTCTATCTTCAGTCAATAGTTGTCTTCTGATGTGTTGGTGTTTGCATGCTCCATGGTGAAACCTACAATATACAGAGTAGTTAATTTCCATAATATAAATTGAATTGTAATTTAAATACAAATATTTCTTGTAACTTTGAGTTGAGCATGCACAAAGTTAAATAAAATATAAGTAAAAAATGTAAAGAATACACATGCTTTTTTTGTAAAGGGAGAATCTATCATTTGTGTTGTGCTTTGCAGTTTCACATTTGTTGTTGAAATGCTTAAATGGTGATTAGTCCCCAATTGTACTAAAGGAGAACCCAAACTGTTGAGGTCATGCAACCCAAACCTAGAGAGAGGGGGGGGAGAGAGAGGTATTAAATCACCTCATTAAGAAGGAAGAGTAGTGTATCAAAATATCTAATAACCTTGATATATTCCCCCACAACTATGAAAGAGGATAGGAAGGACATCCTATGAATAAATGAGTCACTTCAATACCTTCCAAAACCCCACATACCACACCATTACAAATAGATCTAGGTCTATTTTTGTAAATAAACCATAGATTTGAAAAGGAATGGATGTATCATGCCCCTATTATGTGTTGTAAAACTGAGTCTAAGTATGTCAATGCTGAAATAATGTAAAGGATAAGAATGCCTACACCCATAAAAAATATTGTTATAATTGTATTTTAGTAATGCAATTAATAAGGGATGAAGTATTCATGTCCCTTGAATTCTTCTCTAAACTATGTTTAAATAAGTTCCAAATTTTTGTAACTACATTTAATAATTTGAAATTTATGATTTTTTGTGTGTATTTGCTCCCAGTTAGGAACGTCTAGTAGGGTCTAGACTATATATGTACTTATTTTTGAGTATTTATGCATGTGTCCTATAATCTACTTATGTTATCTATATATGCACAATATATCCTGATAAATTTTCTCTTTTGAGGCACATGTGATACCGCATTTGAGTGTGTGGATCAAAATAAAATTTGTGTACCCATGTCGAATAAGTATGATAATATTCATTAGATCACATGGAAGGTTGTAATGGTGGCCGCCATTGCCATCTTTTTCCTATAAAAGGGGTTGTTCTTAGTAGAAACCATGACACACCAAGAAAGAATCATGAAACACACAAAAATAAAGAATAATAATAGTACATGTGCATGGATTAAAGTGAGCATAAAAATTAAGATATAGTCAATCAAGTTAACCCAAACAATAACATAGAAAATAGTCACATTAAGGCATAAATTCACAAACATGAGATACCTGTAGTGTGATGTAGGGGCATCACTTTGTGTAAATAATCAAAATTTTCTTTTTCTAGTTGTCCTTGGTTGTGAAGGTCCATTTGGGTGATCATGGCATGTTACTAGTCCATTTGGACTCTTCTAGCATTGTAATAAGTGGTGTTTGGGGTTTCCCTCCAAAACCACATCTCAAATGTTTAAATTTGTCTCTGTGTATGTTATAGGTTTAGGAGTTAGCATAGGTTGAATAAATTATTTCAATGTGGTAATGGAATAATTTTACATGCTATATAAGGTCATCATAAACCTCACATGGTTTGTTTTGACTATGATTATCCTTACCATGGTGAGTTAGTTGGATGTGAACCCTAACTACCTATTTTCTCACAAATATTGTAACATGATTAAAATGAAATAAAGAGGAAGAAGTGAAAAGTTTTAAAGAAGGAGGAAGGGGTGTGTTTTTCATAGAGATAAGGCTCAAGAACCTATATGAATTCCACAGTTTTTTTAGTAAAATGGTTCTTGAAAGAAAAAACTACGTATGAATGATAAGATATGACATTGTGGTTGAATGTTTGAGAAATTATGAATTAATCTCATTTGAATATAGTGTGTGAATGATAATACAGGTGAATGAGGTTTGAGAAGACTATTGAAGGACATGAAAGAGGTATGAAAGGTGTTTATAACTCTATGAAGACAATAATAGGTAACAAGTATTGAATAATTTTGTAAAGGTAAGATTATGTATGATGTAGCCTAGAATATACCCACAAATCACAAGGCGCGCTTACACATCACTTAGCCAGAATTGAGTGCTCACCCAAAGCATGCAAGGGTACCAAGTCCCTCTTTAGATTTACTTGTTCAAAATGTTAGCATGATTGTACATGTATATATTCATATCCATAACAAATAATCAATTAAACCACAATAAATGAACTAGATCTAGATCTAAACCACATAAAAGATTTAATAAACAATGATCATAATAAGATTTACTATGCAAGAACCAGATTCTGTCACATCTAACACCAATATCCAGCCAATATGATCCATTATATTAAATACTGCAAAACATAGAAGCTTTATAAATTCAAGATACAGTTTTCATGGTTATGCACACTAGAAAATCTGTAGCATAACTCTACCATAATTGGTGTCCTCTAAGATGTGCAAATTGACACACACACACACACACACACACACACACAAGGGTGGGGACTTTCCCTTCACCGTCTATGCACCTTCCAAAAATAGACTACATACTAACAATAGCTCTATATGCATTTGTAAGGGAATACAAAAGCATACATGTACTTTAATAATAGATTTCCTATAGTTAACTCTAAGTAGAAATCCTATTATTAGATAAAGATCCTATATGGCGCTTGAACTATTGCATATCCCAAAATAGCCTCTCGTAAGCTACAAGTCTTCATGTTTATCATGTTCTCAATACTCCATCTCCAAAAATAGCCTTGAACCATAAAATTGGATAAGTATTGAATTTAGACTCTTCTGGCACGCTCATGTTCGTCATTGAATTTATGCCTCCCGTGCATTTAGTTTCTGTGCACCCAATCCTTATGTGCTCTTCTTACTTGAGCTATATTCCCTATGCTCAACATTACCCCACACTAACTGTACTGTAGTCCCCAACCAATATGATCCATTATATTAAATACTACAAAACATAGAAGCTTCATACATTCAAGATACAGTCTCCATGGTTATACATGCTAGAAAATCCATGGCATAACTCTACAATAATTGGTGTCCTCTAATCCGTGCAAATCAATACATATATAGGGGTGGGGAATTTCCCTTCACCATCTATGCACCTTCCAAAAATAGGCTACATGTTAACAATAGCTATACGAATTTTCAAGGGAATACAAAAGCATGCAAGTGCTTTAATATTAGATTCCTATGGTTAAATCTAAGTAGAAATCCTATTATTAGATCAAGACCATGCATGGTGCTTGAACTGTTGCATATCCCAAAATAGCCTTCCGTAAGCTACAAGTCTTCATGTTTATCACGTGCTCAACACTCCATCTCCAAAAATAGACTTGAACCATAAAAGTGGCTAAGTGCTGAATTCAAACTCTTCTGGTACGCTCATGTTCCTCAATTAATCTATGCCTACTCATGCATCTATTTTCTGTGCACCCAATCCTTATGCGCTCTTCTTACTTGAGCTATATTCCCTATGCTCAACATTACCCCACACTAATTACACTGTAGTCCCCAACCAATATGATCCAGTATATTAAATACTGCAAAACATAGAAGCTTCATACATTCAAGATACAATCTTCATGGTTATGCACGATAGCAAATCCACAACATAAACCTACAATAATTGGTGTCCTCTAAGTAGTGCAAATCAATACATATTTATATGGGGGTGGGGAATTTCCCTTCACCACTCATGCACATTCCAAAAATAGGCTACATGCTAACAATAAACATACACCTTTTCAAGGGAATACAGAAGCATTCAAGTTCTCTAATAATAGATTTCCTAGGGTTAAATCTAAGTAGAAATCCTATTATTAGATCAAGACCCTATATGGCACTTGAATTGCTACATATTCAAAAATAGCCTTTCCTAAGTTGCAAGTCTTCATGTTTATCACATGCTCAAAAATCCATCTCTAAAAATAACCTTAACCCATAAAAGTGGCTAAGCTCAAAATTCAAACTCTTATGGCGCACTCATGTTCCTCCTCGAATCTGTGCCTTCCAGCGCATCTATTTTTTGTGCACCCAATCCTTATGCACTCTTCTTAGTTGAGATGTTTATCCCATGCTCAAGATTACCCCACACTAACTTCATTGCCATCCCTGGAAATGAGAAATCCCACTTATATCTTTAAAGCAAAGAAAAATGAATGAAATAATAAAGACTCATTCAACAAAAACAATGATTCATCAGTTGACGCTTTCCTCCTCTATGGACAGTATCAATTCTGGATATTCATTCTTAATTTCTACATGCAATATCTACCAATCACTCAGTGCTTCACATGTTCATCTGAGATGTCTATCACAATGGCATCCCATTCATCTTGAGTTATATTTTATTTCTCATTCTGTAGAACCCTAAAAATGTTAGCCATGTTTGACATTATTCCCTTCATGGATTCCATTTTATGCGCTATAAGCTTCCCAATTTCATCTATTCTATGCATGTGTAGATCTTGGGATGTTGTTAGGGCTTCACGATTTTATTTCAATAGAGAAAGTCTATCTGTGTGCCCAAGTGTCTCATCCTTCATAGCCTTCAAGAATGCATTATCTTCTTTAAGGGTCCTCATCCTAATTATTGCGCCTGGAGCTGTGCACATGTTCAAAGCTTGATTCCCCTTCTTAAGCTCATCCTTCAAGGTCTGTAGAAAATATTCATAACTTGTAATTTTTCTGGTAGTACTCACCTTCTCTCTAGCTACTTATTCTTCAGGATGCTTTGGCGCAAGCATACGCACATGCCCTTCATCAATGACCAATTTTACCAGTGTGCGCAAATAGTACATTACAGAGGGGTATCTTTGAGAAAACTGAGACTCTAAATGATGTCTTACCTTCAGAATGTCATCTCTAATTTCTTCATCCATATTGAGAAATGCTTCATTCTTTTCCTCTTCTTATTCCTTTTCTATTTTTAGATGCTCTATTTCTCCATTCTTCTCCTTGATGTATTTGAACAATGATATATTGGTTTCCACTTTATCTACGTTCTTGCACACAACCTCTGTAGATATCTTTACTAAGGCATTTCTTACCTTCTCATCTGACATGGCCATGGGATTAACATTCATGTGTTGGAGATGTGGAGATTTTTTCATTTGATGTGATACGCAAGAATCTTCGCACACATCAAAATTTGGATCATCCATGCGATTTTTCATGGAACAAGATAGTTGCTTCCTAGTGTATGTGTTGGCCAAATCTACATCCATTAACTCCTAGCCATATAAATCCTTCTGCTATACTCTAATATGAAATCAAGAACATATGATTTTACTTGTATCACTTACATATCCCAATGTATGAGTCACGTAATCCTCACTCTCCTTCTCCATTCTCGTTCTCTTTCCCTTAGGAACTTAGGCTCCTGAATCTAGAATTGAGCCTTCTCCTTTTTCAGCTTCTACTTTAGTGCCCTTCAAATCCTCTTCATTATTATTCATCTCCTCATCACAAGGATCCTCTACATTCTTTGGCTATACTAGAGTACTAGGTGCGCTTTCTCCAAACTCATCCTCCTTACCATTTTGAAGCTTCAATTTTCACCTCTTCTTCTTCTAAGGTACTATTTTCTATGGTGAAAGTCTAGCTGACCTTCTCAAAGGATGTGATGACCTATTCCTTGAGTCCTGGTTCTCTTGAGTACCCTCTTAAATCGTTTCTCCTCGGTGAATTTTTTTGTATCAATTACCAATGCACCAGTCTCCAATACTTCCTCTTCATCTTGCTGTAGTAGAGGAGTAGTCGCATGCTTGCTTTCCTTTTTATCAGTTGGCTAACTGTGACCCCTATGCTCTAACCCCCCACATTCTTCATGTAACTCTTCTTCTTCTTCTTCTTCTCGAATAAGTGAAATAGGATGTTCATTTTCCAGAGTGCCAACTGTGTGCTTGCCCTTAGGTGGGACTGGTAGTTTGAATTCATTGTCTACATACTTTCCGTTCTCCATCTTGGGCTTAAGCTGAAGGTATATCAAGGCTACCCCACTATCACCTATCGCCAAACTTACAGGCTTCATAATTATGTCATCAAAGATTAATATTTAAATGTATGCAGACTTACCTAGATAAGTGTACCTCTTCTATAGAGTGGAGAAGTCATAGTCTACCTTATCTGCATTGTATATTAGCTGAAACACATTTGTAAATATGTTAATGCCTGAAAGAACCACGCTATGAAGGAAAAAAGAAATTTTCACCATGGACTTCATGTTCCATCATTTATCATAAAATACGCGATGAAAAAATGCTGGTACACTACAAACTGTTCCAACTTTCCTACCACCGTAGGAAAATCCTTTGGTATCCTCCACTCTTCTTCAATTGACACAAGAAGTTTCTCGTACCACATCTCTACCTTTTTTTTGAATGGGCCACTCATGGATCTTTCACATAAATACTTTTCAAATCTCTCTGCAAGATATTTCTTCTCCGTAGGGCACTCCCAAACTTTATTCTTTAGGCCATCAGGCACTCCAATCTCTACAAATACAAGTGATAGCAAAATAGTGCCAAACCTTATCTTCTCACCTTTGTGTGCCTCCTCAATGATTGTTTCAAAAATGTATCTTGCCAAGTTATAGGTCTCCCCTTTTGAAAATTTCTTTGCAATATGTAGCCACATATTGTTCACTTGTGACCATCTCTCCTGGTCATTCAATTTTGTCAACAAGTGTGTGGCTTCCTATACAATTGGATACTTCCTTAGCTTGTAAATATCCATACCGTGCAGACCTTTTACATAACCCAACTCCTTGCTGGTGGATATAACTGATTCCTTATCAGTTACGTTGGTACTCACCTTTATGCTTGTGATTTTCAAACCTGTCAAATTTCTAATCAAGGGCATTGTAGTCCTCATTCGTCGCCTAACAAAATAGAAAAATTCATCATGGACTCTGCTAGTGAGCCACTGGTAAATATTTTAAATTTTTCCAAAATATGGTATCTTATACAACTCCAAAATTCCTACCTTTCTCAAGGGATTCTCCCTAACATTTTCGTAGACCAACATGTCATCTACTTTGCATTTGTTTGTCTTTCTATTCAACAACACATCCATGTCATCTACTTTGCATTTGTTTGTCTTTCTATTCAACAACGCATCCAACTCCTCTTTGTTATCAGTTGTTCTATAATTGTAATCACTTACTTTTATGTGATGAACATGAGAATCCCAATCATGGCCCATGATTACTTCATCTGGGTACTATATTTCAAAAAACCTACTTTCGGGGGCATCCTCAATCTCAATCTCAACATCCTTTTGTTTCTTTCCCCTTATACTTGCTTTTGGTGCTCATTTGGGTGCCATAATATCTAGAAATATGTGTTCTTTGTGTTGGGAATTCATGAATATGCAATAGTGCTATGATTTAATAACAAACAAAATCATGCACACAAGATCTAAAAAATTCCCAAAAATCTACAACAGTGGAAGTATAAACTAGAATAATCCAAATCAAAACAAAGTACACCCATATAAAATAGCATGTACCGTGGTTCACCCAATGTGGGATACGTCCACCAAAGATAGAGATCTCATATATATAATACAACAAGAGTACAAACCAACTCTTCAATACAAGAGTACAATGTATCTCTCCAAGAGTATCTCCTCTCCTCCAGATCTCTAAATGAATATCCATGAACGCACTACAACTGTGCCCCCCAACATCACTAGTAGACCTCACATAACCCGGAACTACTGCATCTCTGAACTGCTAACAAGTTCTTGGTGGATCTATAACAAAGACCTCTCACATGGGTCCCCCATATGTGTAACTATAACTGTGCACCAAAAAGTAAGTCTATCACTCCATCATTGCATACATAACCTATGTAAACATGAAGATAACCTCCTCTATAATATCTAGATCTACATGGATCAACAATACAATATGATCTCATGGATCTACAATAGAAGACTAGATCTACATGGATCTATAATACAAGATCTCACCAACATGTGGATCTACAAGAAGAAACTCTATCTACTTTGCATACTATGCAAGCCATTACAATGAGACAATAACTATACAAAGAAAATATAATAGAAGATGTTATCATCTTCTCACCATTTAGATGTACCTACTATTTCTTTATGTCCATCTCCTCTCCATGGAGACTCTATCTTCATGTAACATATTCTTTCTTTCTCTTCTTCTTTTTCATCTTCTTCCTCTCAATCTAGGAGAATCAAGGATCTAATTTAATCCTTCTCTTCTTCTACTTCTAAACCCTAGCTTTCATGCTTATATAGGAATATATAAAATTAAGACACTTAGTCATGCAATTATAATCAATAGATATACTTTAATGCTAAAAATAGATCTAATTCCCGAGAGTTAATTAAAACACTCCTGCACAGGTAACCGACGTCAGTTCACCCTAACTGACAGTGGTTCATCTGTTGACCGATGGCAGTTCTTATGCTGACTGATGGTGGTTCTTATGCTAACTGATGATGGTTCTTATGCTAACCGATGACAGTTACACCATGACCGATGCCGGTTACTGTCAGAACCAGTAACATGTAAAAGCAAGCTATTTTTGAAGCAATTCAACTCCACAATCCTAACACTTTGTACCTTTTTTGAGCTCTACAACTCGTAGTCATGTGCCCTAGTACGAAACCGCATGCCCTAGCTTCAATTTAAACCCTAGTGCTTGAATTTCCCCTCTCCACATGCCTCTTATTTGCTCAAACCCTTATCTAATGGGAGTGCAAGTCAATCATGTGCATAAATATGATCACAATACCTGGTTTCTCAGCTCTTAGCACTTTACCAATGTTTTGCTATCTTGTTCACAAATAACTCACTTGAAAATTCATAATAGAAAAGGTTAAAATGAATTTTCATTGCATCCTTATATAGATTTTGAAAAAGTTATTGTATTTATTGCTCCTCCACCTACCACCGATCTAAAAATTAATTTGTCATTTTCCAAATTTTTCACGCTGTACATCTCCACACCACCTTCATAACCTTCTAGTGCACCTTTCTACTTCTTGGCTACAAACCTTCTTTCATGCACTCCCCTACGCCGAAGTACTTCTCCATTGTGCATTCTTCTCAACAATTTCCACTGCTGTAGTCTACCTCGCGTTACACTGTGATCTATTTTTCCATATATGGTCTTTGTTAGGAGTAATGTTTTCTATCTACACCCTTCCAAAAAGCACCTGCACAAAATTTTCCTCATGCATACCCATCTTCAGATGAGAATCAACTATATTCAACTTGGTAATGAACCTTGTATGTAAACCACCCCACACTAAAGGTAGGCGCAGTCCTTTGCGCATGAAAAAACTTAAGGTAGTAAGCAACTTCTAGTGCGTAAGTGCGCTTATTACACAAAACACTGAACTAATTTGAAAAAGCATAAAAACAATGAAGGAAACACATATAAAGGAAATGCATTAAAGGGAACCTAGTCTAAATTGAAATATTTCCTTATTTCAAACACCAAGAAGACTTATTTATAGTAGGGCTTCATCCTAATCCCATTAAAGTAACTGGGAAACCGTGTTCCATCCAACACCTCTAACTAGAAAGTGCTTGAATCAAGTATATGAGTGATAACATACGGTCCCAACCAATCCACTTTAAGCTTCCCAGGATGGCACATAAAATTTGAATCATACAGAAGTACCATTTTCCCAACCTCAAGATTTTTATCCTTGATGTGCCTGTCATGCCATGCCTTCTGCCTAGCTTTTTCTTTCTTCTGACTCCATCTTATTATGACACACCTTTCATCTAGCTTTATCAAAATTTCAATACGTTCTTCCAATGCTTTCTCATCAACTAGACCTCCTGTACATGCAATACGTAAAGAAGGTAACATGAATTCCATGGGGAGAACCACTTCTGCACCAAACAACAACTGAAATGGTGTTGCTTTCTTCAACTTCTTGTAGGTTTTTTTTTATGCTGAGAGTACCATAGAAACCTTATCATACCAATTTTGCCTTCAAACATCAATTTTTTTGGTTAAGGTATGGCTCAATATCTTATTGAAGGCCTCAGAGGTTCTATTTTCCTGAGGGTGATAAGGGGTTGTCTGATGGTGTGCAACCATGAATTCATCCAACAATATCTCGATAGTTTCATTAAGGAGATGAGTACCCCTATCACTTGCTAAACTTAAAGGGAAGCCATACCTACTAATAATATTTTCCCACATAAACCTTACTGCTATAGTTGTTGTGTAATCCTTTGTAGGTACCGCTTCTGCCCACCTTGTAAGATAATATGTACAATTTATAATGTAACACAATCATGTCCTACACGTAGCTAGGGAATTAGGGCCCTCAAATTCAATTTCCAATTTCTCAAAAGGTTCTGCACTAGTAATAGGCCTCAAAATCATTTCATCACATTTCCCAGAATTTCTAAGGCACTAAAAATGGTCACATGCCTTATAATATGCTTTGTAATCCTTATATAAAGTCTGCCACCATAAATCAATGAGTAGAATCTTACACGCGGTGGCATCCCTTGCATAGTGTTCACCTATAATACCACGATGATACTCTAGCATTATTGCTATGTACTCATGCTCTATTACACATTGGCATAAAACTTCATCATGATTTAATTTGTATTAGTAACCACTGATCAACATGTAAGGATTTTCATATATAACAAGTTGTTTCTTCTCTAAATCCTTCATTCCTTTGGGTGCCACATCTGTATGTAAAAAGAAAGTAATATATTCCAAGTCTGAGGGCATGTGGTTCAACCTAAATAGTTGTGCATCTGACATTGTATCCTCAATGATCTGCACATCTTCTCCTAATTGAATTCTTGATAAGTGGTCTGGACCATAATTTCTCTTATTGGGCTTAACCACCACTATAAAATTGAACTCATAAAATAACAGTACTCAACGACATATGCACCCCTACGAAATGAGCTTGTTCACCAAGTACTTCAATGCCATGTGGTATGTATAAAAGATAAATGGTGTAGCCAAAAAATACTATCAAAACTTATGGAACATGTAGATCATAGAAAAGGCCTCACGCTATGTTGTTGTATAGTTCTGTTATGCTGGAGTCAAATTTTTTCTAGCAAAAAAAAAGGATGATCAATAATCCCCTTTCCAGGATGAGATAATACAACACCAATGGCCATGCTAGAGGTGCCTTCATGAACGTGAAAGGGATTGGACCATGAAGGAAAGCACAAAATGTGTGTTATAGTAAGCCTTTCCTTAAGTGGGTCAAACACGCACTGTTGTGCCTCAACCCAATAGAACTTTCCTTTTCCCTTGAGTAATTCTTCTAAGGGCATGCTGAACTTGGAATATCCCTTAGTAAAATTTCTGTAATAACTTGTGTTTCCTAAGAATTTGTGCACATCACTTTGGCTAGTAGTTTCCTCCAAGCCTAAAATCATAGCTACCTTAGTAGGATCCACCATCCAACCTTATTTACAGATGATGTGCCCTACCAAAATTCCAAAAGGGGTGGAAAATATACACTACTTAATGTTCAAGGAGATGCTCAAATACCTATATCTCTCAAACATCAGCCACAAGTTATCACAATGATCTTTCATGAGCCCATAGACTATCCAATCATCCAGATACACCTGTAAGAACTTGTAAATAAAATCCTAGAATGCTTGTACCACTATGTGTGAGAATACTGCAGGTGCATTTTATCAAAATAAGAGAGGAGATGACTCCTCAATTAGCACAATAATTCTAGAAATTAACATTTTATCAATTTATTCCTTTACCTTGATGCACAAGTTCAGATTCATCCTGTAAGGACTTTTTTAGATTGGGCATGCACCTTATTTTAGCTTTATCTTCATTTCTCCTAATGATTCATGTACGCATTTCAATTCATGATAGCCTCTAGGAAACAAATCCTGAAAGTTGCGTAACAGCTCAATGGTCTTAGTAACCTTAGATTTAGACCAATAATCTCCTATGATAGCCTCCTTAGGTTCAACATCTGTGTTGGTGTTCACTTTTTTGGTCTTCATAGGATCATGGTAGGCATTTACCTTCTCATATGCACTGTTTAAAATTTCACGTGTACCATCTTTGTGATCAAAGTCTAGGTTGTCTACCTCTTCATCATCAACCATGTAAATCATATTACCCTTTTCTCTTTCTAGGTAGGTGCACCCAAGCTACTCAGCATCTGTTTCTTCCTCTTCAAAATGTACCCCTAAGTCTGATTCCCCCAACAAATCTTGAATTAACTCTTTTGGCTTTACGCTGTCTTGCATAGTTAAGTGCTTCATAACCTACAATGCCTCATTTACTGGGGTTTTAGAAGAAAAATAATGAAAGGTTTGTGTCATACCTTCAAGAAGTTTTTGCTAATTTTGAGTCATTCTATTCAACTCTGTATAGACATACCATGAACGTGTGTAGCCTCACAAGCTGAAATAAAAATTGTGCACCCACAATGAAGGTAAAAAGCTTGTTACCCTACTGTCAAGAGTCTCTCACACTACTGAACATGGTGTTAAAAAGGATCATTACCATGGAATGTGCATATATGAGTGGGTGCATTTCTTATTAGAAACTGAGCATATAAAGCAATCCTTAATTGTCTTCATTCTAAGAGACTATCCCTGTGAACAATCCACCAACGCACTACCATCCCACCCAAAGTATATACTAACATGTTCCTTCTTTCCACTTGACATTCCCATTGAACTTCCATAATAATCAGGAATATTTCTTGATTCTCCTCACATGTATACTTTGGTACCTGGCTGCTACGTAAATGCCTGATATTGATTGGCTTACTAATGCACATAATTACTCTTCGTACTTCGTGCCGAACCATTTCATGAGTGCCGTGTACCCAATTATCACATGCAAAACTTGTAGTATCACTTATGGAGTGTGCATCATCCCATTAGAGAACTCTTTCCTTTGATGGCTCAAGAACTTCTAGATCTCAGATGGTGTGCACATAAATTCTATTCAAGTCTTCTTCTCTTAAGGGCTCTACATAAGGTGAAAATTTCCCATCTATCAGAGGTATGATGAAATTATCTTCCTTGTTCTCAAAGCTAATATAACCCTTGCTAAAATGCAAGTCAACGTTGTTAGCATAGCACCAAGGGCACCCATGTAATACGGGAAAGTTGTATGCTTCCGTAAGCGTTAAGACCTTGAAGTTCCTAGTGAACTTAGCCCATTGTATAACAATGGATGCATCTTTTAAAAATCTAATGGGCATTGCCTTAGTTTAGTTTTCCATGAACAACACATTAGAAGATAACTGTAATGGAGGTCTTCCCATTTAAACCCATGTATCCAAAGTGAGCACATTCACTTTCGTGCCTGTGTCAATCAAGATGTTACTCAAACGCCAACCATAAACAATAACATTTAGAGTAATCTCCTTGTCATAATCCAAATTATCTAGAGGAATATTATCATGTAAAAGTTGTCTCTCATGTTTAGTCCCAGTGCACTGAGTGTTTCCCTTCATCCATTTTCCCAAAAAAGGATTAATGTTCTCCTGGTGCAACATCTTGCAAACTTCTTTCAAGTCATCAACATCTATCTAATGGATATTAACTAATTTATTTTGTTCCAAATTCCACGAATGTTCCTTTAAATACTGTATCTCACCCTGTAAATTCAGAATTACTTCCATAACTTCTTAATAAACCTCCTTCTGATGCATAGGGTTTGGATACTTGGCATGTAGGAATTCCTCCTCAGTAATGGTAGGTCTCTGCTGCAAAGTCTCTGTGGCGTGCACTGCCATAGCATGTGTAGTAATCTTCACAGGCACTAACTCAAAATATAACACTAACTTTGGCATCCATTGGTATTCCATGACACACTATACTCTAACCATTCCTACACATTTATTTTCCTATTTGTGTTTCTTACTTAAGTTCTCATACAAGTTGGGGCACTCTACATAACTATGATTCTTTCTGTAAAAAGAACACACAATATTATTTGAACATTCGTGCCTATAATGGTCAGAAGATCCACATGTATTACAGGTTTTAAGAGGGAAATAAATCCTTTCTCCCCCACAATCTTGACCTTAGAATCCACCTATGTAACCTCGACATCTACCATGACCGCCATCAGAACACCCCTCACCATGATCATAGTCATGATGTTTTCCCTTTTCCTTGGAATTATTTACAACACCAGTCTATCTTATGCCAACATCAACAACATCATGGATTTTATCTATCATCCTACAATCTTCAGTATCACAAGTCAAGGACCTGCAAATCTTACAGTAACTGGACACATTCTTTCTTATGGTGCGCTATAATAATGGGCACTGGCTTGAAATGTGGTCTAAGTGATATATCTCACAATCCAGTAATAAGGAGCACACTTATTTCCAAGGGAAAATATCCTTAGTATGCCCCTCTACTTCAAAGTCTGTACATCAGATTCTACTACGTGTCTCATGTGCTAAATTAATAGATAATTTCTCCAACTACTTTTCTATTTCTACAATTTAATGTTCCAAGAATGGGCTCAGTCTTGTGTCCACACTTCCTACCACCTCAACATGTAAACTTGCTTTAAGTAATTCATATGGATCTATGTAAGTCTTATGTGAAATCACCCTTTTGAAAGGTGTGACCAGTCCTCCAATGAACCAATGTGCATGTTGGCTTGTGTGTATGTCATAAGATAACTTATATAGAAGAGTCTTGAACCATCCATCATATTCCTGAACACTTTCAGTAGTGCCCTGCTTAATGTCTTTAAGCATGCTTATGCTCTTCTAGTCAAACACATGGATATAAAATTCCTTTAAGAAATCATCTCATTAGCGTTGTATAATCCATACAAGTCTTATTAGGATCAAAATTTCTGTACCAACTGTGTGTACATCCCTACAACGTAGTTGTGAAATGGTTTGCCTTGTGCTCTGGAGTTGTAATCCATTTTTCCCCCACAATATCTCACACATATGAATGTTCTCAGATGCATATTCAATACCTCTATACTTTGGCAGACGTAGCAAAATCTCCATATAAATTAGCTAAGGTTGGTGTGGAGCTTACACACCAGATTTAGATCCTCATGTGTTTCCTCCTATATTTCCACTGCCCTTAGATTAACCAGATCCTCTAGTGCTTGAGCCACATGATCTTCCTAATCCTCTTGAGCCTCCTCCTATACCAGGTAGAAGACTAGAGGATGCACTACCTTGTGTTCCGATGGTTGTGCTAAATTGAACTCCCATTACATGTGAAGTTGCAATACTTCAAGATGTGATGCTTAGGTTATGTGTGCCTACGTTCTGTGCAGATGATGTGCTAGAAAATATGCCTCCAATTGGTCCTCCAAATAAATTAGATGATGAGTGCTCCATAAATGAAATTTCCCTAATCAAATCTTGAACTTGACTACAAATTAACTCTATCTACTACAATTTTACTACTCACACTAGCTTGTTGATTACCAATTTTCATAGAAATAGGAAAACCAAGTACAAGGGCTAAGTTTCTAGGTAGATTCAGATGCACGTCCATGGCCAATGTCGTCTCTACTGACACACTCTCATATGAGGATGAAGAGGGTTCCCTACCATACTTTCCAAAATAGATGAGATACAGATGCTCTGGATCCATTTCCTCTATGTGAACCTTGAATCCTTCATGGCTCTCTCCACAATGCCATCCATTTTACACCTTCACACTGCTTCTATAGATCCATTTTGCACACCTCATTGAACTTAAACCACCTTTCTTCCCTCTGTCTCTCAACTGCTTAGTCCTCCATCCTTACCAAACCTTCTCCTACCCCTATGTGTGGTGGGGTTTAGTTAACCATCGATTTTTTTTCAAATCTAGGGTTACAATCAGGATATTAATCACCAGTGGAACACTACACAAATACGATCCTCTGGGATCATGAAAAATTGAAACTTAACAACCTCTGGGAAAGAGTAAGTTGAAACTGCATACTCCAGAATATAGCTGTTCAAAACAACATGGAACTAAGCATCTATAGATCACGTCCAAATCAAATCTACATCATATAAGGCCCGAAATTCTTCTTGCATCCAAAAAAGCATGTAAAACCTCCTCTTCCTCTTTGACGCATAAGCAACCAACCACTCATATAATTCTAATCAGAAGATAACATAGAATCTCTCATATAAGAATCCATAAAGATTCTTCTTGACCCATGTACACGCATTAAAATGAGGTCTGATGCTAAATCTATGAGCATACTCCTCTTCTAGATCTACTAACCAATCCTCAATACTAGCAAAGGTCAATCAGTATGTCTTCATCATGCAACATCCTAAAAAACACCTGAGAAAGAGGTCCCAAAATGGAGACAATGATGCAGCCTAAAATACCCACAAATCCCAAGGTTCCCTGACACATCACTTAGCAAAAACTGAGCTCTCACACGAAGCGTGCAAGGGTACTAGGGCCCTCTTTAGAGTTTTTTGTCTAGAATGTTAACATGATTGTGCATGTATATATTAAGATCCATAAAAAATAATCAATTAAACCACAGTACATGAACCAAATCTAGATCTAAACCACATGAAATATTGACTAAAAAATTATCATTATAGGATTTAGCATGTAAGAACCAAATTCAGTCACATCTAACACTAATATCCAGCCAATATGATCCATTATATTAAATACTGCAAAACATAGAAGATTCATACATTCAAGATACAGTCTCCATGGTTATGCACGCTAGCAAATCTACAACATAACTATACAATAATTGGTGTCCTCTAATCCATGCAAATCAATACATATATATAGGGGTGGGGACTTTCCCTTCACCACCCATGCACCTTCCAAAAATAGGCTACATGCTAACAATAGCCATGCACCTTTGCAAGGGAATACAAAAGCATGCAAGTGCTCTAAGAATAGATTTCCTATAGTTAACTCTAAATAGAAATCCAAATATTAGATCAAGACCCGAAATGACGCTCAAACTATTGCATATCCCAAAATATCCTTTCGTGAGTTGTAAGTCTTCATGTTTATCACTTGCTCAACACTCCATCTCCAAGAATAGCCTTGACCCCCAAAAGTGGCTAAGTCCTGAATACAAATTGTTCTGGAGTGCTCATGTTCCTCATTGAATTTGCGTTTTCCTACGCGTCTGGTTTCTATGCACCCAATCCTTATTTTCTCTTCTTACTTGAGCTATATTCCATGCACTCAACAGTGTATTTTATAATTAGTATAAGAAAGGATTTGGAGTGTTTAATGTGTAATAACTTGTTTATGAAGGTATACAAGATATGAAATTGTTTTAGGCTTGCCTCATATTGATATGAGTTAATGGTGAATGATCAAGACTTAAAGCTGCTAACTATTATGATACAGTACGTGTAAAGTCTTGTGAATGAAATAATTCTTCTTAGAAGTCATGGAAAGGTAGCAAAATATGGTATAAAAGGATATATAGAGTGGAATATGGGTATGTAGAGTGTGATAAAGGATTTGAAGAATTCTAAAGTTCAAAACAACACAAACATTACTAAATATTATATCTCTAGACAGTACCCTACCATTCGGCTTTTTAATAAAAAGGAAATTTTCTTAGCTTCTTTTTCATCCATTCAAATCAATTCAAACTTGGAGAGAAGGGACTGAGTAAGGTGAGAAATGAGTGCAAGAAGTTTCAAGAAGTTTTAAACAAACATGATAGGTCAAAATATACAAATCACAGTATAACTGTCTTATTACCGTATTTTGGAGTTTTATCCAAGAAACTTAGGTTGAATAGTCTAGTTAATATTTTTAATATTAAGTTTTATATTATGGATTCATGAGTATCTAGAGAAGGTATCTAATTAGTGTAAAATATTGTATAAGGCTAAAAAATAAGGAACTATAGAAAACACAGTTACTTGTGCCAACACCCTATTTTGTGGGTCAAGAAATGGATATGATATAAGAATTTCAACAAGATAAACCTCACAGTGGTTTAGAAACCTAGTGATCAGAATCAAGAGGTTCAAAGAATATTTTTAAATTAGTAACTAAGGTGGGATATAAAGTATCTTGAAAATAAAATGTAGAATACTGTTTTCTACCTCCTTGTGACTGTCATGATCATATTTGGTGAGATAGTTGTCTTAGAAAGAACTCTATAAGGAATTTGTTTTCAATTTTTTTTGGGAATGTTGTTAGTGTTAGTGAAATCCTTGAAGAGTGAGGAAGGTTCTATATAGACCTTAATAAATTTGTGTCCCTGACTGTCTTGCTATAGTCCTATTGAGTAGCTTAAAGGGAGTAAGTGAATAATTGTTAGAAAGTGTCTTAAATGAGAGTTAATGAATAATTTGAGTTGGAAAATTAGAAGGAATAAGGGACAATGAGAAGGTAAGTCATAAGAGAACTTATAAAAATCCAAGAAAGGATTAGAACAGGGTACAGAGGACTATTGTGTGTTAAGAGCAAGTAAGAAGACCTAACTAATCAAATTAGGGAATATAACATGAAGGTTGATAGAAAGGGTGAATGGACATTGGAAAGTGCTTGAGAAAGGTGGATAGGTGTTGTGTAGTGTGTATCCAAGATTGAAACCAATTGATAAGTGATGAAACCTAGTTAAAACCCTAAGAATACCTAATAAATCTGATAGAAAAGGAAAAATTGGTGTTGGAAGAGTTCTGTCCTGAGTTGGAGGCTAAGATTAACCATGAAGCAAAAAATCAATAATGGGTATCAGGAAAGATAAAAATATTCTACATGAAAGTTGATAGTTTGTTCTCAGCTATGAGATTTAGGTGTTTGGAGGGCTAGTAAATAGGCCTAATTGAAAATACTAGAATGAGAATAACTTCTGATGGGCTCAGAGATAGGAGCTAAAAATTTAAAAGAAGATTAAATGTCCAAAAGGGTATCTAAAAAGTTTGACAGTGAGAGATAAGGTATCGTGAAATGTTCTATTCATCAAAATTTGTCTTTAGGAAGGGCTACAAGATAATATGATGGTCTAAATGGTGAATGAGAAAAAGTGATGGTTTGAAACTTCTTAAGGTGATTAATCATGTTTGTTTGATGTATTTGGGCAGGTGTAATGTATTCTTAGCTATTGAATCAATTATCTGAGGTATTTTGGTATGGTGATCAAAATTAGGTTTCTAGAGTAGTGTATATATTACATGGTTTTGGTGATCTAAGGATGACGAAAGCTAAACTTGTTGTTTGAACCAAGAATTTTATTTTTGTTATTATCACAATTCCACAAGACAATCACATCGAATGCCCTTAAGAAATAAGTGCATATAAAATAGGAATACAAACACAGACATGTGACACCTATGGTGTCACAAGAAAATCAAGGTGCTTAGATGACATACAATAACTAGTCAAGTAAATATTTTTTAGGTAAGGGTAAAGGGGAGTTTTTTGACTGGAACCCTACCCAGGTACAAAAGGATTTGAAAGCCCAGATACAACAGAAAGCCCAGAAAGATCAAACCAAACCAAAAAAGCAACAAAGCTACAACAAAAATGTAGCCAAACCACCCCACAAAGGGGGAAATATACAACCAACAAGACATACTATTTAAGGATTTTAGCAAAATCCTTCTTCAAATTCTCTAGGCACCTTTGTAGATTTTTGTTGTAAATCACATTAGAATCTCTAGCCTTATCCTTGTCCGAATCCTTACTTATGTTAAGTAGTTAACATAAGTAGGTAATAAATAAATATATTCAATAAAGTATAGAAAAAATTAGTGAAAAGGCACATAGAATAAGATAGGTTAGCATTTCACAAGACATAAATGTTAGTCATGTTGGCTCAAAAGCTAACATATACACAATATAAGTAATTGAACATTATGAGGAAGTAAAAATTAATTGTAATGAAATAAAATAAAATGTGTAGTGTAGTATATGTCCCCAAATATTAGTGATATTGGAAAGGGACTAAGCCGATATTTGTCATCATGTGGAAATTTGTATCTGTCTTGCATCTAGCTCAATATACCTCATGAATGCATGTGTGTAAATATTATATAGAAAAAAATGTTGTTTATAAAACCAATATGACAAATAACATATGTAAAGTGAAAATCTAACTAAATTAGGTAATGAGAAACTCATGATTTTTTATTTTTTCAAATATGTGAATGTTTTTTTCGTATTATGTGATTATTTGAATATTTTAGTGCATTTTTGAAAATAACTATGTATAGGAAAGGGGGGGTAGCATAAGAGCTACACGAGGAGGGCTTCATTAGGATGTGGGGGGGGCATAAGGTGAAAGAGGCATTGGCCTTACAAATGTCATAGGAGATGAGTGGACCCTGATCTTGTACATAAGATCAGTGTCAAGAGCTATAATATGTGCTATAGGAGACCCTGGGATAGAAAGACACTAGGAATAAAATGTGCAATAGAGGACCTTGTTGGAGGCCGAGGAAGGATATAACCAGTATAAATAGTATGTGTACGCACTCCTCGGCTCCAAAACCTTCCTTTATGCCCCATAGTTGCCCCGCATGATCCCATATTATCCACAATCTTTCAGTACCATGCCACCCACATGTGTCCTATATGATGTTTATTGCACTGACCATCCACATCATGCTGCATGTCCCACTCCCGTGGGTTTTGCCAAATATGCTAAGAATATACCGCCTTTTCGTGGGTAAAACAACTCTCATGCCTGAAGGAGTATAAATGATGCTCTAAAGAACTCATAGGACATAACTCATCCATCATTTTCAAGTGTGCAAGAGTGGTTCTCATGTTAAGGATATGAAGGCTTTTAATTTGCAACATAGTATCATTTATGCCCAAAAGTTCTTTTTCCATGTTGTCACACCTCTTACTAATTTTTTCCTGTTGATCACTGAACAAAAGAGAAGTGATTTTGTCCACTCTTTCCTTAACCTATGTCAACTCACCCAACACCATATTAATACTATGTTTATTTATATCTGTATCTAGTATCTAGTATGCAGTATTCAAATTCTTTCCTTGAAGTGTTAACTTTCATTGCTCCTTCATGAGTTGTAAAAAGATCCCTTTAAGACACTTTGAGCGAATTGAGATTGTCAATGGATTCTTCTATGTTTTGGGTATGAGTTTCCATTTCCTTGTCCATATCATGGCTTGTAGGCGAGCTCTTTCCTAGCTTATCCAAATCTTCCAAATCGAGGTCATTGTTCTTATCCTAGTTTTCACTACCTTGTTTAGTGTTACTCTCTTCCTCACCTTCCACCTGAACTTTCTACCTAACTATAGGATCCGTATTACCTTCCTTTTGATTAAAGCCCACATCATCCTTCCCTAAGCCCTTATGGGTTGGTGCTATGGATTTTCTAGACCTGGATCTCTTCCCCAAAGTCTTCCTAACCTCATAGGTTCTTGGCTTCGCCAAATTTAGGGAATTTTTCGCAGCCTTGCTAACATGTGGTGTCCCTGTGCGGACTAAGGATTTTATAAGGGCTTGATGGAGAGGGACCATGAAAGTCCCCTTCTTCACCTGCTCAATTAATTTAGTAAGATATTGAAAAATAAAATTTGGAAAGTAGTATTGATTCCCATGTCTGAATTGGTTCAACATTGGGAAATGGTAGGAAAAAACCACTTTAAACCTACCCTCAAGTGTCACATATTACATCAAAAGAAGTGAAATTTCATCAAAGGGAAAGGGCAGAGAGTCTCTATCAAAACCAATGAAATGTTGTTTAAGGGTTTTGTTGGTTGCTCATACATGCACCTGTATCTTGTATCTCAGAAGGGCCAAGGTGTATGAGACCACAATGCAACTGTCCCCAAGTTATGGAACCTTGCGAGCTTGGGATGGATCTCCAGAGAAGGCTAGTTCTTCTACCTACCTCTAACACTACTGCTACTCCTAATGCTAAAAGAAAATCCTATACTAAACATGCCAAGGGTCCAGGGATAGAAGGATATGCAGAAAGGGGAAATCCTAAGCTAAGGAAGGTGATAGTGCTAGAAAGAAAGGGTCGATCTCTCTCCAAGGGCGGCGAAGGAAAAAGAGGTGTGGGAGAAAAGGGTGGAAAAAACATGCCACAGGTCAACACGCAAGCTCAGACTTCCAATGCGTGCAACACATGAACATGGGGAATTGCAAGCATAGGAGTACACACAACATGTCAGAAAACACAAACAGAGAGGAGAGATGCAATAAAAAAAGGGAAGAAAAAAGTTCCACAAAACATGATTTTATTACTTAAGGGATGCAAAGTCATCTACATCCATGAAAGGAGGTGAGATTACATTGCAGAGACCATGTCAAGGTTTGAGACCCATGGGAAGTCGGCCACCATTTTGGCATGGTGCCGTTACAACAGAGAGAGGTCCTTTTTTACAAAGCAGAACTCTACTATTTATAGAAGAAGAAGGAGAGAAGAGAAGGAGAAAGGGAGGGACACTCAGATTCAAATCTTCAACCACCAACAACAATTGATAAATGCCTGAAAATCCACCTACAAGGCTGTTAGATGCGCTTCCCCATGTCTCTTTGGCATGTAAAAGAAGGAAGAAGGCAAGACCTGATGAAATATGGTGGTTGATTTCGATTAGATAGGTGCATTGATGAGATGAGAGATGTTTCCCTATTTTTTACCTACAAAATCCAACCTATATCTGAATTTGAAAATTCCATCGTATAACTTGTTTCAAAATTTCTTTGACAAACCCAGGTGCGTGGCGATATGAGCTCTGTACTAGAAAATATGGCTGCCAGAAGATGTCAAAGTTTTCGGCGCATGCAAAAACACGTGGTGTATGTAGATTGGCTAAGATGATGGTTAACTATGTAATTATTTTGTCTTTTCTACCACATGTCATGCACTGGTTGGTTGTCTAGATTCGGTGCCCTGTTGGTGTGCTTTGATAGGTTACATGAAGAACAATCAAGTCTGACATATGACATGGTACAAAAGAAGGCGCAAAGAGGCACAAGGATCAGAAGCAAAAGGAAGGTGCACGCATCATATAGCTTGTTTTAGCAGTTCTTTGACAAAACCAAGTGCATGCCGATCTGAGCTCTGTAGAAAAAAATATGGCTGCCAAAAGATGTCAAAGTTGTCGACGCATGCAAAAACACGTGGCGCGCACAAATTCACTGAGATGATGGTTGACTATGCAATTATTTTGTCTTTTCTACCACATGTCATGCACCAGTTGGTTGTCTAGATTCGGCACCCTGTTAGCACGCTTTGATAGGTTACATGAAGCACACTCAAGTTTGACATATGACATGGTAAAGAAGAATGTGCAAAGAGGCACAAGGTTCAGAAGCAAAAGGAAGGTGCATGCGTAGGTGTGCACGTAGGGGGAAGGGGATGAATACTTGCAAGAGAAAAGTATGGGAAAGGGTCTAGGAATACGACTAAAGGAAGGCACGCAGAGGAAGAAAGAAAAGAGGGCGTGTGGAGGACCTATGTCTATGTAAGCGCACAAGATGAATGCTAGGGACTTAGCTGATTTGAAGGTAAGTCTACATAGGTACGTGTAAGGAGTGTGTGAGGGGACAAGAAAGAAAGAGAGCATGTAGGACGAAGGTGCACAAGGGCATGCAAAGGAACTGCAAATGTGCCAAGGTGTCAAAAGAACAATCTTCAGTACATGTAACCTGAAATGTGAAACATCAAAGTCAAAATGAAAATATAAGTTATTCGGATAACTAGGAGAGTTATTTGGATAATAGGTTTCATTACCAATATGGAAACTGTCGATTTCCATATTGCAGCTAGATTTTGGCTTGAAAATAATTCTCCCCTCCATCGATAGAATAGTGACCTTGACCAATACTTAGGAGTAATTAAGAAGGAAAATCCCCTCAGACAAACTTTGTCATTGTTCCACATTTTTACAAATTCAATGCTCAACTTCTCTTCGTGGATTTTAATTTTTTTGAAGAATTCAGCTATACCTACCTGTGTAATAATGTCCTTAGCTTCCTTGCTGATCTTTATCATCAAATCTGGCTCAGTTCTAACCAGGTCTCCTCACATCCTTTAAGCTAAAATAAATCCTGTACAAACACTACAGGAAAGTAGTAGAGAAGAATGGTGTTTGAAACTCCCGCTTCTCTTTTGTTCCACAGTCCAATAAACCTTTTCCCCTCCCCACAATATTATTACCGCTATCCTTCACATGCCTCAAATCAGAGAAGGAATTAACAATATAATAATTCATATGATTCCCTTCGTCATTTATTTTAATGATGATATAATTCCACTTCACATTATAGTTTATAATTTTAAAGGCCATCATTCTCTTCTTATTAATGAAGTTCATAAAACCAACAAGGGAATGGTTAGGTTCTAGTATCATTCTCAAGTAATACATTGACTTATTCATGCACTTCCTCTAGGTTCTCTACTATATTCAAGTTAGTGGCTGAAACACCCTTATTAGCGAAATATGTGTGAAATCACATTCCCTTCTCTATATATATGTTGGAAGGTTATGGAGTTAAAGAAGGAGAGACACATATTTGTACCTTTAATGAAGTATTCTATGGAAATAAGCCTGCATTTTTCCCGTCCATGCTAGAAATAATATTTAGTAAGTATCCTTCCACTATTAAGAATTTAAACCCTCTCTCCACAGATATGTTAACTCCCTAATACATTGCTTCCGCTTCCACCACATGGTTTGTTTGGTTCCCAAGATTGAAGTAATACACAATCACAAAGTTACCATAGGAATCCTGAAAAACCCCACCACCTCCAGCCTTTCTAGGGCTTCCTTTTGCTGCCCCATAAAATTTATGTCTCATAAAACCTTCCATTGGTTGAATCCACCTCACCCCTTCTCTGAGATTCCTTTTCTGATTAATCCCTTCATTCAATAGTCCCCATATCCTCGAGATAAAAAATTATGATTCCAAAATCTCAACCTCCTTGTTTTTTAAAATGGAGAAATTGTTTCTAACATCTTGAACACATATTTTAATGATTTATTAAGAAGTATCCCTTTTTTCCCTAAAGATCCTTCTATTTATTTATTTCCACAGTTCCCACCATAAATGACCAAGGCTAAGGATCCATAAAATTTTAATGCCTTAGATTTTGAAAGGACGTTGCCATTGGACCCATAAATTTTGCACATCTTGTGGGCAAACCCAAGATACCATACAAAGTGATAGGATAGATTTAGCTTTTAGTGAAGAAAATGAGAATTCCATAAAGAGGTGATTTGTAGTCTCTAGGTTCTTTTCACATAAAGCACATCTATTTATTAAATTAAAACCTCTTTTTGTCAGACTATCAACAATTAAGGGATTTTTAAGAGTAAATAACCAGATGAAGATGTTCACTTTGGGGATGATATTTTTGTTCCAAACCATACTCCATAGAAATCACTCTATAAACTATTCTTGAAAAAACTGGGAGTAGGCAGAGTCGATAGAGAAAGTGCTCATGTCCTCTTTTTCCCAAATAATTATGTCTTGATCATTTTGATAATAAATGAGTTGGCTGCTTAAGAAATTATTTAGTTACTCCATTTTTTGGTTTAGGTCATACCTTTCCATTTTAAGATTTTTCCAAAATTTGAAATTTCCTTCCTCCTCAAGAGATAATTTTAAACCATAAATCCATAATTCCTTTCCAATAATTGAGAAAGTGCTAAATGATTTTCCTCCATAGAGAACTAGCCAACCCATTTTATATTTCTAGAAAAATTCTTTGTATCATCTCCTATTTTCTATTTGCATCCCATCTCTAAGATTTCCTTTGACAAATTTATCGCTTTTCAAATGGCTAACCAATTAAAGGTTGGCGGCTTAAAAACCCATCTTTCATCTTGCACATCTGACCAATACTTCTTTTTAACAATCTTGGTGCATAAATTTTCTTCCGTGATCATTCTCTATCTAATTTTGGAAAAAAGATATTTGTTCCTTTTCATCCAATCCCTAAACACAATCCCCCCTTTTCTTTGGGTTTATATACCTTCTTCCAGGACACAAGTGGGATGTGGTCCTTTCTTTCCATTCCACTTGATGTGAATCCAGCTGCAAGAGGTTGAAATACCTCCAAAAACACACATAAATAGCTTTACAAATAAAACCAGGAGTTTCAAAATAGCTTACTTCTCATTCTAGAATTCACACTGATCTCTTACATATATACAATCCTCCTTTTATTTCAAGACTACTCTAAAACCCTAAAATGCCAACAAACCCTAAAATGCCAAAAAATCCCTAAAATTCAAAACAACTCGGATTGACCCCAAAATTTTCATGCCAAATATGAATTCATAAATTAGGGCTCATGCAAAATTTGGACTTATTCTGACAAGCACAACAAAAGTTATTAAAGTTCTAAGACCTAGTTAAAAGCGGAAAAAACATTTGGAGCCAATTTTAGGCCACTAGATGAACGAATCCAAGCCCAAAAACGTGCCAAAATGGGCAAAACCTTGCAAAAAAAGTTGACCCAAACATAGTAATAATGTACATCTACCACCCTGTAAAATTTCAGGATGATTCAACGGTCGGATCAAAAGTTAAGGTCTTTGCAAGTTATGCTCCTGCATCATTCTCCCCTAGTTGAAAAGAATTCAGCTCCTATGAATTATGTTGACGGAACTCATCTAATTCTGCACTCTCAATTTTCCTCAACTCCCACTCAAGAATCCAAGTATTTTCTTCTTGCTACAAACCTTCCCACTGTACCAAGTATCTATTGTAGCTCCCATGTCTAGTAGTGATTGTTTTTTGGTCCAAGACACACATTACCCTCTCCTTTTTATTCTTCGGCAACTATTGCTTCCAGTTTATTTCTTACTCCTCTGCAACATTTTCATCATGACCTGGAAACTTATATAAGTCAGAAACATTAAAAACTAGTGAGATAGTAAAGTTTTCAGGTAGCTCCACCTTGTAGGCATTATCACTCATTTTCTTCATAATCCTACTGTTGTCAATATTTCACCCCCCAGGGTAAATTTTGATAACATGCATCAAAGTTTTGTAGTTCCAGGAAAGTAGGTTGACCCAGAAAAAATTGTGAAAATCGGCTAAGTCCTAGTCCTTGAAAGCAATAGGGACGTGTGGGACAGAAAGGCGCGGATCGGCCGAAAAGCCTCTAGGCAGTCCGGAAGCAATAGGGACATCTGGGACAGAAGTACGTGGCGGGCGCGAGAAGCCGATCCGGCTGAAAGAGGAAGAAAAATGACTAACTGCTAAGCGGGACAGTTCGGGGCAAGAGTACGCGAAGTACGCGAACCGAACGAATCGGCCGAAATGAGCACAAACAGCCCGCTAAGCAAATGGGACATTTGGGCCGCGAGTACGCGAACCGGCCGAACCAGGTGAAAAAGGTCAAGGCAGCCCGAAACAGTTTGGGACATTTGGGACAAATGGACACGAACCGGCCGGTTTGGCCGAAATCAGCACAAGGAGCACTGGGACATCCGGGACAAAGGGACGCGCGGGACGTGGATCGCCGAAGGAGCCGAAAGCCAATCAAGCAGCGCCACGTGTCATCGGCCGAATGAGGGACAAGGAAGCCCATTCCGGGTGGATCGGAGGTTTATGTCCCAAACGGTTTGGGACATCCGGGACATAAAAATGTGAAGGGTGCGAAAGAGCTGGTAGGGCCGAAAACCAATGGAAAGCTGCCACGTGTCCTCACAAGAGAAAGGTCCAAAAGTCAAAGGGGTGAATTTTCGAGCACTGATCCAAACCAATGGGATAGTGCCACGTGTCCCATCTAGGGCCCACAAGGAAATTTCAAAAGATAGCCCGCTGAAAGGTGGAGGAGAGAGAGTTTCTCAATGAATCAGAGCCTGCCACGTGTCGTCCAGGTGGCGAAACATGGGAAAATATTTCAAAATCCGTCTTGGTCTATTCCGTGCCCTAAATCTTCAGATTGTCATATCTTTTGATCCAGAGCTCGGATTTGCACGTTCCTTATATCAACGGAAAGCTTGTGAGATTCTCTACACGATTCTAGGGTCAAACTTGCATCTTGGTTCAGTTTGGAGAGAGAAAATCAAGAAATGCCTCTGGCATGAAATAACAAGCAGAAGTAATGCTTCAACAAACAACTTTAATGCAACAGACAGTTCGCCGCTTCTATTAGGCAGCCCGCCAATTTGCCAAGATCCGCCGCTTCTGCCATGATGAGATGAATTGAATGCAACCTGGAGGTGGTTGGGGTAGATTTGGTTTTCCCTTCTCTCTTTCCTCTCTCATTCTTTCTATATATTGTAAAGAGGAGCTTCTTTTCAAGGGGGAACGTTTTCTGTTTTGCTCCTCCCTTCTTCTCCTATCAGGTGAATTTGTGGAGTTCGAACCTCTCATTTGAAACTGTAATACGAATCTACCTCTTGGCATTCTGTAGTGTATTGTATCAATCTGTGGAGCAAGTAATACATGTCTGTGGATGATTCTCAACCCTCTCTGTGTTCATCTTGCATCCTCCTGGTCTTTCACTACAAGTTTTGTTATCTGTGCATGATATTATATCACATTTGAATGGTCTGTGTTCACTGGAAAAATAGGTGTTCTTCATTCCTCGGTGCATCACCTCTATTAGCTTAGATTTATTTTATGCATCTTCTTACCTTGTCTCCTTGGCAGATTAGATTAGGTTTTGAGAAAACCCTCTACATATTTCCTGTGTATATGAACAGAGGAATAGGAACCAACCTTCTCTGGAGAATCCTTTCTCATTTTTTTTAAGTCCCACACTTGGAGAAAGGATTCAATGTTATGCAATCAAACTGGATGCCAAGTGATCAACCTAGAAACTTTATCTGCATCCAGGGGTGCTGTGATTTTGCGTCAATAGTTTTGGCACGCCGGGTGGGACCTAGAGGTCTCATTTTTATTGCAGCAAAGTTGATGTGCATCTGCTGTAATTTTCTTGCTTGAAAAGAGCTATTATTTACATATCTGGCGACTCCGAGAGAAAGAATCAATTGGTTTCAGCAGTTCAGGCCTGAAAGCTTATGAGAAGAATCACAAGGTCAAGAGTTGGAGAAGAAGAAGTGCTGTTTGAATACCTGCAATTATCTCCAAGAAGAAGGCAAAGAGGAAGAAGGATTCAAAGGTCTCCATCTCCACCAAACAGAACTCTCTCAACCCCTCCACCTGACATGGCCTTTCTTTCAGTATACAAGGGTTCTTAAGACCAATCAGAATGGCGACAACCAGTAAACCCCTATGTCAACTTCACAGGCAGTAGCCCACTTGCTCTCAATGCACAAAATCCAATCCCAGTTGTAGCACTGAAGAACATTCCATACTTTACTGGAGAAAATCAGACCACTCCTGGTGATCATGTCAAGGACATTGCTAACATTTGTGCAATCCATGAGATTAACGAGATGCAAGTAGCTGTCAAATTGCTGGCATCTTCATTCAAGGGGAAGGCATTGCAATGGTTTAGGAGCCTTGGAGCTAGCTCTATCACAAACTGGAATCAGCTATGTATTACACTTCATGATCAATTTGGAGAGAAGGGAGACAACTTGTCTCTCTTGGAGCAGCTGACAACCATCAAGAGAGCTTCCAATGAGCAGCTAACTGACTTCAACTTCAGATTTCAAAGGTCTTGGGATAGGATTCCAGTAGCAGTCAGGGCCAATAGCAGAAGGTGCTTTTCTATACTACCTTAAAGCTTTAATTTCTGATATTTCTATGTTGGTTCAATCCATGGGAGGCACAACTATCCCTGCTGCTTATATTATTGCCATTAGAGCTGAAAATTGTCTGATTCAAGCTGGAAAGCTAGCTCCTAGGCCTCCAATGCCTTTATATCCAAGTTTAGAGAGCCCAAGTACTAGTCAAGCACCTGTCTTAGCTCCTATCTCCCACTCGTAGGAATCAGAGTTCAAATGAAGCTTCCACTTCATCTCCAAGTGCCCCAAATGAGCTTCAAGAAGTCATGAAGCAACTGTAAAATTTAGGTAATGAGCTGGTCACACTTAAAAGACAGCAAGCTCAAGGTTTTAGACCTTCGTATCAGCCTCAAGCTCAACCTAATAGGCAAGCCATATCAGCCTCAAAGACCACCTAATCTAGCTGCAAATCATGAATCAAACAAGGCCTCCTGTCAATAGACCATTCCAGCCCTATAATCCAAATGCCATATCTGCCTCTAAGGCATTAGTACCAGCACAAAATAACATGGCACAAGGAGTACGACTGGTGTTACCCTTGCAATCTACCTCACAATCAGTCAGCATGTGCTACAATGGTGCACTAAATCAGGCTTTGATGGTAACAAACCATTGGTATGGAGGGTCAAGATCCAAGCCAGGAGGAGACATCCAACAGCAACAAACATTCCAACAAGCAAGGAGCCTCCAACATGAAACCACCTTGGCAAATTGGAAAGATGGAAGACTTCTGTGGCAGTTAACCAG
The DNA here is from genome assembly GCA_019776745.2 of Taxus chinensis. NCBI lineage: Eukaryota > Viridiplantae > Streptophyta > Pinopsida > Cupressales > Taxaceae > Taxus > Taxus chinensis. The sequence continues at coordinate 277,992,625 of CM034150.1, read as the reverse complement.
GCAGCCTTTCTCAAGGCATGGTTGCAGCCAATACACGGTCAAAGAAGGAGAAGCATTTGGGTGAAGGACAACCATATAATTCCAGTTGTTTCTCAACCTTCCACAGCTTACACAACAAGATTGGTCAATAGACCAAACGCAGCTCCAAACATGCAAAAGGGCAACCCAGAAGAGTCCCTAGTTGCTAGCTCAAATGCACAGTTGTTGCTGCCCGTTCAAGTTCAAGGGATAAGATTGTACCAAGTAAGGGGCAGCAAAGAGGATCAGTGCATCACCATTTCAACATCATCAATCAAATGAAGAAGACACATGTGAACAATTTCCATGTGGGAATCACTGGTCCATCCCAGGACAATGAGATCTTACTGCAAGCTGCAATGACTAATTGGTCTGGCCACGAATGTATCAAACCAGGGACATGAGAAAGTTCTCACTAATGCAGTACCCAATCTGAAGGAAATCATGGAGGACCAGACAAGAAAAAATGTTGAAGCCTCCGCCTTTCTATGTTTCATTGATTGTTGGAAACCAGCTTGGTGCACAACTGCATGATTAGATTCAGGGGCCAGTAGTTCTAGTGATGCCGAAGCAAATAGCGGATCAACTAGGGCTTTGAAATATGAAAGAACAGTGCTGAAAGGAGTAGTACAGCTAGATGGAACGGCAAGTAGGGACTGTTGGAGTCATCAGAGGGGTTAAGCCTAACACTTGCATTCGCATGTCCTAATGTTACAGTTTTTCAAGATGTGGCTGTGATTGACCTTCCACCACTCTTTGCCCTATGTGTCTATCAAGAGACTTCACTGCGAAAATCGGTGGGATATTTATCTACAGATTGGTCGCACATGATTTTTAGGACAAGGTATGGAGCCAAAGCAACAATCAGGTCAGAGCCAATCGCTAATTTCCATATTGAGCCTTATACTACCAGGTCCTATCAATGCAAATTGCTCAGCTTTTGATCAGGAGGAGTGTTCCAAGTGATCTGATGAAACAGGTACTAAGGTCGAGGGAAGTATCCCAGATTTAACTCTTAGATGCAATGGGCAAACAAAAGTCCATGAATTCGACCCATATCAAGGAAATTGAAGAATCTGAATTAGGCGTGTATTGTATACACGAGGAAAATTCACCCTATCCCTAGACATCATTCAAGCCTAAACAAAAAGGATGAAAACAAAGTCTGGCAGATTGTTCTTCGATGGTTCAAGAAGCAGACAAGGTGCTGGAGGCGGTGCGGTGTTGTATTTCACCACAAGACAGTCAAGGTATTTTTCAGCTTTCCGATTTCCAATTTTCCTGTTCGAACAACACTGATTGAATATGAAGCATTGATTCATGGGACTTCATTAGGCCAGGAAAAAGGGCATAAAGAACTTGCAGGTGTTTGGAGATAGCGAGCTAATCGTCAACCAAGTTAGGGGACAACATGCTACCAAAGAACAATCTGCTGAGGAGCTACAAGAATAGGGTATGGGACCTCATTGAGGATTTCGAAGGCTTTGGCAACATTGTGTCTATACCTTAGGAAAGAAAAATGAAGCTGCAGATAGGCTCGCAGCAGTTGGAGTGCAGCCTTTGACATGTGGTTGACAACATTCAGACAGAGAAAAAATGCAGCCACACATCCATGTGGTTGTAAGGCCAGCAGTTCCAGATAATAATGTCAAGCTAGCAGGTGTTTGAGATTGATCAGCAGATTGTCAATTTCTTACAAGAAGAAGTTGAATTTTCAGCTAGGAATCAGGACAAGATTAGAGCAGCAGTATGGGGATCAAGTGAGTGCAGCTGTGGACTGAACAAGCTTCCTAAGGGACTTGGTAACATTGGAGTCTATCTTTCAACCCTAACGACCAGTTTCGTAAGGAGAAAGGCTAATATACAGGTCAAGAGAGAGGATTCAGTAGCCAATTCTAGTTGGTAGAAGAGCAACAAGCAATTGCAAATTGGCAAAGATGGCCACTGAACAGGAGAAAGGTCAGATTTCATATAACTTTGTCCAAGAATTTCCTGACGATGTCTTCACTTGGAGCTATGAGGACTTAAAAGGATTCGATCCAAATTTGGCGCAACATACCATAGAATTGAATCCAGATGCTAAGCCCGTCAGGCAGAAACAGAGACCAGTCAACCCTCACATTGAGCCTCTAATGAGAGAAAGAGCTTGGACAAGCTAATCAAGGCAAGCATTATATTCCCTATCATGCACTCAAGATGGGTTACGAACTTGGTTCCGGTCAGAAAGAAGAGTGGACAAATCAGGTTGTGTGTGGACTTTAGAGACCTCAATAGGGCGTCTCTCAAAGACCACTACCCGCTCCCTTCAATGGAACAAATATTGCAAGTAGTATCCGGTTCAGAGAGATTCTCTCTCCTAGATGGCTACTCAGGGTATCAATCAGGTGATGGTGAAAGAAGGACGACCAATTCAAGACGGCTTTCACCACCAAATGGGGAACCTATGCCTACAAGAAAATGCCATTTGGGCTATCAAATGCCAGAGCCACCTTCCAAAGCGAGCAATGGATATGGCATTCAAGGGGTTGATCAATAAAATAGTTTTGATATATCTTGACAACATCACTATATTCTCAAAAAATGCAGCGGATCACCTCTGTCACCTTGAGGCAGGTATTTCAGAGGTGTAGAAAGATTCGGGGTATCATTGAATCCCAAAAAATGCATATTTCTTGGCTCACGAAGGAAAACTCCTTGGCCATATTGTCTCCAGGGAAGGATTAGCAATTGATCTAGAGAGGGTTGAAGCCATAAGAGCTCTACCATCGCCTAAGCCACAAGAGGGCCCTTTAGAGTTTCCTGGGAAGGATAAACTTTGTTTGGAGGTTTGTCCCAAATTTTGCAGCCCTTGTCAAGCCCATCACCAAAATGTTAAGGAAAAGCATGGCTTTCAAGTGGACGGCAGAAGGAAAGGAAAGTTTTGAAGCAATCAAAGAAGCCATCTCCCAGGCACCTACTCTCATCAACCCTGACTTTTCCAAGGATTTCATCCTCTATGCATTTGGAGGTGATGACACTATTTCTGCCATTCTGGTACAATAGAACAAAGATAATGATGAGCAGCCGATTGCTTTCTTCAGCCAGAGCCTAAATGACTGCGAGGTGAGGTACTCTTTTATTGAAAAGCATGTGCTTGTAGTAATCAAAAGCTTGAAGAAATTCAAGCATTTAGTCTCAAATAACAAGGTCCAGTTATTGGTCTCACATGCTGGGGTTAAGGACTTCCTCCTCAACAAGGATTTGAATGAGAAAAGGGCAGGATGGATCACCCGTGTCATGGAGTATGACATTGAGATCAAGATCACCAAGCTGGTAAGAGGCAAAGGTTTATGTGAGCAACTCGCTTCCAAACAACCAGACAGCCCAGAAGATGAAGAAGATGTTGTCCTGCTATTACAAGATGATCAAAAATAGGAAAATGATGATGTGTCCACTCCCTGTTGGACTCAGAATATGATACATTTCCTACAGACGGGCATGTGCCCTCCAGAAATGAGCAAAGAAAAAAGAAGGTACTTCAGATTACAAGCAATTCCATATGTGCTTGTTGATGGTATTTTGTTTAAAAAAGACATCAACGGTGTTCTATTAAGATGCATTGGGACAGGTCAGGTTGAGAGGATCTTACACGAGTTCCATGACGGGGAGGCAGGAGGCCATTTCACCCCACGAGTAACAGCTCTCAAAATCATGAAAGCTGGTTACTATTGGCCTACTGTATTCAATGATTGCTACTCATGGGTTAAGAAATGTGAGAAATGTGCATTATTCACAGGGAAAGGAAGGTTAGCAGCACTGCCCCTTCGTCCAATTTCAGTAGATCATCCATTCATGCAATGGGGATTGGACTTCATTGGAGTAATCAATCCTAATTTGAGTCAAGGCCACAAGTGGATTCTTACAGCGACAGACTATTTCACCAAGTGGACCGAAGCAGTAGCACTCAAAGAGGCAAGTGAGTCTAACATACTAGACTTTTATGAAGAAATAGCAACCAGGTTCGGTGTGCCGGCCACCATCATATCAGATAATGCATTAGCATTCATAGGTTCAAAAATTACAGAATGGGCTGTCAAGAATGGAATCTATTTGAGCACCTCTTCAAATTATTACCCGAAGGGTAATGGACAGGAAGAGTCCAAAAACAAGAATTTGCTAAAAATCATCAGAAGGACTCTAGATGAAAATCAAAGAACATGGCATACAAGGCTAAAATCAGCGTTATGTGTTGACAGGATAACACCAAAGAGGTCTACAGGTAATTCTCCCTACAAGTTGGTCTATGGGAAGGAGGCAGTATTGCCTATATCATTAGAATTGCCAGCCTTGGAGCTCATGAAGCAGTTTGAGTTATCTGAGTTCGAACCAATGGAAGTCAGGTATGCAGAATTGATGGAATTAGAAGAAATCAGAGAACAGGCAGTTCAGATGATTGAAAAGGATCAGGCCTTAGTAAAAAGATGGTTTGATAAGAGAGCAAGAGCAAGGACCTTCCAGGAAGGGGACCTAGTTCTGAAATGGGATGTAGATCGGGCAAAACCAGGAAGGCATTCCAAGTTTGATGCCATCTGGAGTGGTCCCTACATGGTCACGGGATGCAAAAATAGTAATGCCTTCTAATTGTCTGCGTTGGATGGAAAGGAACTTCTGATTCCGGTTAACGGAATCTATCTTAAACATTGCTACTAAAAAGAAGGGGTTTGCCCTTGTAAATATTAGTTTAGATTTTTTTTAATTCCTCTAAGTGCATATGCACATTGTCCTGTGGTAGTTAGGTTTCTATTTCCCTAAGTGCTTTGGCACAGGTTTTGCTGCTCTCAGGTTGTTTTTTTTACAGTTCAGAGTGTTGCTGGAGAAGAAGTTGCAGTATCAGGCTCGTTTCAGGTCATTGCTTATGACTCTATGCCCAATGGATCGCTAAAAGGCCATTGATCTTCTACCTAGCAGGAAGGTGACCCCGCTGAGTCGTCAAAAATGTTGTCAAAATTTCACCCCCAGGGTAAATTTCGATAACATGCATCAGAGTTTTGCAGTTCCAGGCAAGTAGGTTGACCCAGAAAAAATTGTGAAAATCAGCTAAGTCCTAGTCCTTGAAAGCAATAGGGACGTGTGGGACAGAAAGGCGCGGATCGGCCGAAAAGCCTCTAGGCAGTCCGGAAGCAATAGGGACATCTGGGACAGAAGTACGCGGCGGGCGCGAGAAGCTGATCCGGCTGAAAGAGGAAGAAAAATGACTAACTGCTAAGCGGGACAGTTCGAGGCAAGAGTACGCGAAGTACGTGAACCGGCCGAATCGGCCGAAATGAGCACAAACAGCCCGCTAAGCAAATGGGACATTTGGGCCGTGAGTACGCGAACCGGCCGAACCAGGTGAAAAAGGTCAAGGCAGCCCGAAACAGTTTGGGACATTTGGGACAAATGGACGCGAACCGGCCGGTTCAGCCGAAATTAGCACAAGGAGCATTGGGACATCCGGGACAAAGGGACATGCGGGACGCGGATCGCCGGAGGAGCCAAAAGCTAATCAAGCAGCGCCACGTGTCATCGGCCGAATGAGGGACAAGGAAGCCCATTCCGGGTGGATCGGAGGTTTATGTCCCAAACGGTTTGGGACATCTGGAACATAAAAATGCGAAGGGCGCGAAAGAGCCGGCAGGGCCGAAAACCAATGAAAAGCTGCCACGTGTCCTCACAAGAGAAAGGTCCAAAAGTCAAAGGGGCAAGTTTTCGAGCACTGATCTGAACCAATGGGATAGTGCCACGTGTCCCAGCTAGGGCCCACAAGGAAATTTCAAAAGATAGCCCACCGGAAGGTGGAGGAGAGAGAGTTTCTCAGTGAATCAGAGCCTGCCACGTGTCGTCCAGGTGGCGAAACACGGGAAAATATTTCAAAATCCGTCTTGGTCTGTTCCGTGCCCTAAATCTTCAGATCGTCATATCTTTTGATCCAGAGCTCAGATTTGCACGTTCCTTATATCAACAGAAAGCTTGTGAGATTCTCTACACAATTCCAGGGTCAATCTTGCATCTTGGTTCAGTTTGGAGAGAGAAAATCAAGAAACACCTCTGGCGCAAAATAACAAGCAGAATTAATGCTTCAACAAACAACTTTAATGCAGCAGACAGTTCGCCGCTTCTGTTAGGCAGCCCGCCATTTTGCCATGATCCGCCACTTCTGCCATGATGAGATGAATTGAATGCAACCTGGAGGTGGTTAGGGTATATTTGGTTTTCCCTTCTCTCTTTCCTCTCTCATTCTTTCTATATATTGTAAAGAGGAGCTTCTTTTCAAGGGGGAACATTTTCTGTTTTGCTCCTCCCTTCTTCTCTTATCAGGTGAATTTGTGGAGTTTTCAACCTCTCATTTGAAACTGTAATACGACTCTACCTCTTGGCATTCTGCAGTGTATTGTATCAATCTTTGGAGCAAGTAATACATGTCTGTGGATGATTCTCAACCCTCTCTGTGTTCATCTTGCATCCTCCTGGTCTTTCACTACAAGTTTTGTTATCTGTGCATGATATTATATCACATTTGAATGGTCTGTGTTCACTGGAAAAATAGGTGTTCTTCATTCCTCGGTGTATCACCTCTATTAGCTTATATTTATTTTATGAATCTTCTTACCTTGTCTCCTTGGCAGATTAGATTAGGTTTTGAGAAAACCCTCTGCATATTTCATGTGCATCTGAACAGAGGAATAGGAACCAACCTTCTCTGGAGAATCCTTTCTCATTTTTTTTAAGTGCCACACTTGGAGAAAGGATTCAATGTTATGCAATCACACTGGATGCCAAGTGATCAACCTAGAAACTTGATCTACATCCAGGGGTGTTGTGATTTTGCATCAACACCTACATGGCCCAATCTTCTTATACTTGAGTTTATTATATGTTCCCTTTGGAAACATCTCTTTTCTAAGATGAACAATCACCATATCTCCTTCTTCAAATACACTTACTCTCCTACTGGCATCTGTAGCTATTTTATATTGTGCATTACTCACTTTTAGCTTTTCCCTCACTTCATCTTGTAGCTGTAGAATGTGTTCTGCAAATGCTTCTGCATCATCACTAGTTTCATCTTCACCTGGTAGAACAATTAGATCTAGGACCCCCTTGGGATTCCTACCATATACAATCTAGAAAGGAGACCTCCTTATTGACCTGTTTACTGAGCTATTATATGAAAACTCAGCTTGAGGTAAAGCTAAGTCCCATTGTTTTGGATTTTCTCCAACTATACAACGTAGGAGATTTCCCAAGATTTTGTTCACTACTTCCGTCTTCCCATCAGTCTGGGGGTGATATGCACTACTGAACTATAGTTGTGTCCCCAATTTCTTCCACAGAGTCTTCCAAAAGTGACTCAAAAACTTTGTGTCCCGATCTGAAGTGATCATTCTTGGAATTCCATGCAATCTAACCACTTCTGAAAAAAAACAAATCTGCAATTCTAGAAGCATCATTAGTTTTTTACAAGAAATGAAATGTGCCATCTTAGAGAATCTATCAACCACAAAAAATATAGAATCATTCCCTCACTGTGTGTTAGGAAGCCCTAACACAAAATCCATACTCAGATCAACCCATGGCCCTATAGGGATAGGCAATGGCATATACAACCCAATATTCTGTGCATGGCCCTTAGCCATTTGACACACTCTACATCTTGCTACAATCCTACTTATGTCCCTCTTTACCTTTGGCCAATAATACTTTTCTACAACAAGAGAAATTTTCTTACTTATACCAAAGTGTCCAGCCAACCCCCCACTATGTAATTCTCTTATAATATTTTCTCTCATTGAACCAACAGGGATGCACAATTGTTTCCCCCTAAACAAATAACCATCCTGCATCAAATAATCAAAAGAATCACTACCTACTGTAGGCTCCTTAAGTTTTCTCACAACATCACCAAAATCTGGATCACCTTCATACAATTCCTTAACTGCCTCAAACCCTAGTACTTTATTTTCCATTGTTGTCAAAAGGGCTACATGCCTACTCAAGGCATCAGCAACTTGATTCTACTTACCAGACTTATGCTTTAAAAAAAAAGTATATTTTTGCAAAAATGAAACCCATTTTGCATGCCTACTATTTAATTTCTTCTGTGTGTTTACATACCTCAAGGCTTCATGGTCAGTGAAGAGTACAAATTCCTTTGCTACCAAGTAATGTCTCCAGTTCCTTAATGCCTGAACAATAGCGTAAAATTCCACATCATAAGTAGAATATTTCCTCCTTACTTCATTTAGCTTTTCACTAAAGAATGCCACAGGTCATCCTTCTTGACTCAACACAGCTCCAATCCTGACATGTGAGGCATCACAGTCAACCTCGAAGACCTTGCTAAAATCTAGAAATACCAAAACAAGGTGCTTCTGACACTTTCTTCTTCAACAATTCAAAACTATTTTTTGTTGTCTTGGTCCATACAAACTCCCTCCCTTTTGTACACTCTGTTATGGGTGCAACAATGCTACTAAAATTCCTGATGAACTTCCTATAAAAAGTTGCCAATCCATGAAAACTACAAACCTCTGTCACATTCCTTGGAATAGGCCATTCCAAAATTGCCTTTACTTTTTCCTCATCCATCCTCACTCCATCCTATGATATGACAAATCCCAAAAAAACAAGAAATATCTTCTGAAGAAATCTACACTTCTTTAAATTTGCATATAGACTCTCTTTACGTAACAAGTCTAACACCAATTTCATATGTAACAAGTGTTCTTCCACTATCTTACTGAATATCATAATATCACCATTGTATTCTCGGAGTACTCTGTTCATCAACCTCATGAATGTACTGGGTGCATTAGATAGCCCAAATGGCATCACCATCCACTCGTATAATCCATATTTTTTTTTAAAAGCAGTTTTCCATTCGTCCCCTTCACGGATTCGGATCTGGTAGTAACCACTCCGTAGGTCAATCTTGCTAAAATATCAGGCTCCTGCTAGCACATCCATCATATCATCCAATCACAGAATTGGGAACTGATACTTAATTGTGATCTTGTTTATGGCTCTACTGTCTACACACATTCTCCAGTCTCCATCTTTTTTGGGAGTCAATAACACTGGAGTTGCACATGGACTCATGCTTTCTCTCACTAACCCTTTCTGTATTAGATCTGTCACTTGTCTGTTCAACTCTTCACTCTGTGTCAGACTCATCTGATAGGTTATATGGTTTGGAAGGGCTGATCCTGGGATCAAATCAATATGGTGTTGAACATCTCACTTTGGAGGTAACCCATCTGGTAGCTCATCTGATATGACATATTTGTATTCTTTTAATACCTTTTCCGCTATAACAGGTATATTAAAATGTTCTTTCTCCAGCTTCTTTGACATTAGTGCATAACAACATCCAGCTTCTTCCATTTCTGTAACAAACTCTTTTGTAGCCAATAAGCCCTCACTCTTCTCTTCTTCCTTGAAGGGTAATAAGACCACCTTTACACCATCCTTCCAAAAGGTATATGTACTTTTCCCTCCATCGTGTGTAACCTTTCTATCGTATTGCCAAGGCCTACCCAGTAATATATGACATGCATCCATTGGGATAACATCACACCACACCTCATCCTTGTAGGTATTCCCAATTCAAAACTTTATAAGGAATCTTTTATCTATGGTTACCTCATTTCCTTTCTTGAACCATGATATACGATAAGGATATGGTTGTTTCTCACATTTCAGATTCAATTTATCAACCATTACAGTCGAAACCATATTTTCACAACTACCACCACCAATAATAATTTTACATACCTTTCCTCTAGAGGTGCATCTTGTTCAAAATATATTTTTTCGAAGCCACGAATCAGCACCAGCAATATCATGTTCTTTCTCCTTCCTTGGGACAATCATCGTCCTCCTTATCATGAGGGTTTCACCCAAGTCTACAACAACCTCCATTTCTTCTTCCTCTTCAGCTTCAACAAGATTTATTCATGTTTTTTCTCCTTTCCACCTATCTTGTGTAGGATAGTGCGGACACTCAACAACTCTTTTCCCCTCTTCACCATATCGTTAACATCTATATTTCCTTTGGGGGCTATTCCAGCCACATCCTCCATTATAACCTCTTCCCTTTGAAACCCCCTACCTCTTTGGTAGTGACCACGAATTTGACCAGAATCTTCATGCCCTTATGTATTAGAGGATTCACCTTTTGTAGATTCAAATCTACCCCTACCTCTCATTGGAGATGATGATGGACCTCTCTTCACACCTCTTCTAAAATTATTCCTCTTGTTCTTTTCTTCTTCCTTTAATGCAAGTTGATAAGCATCATCCAGGATATGGATCCAGAGCATACTCAACTCATCTTGTATGGTGTAACTCAACCCATTTATATACCGTGTAGCCTTTTGTTATTCAGACTCTCCCTGTTCCACCCTAATTGACAACTTGTAAAATTCATTAGTATACTCCTCAATGCTGAGATCCTTTTGTCTTAGGTTTTGGAATCTTCGAAAGAGTGTCTTAGCATAATCTACAGGAAGAAATTTTTCTTTCAGCTTCTTTACCATTTTATTCCAGTTTCGGATCTTGCCCTTTCCATTCCTTTGTCTTTCATTTTGTAGGTGATCCCACCAGATCAATGCATGTCTGGCCAACTTAGTGCATGCAAACTTAACCTTCTTCTCCTCTGAAATGGTTTTCCACTCAAAGAATTTTTCCATGTGATTTAACCAGTCAATCAACTCCTCTGGTCGTAACCCTCCACCATAATCAGGAACATTAATCTTGATGCCATCATTCTTTCCCTCTAAAGCCTAGATCAATCTCTCCTCAAATGGTCTCTCATTCAAGGTTTCTTCATCTCTCTCATTTTCTTCTTCATCTCCTCCTTCATTCATTAATGGAGGTCTTCTTCAGTATCACTATCTGGGTTTGCTTCCCCATTTGCATGTCTACTTCTAAGGCAGGTAACTTCTCCTGTGGGCTAAACAACATGTCTTTATAGATCCTACATATGCCTATTCATATGGGTATAACCTCCCCTCCTGCATCTAGCCATGATAATATAAAATAAAGGTTTAAAAAAATTACACAAAAAATGTAATATGTTACCTTAACTATTTCAGCAAGATCAAAATCTTGCTCTGATACCAATTGATGTGAATCCAGCCACAAGAGGTTGAAATACCTCCAAAAACACACATAAAAGCTTTGTAAATAAAACCATGAGTTTTCAAAATAGACTTACTTCTCATTCTGGAATCCACACTAATCTTTTACATAATTACAATCCTCCTTTTATTTCATGTCTACTCTAAAACCCTAAAATGCCAAAAACCCTAAAAAGCCAAAAATTACCTACTAGCAAAACAACTCGGATGGACCTCAAAAATTTTGTGCCAAATATTGACCTTCATGAAATTAGGGCTCACATGAAATTTTGACTTATTCTAACAAGCACAACAAAAGTTATTAAAGTTTTAAGACCTAGTCAAAAGTGAAAAAAAACATTCGGAGCCAATTTTAGGCCACTAGATGAAGGAATCTGGGCCCTAAAACATGTGTCAAAATGGTCAACAACCTTGCAAAAAAGTTGACTCCAGCATAGTACTAATGTATATCTACCACCCTATAAAATTTCAGGATGATCCAATGGTCGGATCAAAAGTTATGGTCTCTACAAGTTATGCTCCCACATCAACAAAGCTATCTCTTTCTTATTCATTCTTTCTGCTTCCTTTTTCTTCTAGTTTCCAATTTTTTTGTTAGTCCTTCCACTTTGGGCTACCTGTATTTTGTTGTAGACCATTTCATCCTATGAAGTAGATGATTTCCTTCTTTAGACCGTTTTCTAATGTCAATCTATAATATTTGTATGAACTAATTCTAAGAATATTGTTTCTTCTCTCTAAATCTAAGGTTGACCATTTCTGCTTTAATGAGGTTCCCACATAGATGCTAATTATGTTTTGGTTTTAAGCAGATATATTTCCCTGAAAATTTCATATATGAATTTTGTAGAGCTCAAAGACTATTCAATTATTACGAGATGAATAATATCATTTGGTTTTCTTTCCCTTATATTCTATTTTGGGTTTAAATATAATGACTTATTATTGATCTCATGTATTTTTTGATCTGGGTATTATGAATATCACTTCAATGTTTTGTAAGACATGAATAGTTGTTAACCTAATCATAGTTGCTAATACAAGGAGTTATCTATTATGATTTTACACAAGTAAAGGGTGGTATTACCACCTTGGTGGCATTGCTTATTTACCGAGTTATGCATGTGATTTATACAGGATGAGAATGACTCATTATTAGATGAGGAGTTTACTTTTTTATAGTGAAGAAAAATTTTACTTCTTTTTTAAATTGAAGATAAGTTTCAAAAAAATAAAGATACTTCTAACTCTTCTCTATTGTATAACATATGGGTTTGCGTAGGTAAAGATAAAGATAAATTCATACTTGATTCATGTATTTTAGATCTTTTGTATTTTTGATAATATGGGTTTTAAGAATATCACTTCAATATTTTGTAAGAATTGCATAATTTTTATCCTCCATAGTTATAAAAGGATGCATCTAAATGTGACCTTTTCATGCATGTTTCAGAGTCTCAACATGATCACATTCCCCTTACAAAAAATGTATATGATTTTAAGAAATCCACTTCTAATCCTTCATGCTAAGACAAGGAGTTAACTATTTTTTTATTACCAAAGTACAGTGTGGGGTTAACACATAGTAAGAATTACTTATTTTCAGAGCTGGGTGGCCTAGATGTGCATGGCCGAATTTTTGGGTGGGTGAGCTGCACAGGATGAGCTAGTGGGTGGATGAGTCCAAGCTCGGCATCAGTGATGTCCATGTCAAGTTTTGTGGTGTGAGTTGACACTCCATCATTGGGCATCTTGATCATTGAGTTTTAGATAGAGATGGAAAGTTGATTTGATCGAGCTGACAGTGTAGTTGGCTGGCCGATATGAGTTCCATTTCACAATCTTTCAGTATAATTCACTAATCAAGCTGGCTTGGTCGAGATGGGTAAGCAAGTTACTAAGACTACCAAGGTTGAGCAATTGAGGTTGACCGATTGAGTTTGGGTGGGAGATTGTGCTGACTTCTCGAGATGGGATGGGTAATTGACCTACATGAGCAAGGTGAGTGAGTTGACCTATTGAGTTAGGTTGGCTAGTTAACTTGCCAAGCTGGGTAGGCGAGCTCACCTACCAAGATAAACAATATTGAGCTTGATTATTGTCTTATAGGAATTAAAATGATTAAGTTAAATGATGTATCTAAAGATAAAATTACCATGCTCATAATTGGTATCATAGAATAAGAAAAAAAATAAAATCTAGCTTGTTTTACAATGGACAGTTTCCCATTCTCACATGATTCATATATTTATTAAAAATAATAAGTTCAATATTTCATGTATTACAATGATTAGAATTGGCATACACCCATTCTCATTAAAAAAACTTTTTTTTATCTTCCATTGAATAGTTAGATATCCATTCCTATAGAGATATTAAAATGTTTAAGTACAATATTTCTTGTATTAGAATGTTTAGAAGGATTTTGTACCCATTTACATACAAAAAATCATTTATTTATTGTATTGAATGCGAAGATGCCCATTGTCATATAATAATCATATACGAAGAATATAGGTAAAATTTAATTTGTTTTAGAATAGTAAGTTTCCCATTATCATATATGAATCGTATAAGAAAAATAGATATAATTTACTTTGTTTTTGAATGGGAAGTTCCCCATAATCATAACCTTCATATGTCTTAAAATGATTATGTTCAATCTTGTATCTAATGAACAAACTTCCCAATCCCATATAGGAATCATAAAAACTTGAAATTGAATATAGATAAAATCTAATTCATTTTAAAATGGAAAGTTTCCCATTCTCACAACCTTCATATAGTTTTTAAATTGATTAAGTTAAATATTTCTTGTATTATATTGACCATTCCTTTTCACTCTTATATCCTATTACTTTCCCCATAGTAATGATCAAGTTATATATTTCTTGCATTTCATTGTTTAGAATGGGCATACGCCAATTCTCATACAAACAAACATTTTTTTATCTTGAATGGGCAGATGCCCAGTCTCTTATAGGAATCATAGAAGAAGAATTTAGGTTGAATTTAAATGATGAGAAATAACTAAATAGAGGTTAAATAGAAGTTAATTAGAAACTTGATTGCTAACCACTTCATCCAAATATCTTCATCATATTAACATAACATATATTACTTTTACAAGAATTCCTCATACTTCCCATATTCCTTGACTATGAGAATGGGCATCTATCCATTTTAAACATTCTCATAAAAGGATCTAATTGTCATTCATTCTTTATGTTTCACGTAGGAGAATTTTTCTTTATATTCTATATGGAGTTTATGAGAATGGGCATATGCCCATTCTCATCACAATGATAAAAAAATATTTTTTGTATGAGAAATGGCATATGCCCATTCTCATAACAATAATAAAACTCTTTGTTTGTATGAGAATGGGCATATGCCTATTCTAACCATTCTAACTCATTGAAGCAATATTGAACTTAATCATTTTAATATCACTATAAAGGATGTGGGAATGAGAAATTGTCCATTCTAAAACAAATTAAATATTACCTCTATTTTTCTTCTATGATTCTTATATGAGAATGGGAATATGCCCATTCAATACAAGATAAAAATATTTGTTTTGGACATATGCCCATTCTACCTATGTGTATTTTTCTTCTATGATTATTAATGATAATGGGCATATGCCCATTCAATACAAGATAAAAAATGTTTGTTTTTATGAGAATGGACATATGCCCATTCTTTCTAGGTGAATTTTTCTTCTATGCTTCTTATATGAAAATAGGCATATGCCCATTCAATACAAGATTAATTTTTTTTTTGTATGAGAATGGACATATGCCCATTATCATGTGTCTTGCTTCATTAAATCATTGTTCTTGTTACTCAATTTTTCAGCCATTAAAAATTCCTTGTTTATAAAAAGGAATAAAAACCAATTTCTCTAAATCTTCTTCCAAGGTACTATCTCATTATTTAGAACATCTAATATTAACCTATGATGTGAGTACTATAAGTTATGTAATTTTTATTATTTTATACATCCATATCATAGTATCAGTGAGAATGAACATATGTCCATTCTGTCTATTCTATCTATGAGAGTGGAAATAATAATATATGTTTTGGATCGATCTGCCCCATCCCCTGTTTCTATTTATGTCGCCATTCCCATTTAGAGTTCAGGGATTGGTTGAAGCAAGTAAATGATTCAACATTCGAGTGATTTCGTGAAATCCATGAGTCATATATAGTTTCCCTAATTATCCCCTCTCATCTTGCTTGTATTTATTATTGAAAACAATGAGACACTAATGAATGGAGAAGGTGCAGAATGTAATAAAGATTTAAATAAATTCATAAATCTTATTTCCAATCATAATATAAAAGTAAATAATAATATTTATGTCATATATGACATGTCATTAATAAACTAATACTATTAAAATTTGAAATTAAACATCATGTATATTGCCTCACAATTTCATTGATTATCCATGCATGCATCTCTCCCTCTCTTCAGTATAAATTAGTATAAATTAATTTTAAATGCTAAAAATAACCTTAAGCATGGTTATGATAATGTTTAAAATTTATATATTATTTTAAATGCAAATAACCTAAATCATGGCTATGATAAATTTTAAAATTTATTTTTATTTTATATGCAATAAACCTAAAACATGGCTATAAAGTTTTTGAAAATTTAAATTTTATTTAAAGTGCAATTATTAAACCTAAAACATGGCTACAATATTGTTTAATATTTATATATTTTTAAAAATGGCATAATGAGACCATTAATTTGTGAATAAATTGTTTTCCACTGTTTATTCATTAATTGAAGGTACTTGTTTGTCAAACACATCTTTGATCGCCCATTAGAGGGAAATTGGAAAAATATATGGAAATTAATTCATGCCACTCTGTGGCATTGTAGAGATATTGATGGTGACAACTATTTTTTCATTATGGGAGAGGTTTTGGTAATTGAAAGGTTCACCAAATGTCGGTCGACGAAAAAATAAATTTTCTTGTAGTTCCTTTCTCGCTTTACTTTTTCATCTAGTTTCCACTTTTTTATTCTTCCTTTTTTGGGCTGCCATTTCATTAGACCATTTTTTCCTGTGAAGTAGAATATTTGAAGAATATTTCTTAGATATTGTTTGTTCTCTCTACTAAATTTTTATCGACCCTTTCCACTTTGAGGTCCCTCTATTTCATAAGACTGTTTCAGCTTGTGAAGCACAAGATTTGAAGAAAATTTTAGGCATGAATTATTCCTAACTCTTCATTGTTGAATTATTATGAGCATAAAGAATGGGAAGATTCCCATTTTCATATAGTAATCATATATATGAATAATATAGATAAAATTTAATTTTTTAAGAATGGGCAATTTTTCATTATCATATAGGAATCATATAAGAAAAATAGATCAAATTTACTTTGTTTGAATTGGCAGTTCCCCATAATCACAAACTTCATGGGTATTAAAATGATTATGTTCAATCTTGTATCAAATAAAAAACTTACAAAACCCATATAGGAATCATAAAAGAAGAATATAGATAAAATATAATTCATTTTAAAATGGCAAGTTGTCCATTCTCACATTCTTAAAATATTTTTTAAATTGATTAAGTTAAAGGATGTGAGAATGGGAAGATTATTTATAAAGCAATATTGAACTCAATCATTAAATTAAAACGTCTATAAAGGTTATGAGAATTGGTGTATACCTCCAATTCAATACAAGACCTAAATTTTTATTTGTTTGAGGATTGGAATATGCCCATTCTCAAGGATATTTAATATTAAAGTTGTATCAAATTATTATAGATGTAAATAACCTAAAACATGTCTATGATATTTTTTAAAATATATTTGTTCTTAACCATGACATAATGAGACCACCATGTAAATCTATTGTTTACCCATTCCATTCCATTGTCATTTATTTTTGTGCACATAGTCCTTCAATTACCATATTATTATCACAAATATTCCCCTTTTGTATAGAATGTAATTATGTCATTTATATTTTGTATAGTTTTTTATGCAAATCATCCAATTATCACAGACTTTTGTGCACAAATATCTACTAGTGAAAAACCCTACCTCCATTATATGTTAAAACAATCAAGGTATATATTCAATTGAACCCATAAAGAAAGATCTCTATATTCAGGCCTAATATCCAACACTTAAGCAATTTCCAAATAACAATCTAAATTCTTTGTTGCTAAATCCAACACCTACCTTATTTGAGGTTTTTGTGAGAAATGTTTCCCCAAATCAACATTTAGTATTCTAACACATACCTACTAATTAATGTGCAATGGCACTACATATTCAAGCCTTTTTAACGATTTTTAACAATTTTATAAGTAATGTCCTTCAAAGCAATAGTAAACTTAAATACAATACAAGTTATATTGAAATTAATTTTTTTCCCATTCTCACAAACTTTTTAGAGATATTAAAATGATTAAGTTTAATATTTCTCATACAAAAAATATTCGCATTGAATACATGACCAAAATATTAAGTTTGTTTGATTGAGAGTTGGAATATACCCATTCTAAAAATTCTAATACAAGCAATATAATTTGAACTTAATCCAGGCCACTACCTTGCATAGAGGTGATATTATTGGTAGTGTATTTTGAATGCAAATAACCTAAAAATGGCAATGAAAAATGTTTAAAATTTATATTTGTTTGTGACGATGACATAACAAGACCATCACATAAATGTATTGTCGACCACCATTTATTTATTAATTAAAGGTAATTGTATTAAAACACGTTTTCGACCGCTCGTTAGAGGGAAAATTGGAGATATTAATTGTATTTAATCGATTTCACTACGTGGAATAGTGGATATATTAATGGCAATTAATGTTTTTGAGGATGGTAGAGTTCTTGGGAATTTGAAGCTTTACCACGAAGTTATTGACACATGCGACCTATTTGTTTGATTATTGTTTTTACGTTCCACTTTTTAATAACTCTATAAAGGCTGTGAGAATGGGAAACTGACCATTCTAAAATAAATTTTATTTTACATCTATTATTATTTTATGATTCCTATATGAGAATGGGCATTTTCTCATTTTCTTAAACCATGTTTCATCTTGTGAAGCACTAAACTTGAAGAAAAATTCTTAGATATTGCTCAATCTCTCTACTTTTTTGTTCATGCTTTCAGCTTTGGGCTCCTCTATTTCGTTAGACTGCTTCTTTGCATTTTGAGAAACACCAATCCATCCATAGGCATGAATTTTTCTAATTCTTCTATGTTGATTTATTATGAGATGAAGAATATCATATGGTTTTATTTCCCTTGCATGGTGGAGAATTTCCCATTGTGCAACATTTTATTTATATCTCTAATGTTATTAATGATTCCTATATGAGAATGGGCATATCCCATTGTATATTCCCACTCTCACATAGGAATCATAGCATAATACTAGAGAAAAAATTTATTTCACAGTTTTAGAATGTAGTAAATTGTATATCTATTCTTCTATGATCCCTATATGAGAATGGTCAATATGCCCATTCTCACATAGGAATCGTAAAGAATGATAGAAAATTAAATTCCATCTATATTGATTCTTCTAATTTATTTGGGGGTGAAGAATATCAAATGGTTATTGTCCATTACATTGTAGTAAACTTGTCATTGTACAAAAAAGTAAATTTTATCTCTATTCTTCTATGATTCGTATATGAGAAAGGGAATATGCCCATTCACATATAGGAAGAAAGATTAAAGTAATTCATTTTGGGAGCTATATAAAGGCTGCGATAATGGGGAATTGTCCATTCTGAAACAAATTATACATTATCTCTATTAATTCATGTGATGATGTATGAAGTTTTTTATGTAAAATATTTACTATGATTTGGTCTTATTTAATTTTTATGTTTTAATAATTATTAGATGCTAATATTACCTTCTTTTCTATATTGAGTATTTTGATGATGAATGATGTTTTCTTTTGCTTATCATATTTGTAGTTGCCTATGTGATTATAAAATTAGGTAGTAATTTTTTTTTTCCAACATTTATCGCATTATTACCTTATTTATTGATAATATGTACTATGTAGATATAGATGATGGTTAACCATATTTTAATATTTATTTAATAATAAATCAACATGTATACAAGTTGAAAATTCATGCTATTTCATCAAAATTACATGCATATAGATTATTCTTTTCGTATGGTACGCAAGAATCATAGTAATCATTACAAAGTGATACGTTGGATTGGATACACCTATAAAGGCATTGAGATTTAGTAGGTTCCCATGCTAAATAAAGTAAATGTTATCTATTTTATTTTTATTATAATTATTCACATATCTCCATGAACAATAATGGACTTTCTCTTATGTTTCATATTTAAGAGAATAGGCATATGCCCATTCTTCATATACTATTGTTATCTCTATCATTCGTTTTATGGTATTTTCATTTATCTCTATTATGAAAAATAGTTGACATTTTTTTAATGATTCCCTTATGATAATAGAAAATTTCCAATATACATAAATATTAAAGAGAACACATGTATACCCATTCTACATATTCTAATCTTAGAGATATTAAACTTAATTTGTGTGATACCTCTATAATAGCTGTGAGAATGGGACTATGACTATTCAATAAAAGATAAAAATTCTAATTGCCCACTCTTTAATATGTATTAAAAATTTGTGAGAGGAATTTTCCAATTTAATACAAGAAAAAACAAGAAATTTATTTATGAATCATATTATGAGAATAAACAGAATAAAAATGCGATGCCAAATCAATACTTTACATGACAATGGGAATATTTTTTTTTATGAGAATGGGCATGTGCCCATTCTAAAGATTATCATACAAGAAATATTTATTTTATGAGAGTGGGCAAGTGCACATTCATCAATATTTGGTCAAATCTTAGTCATTTGAATACCTATTTTAAAATGGAGAGCATATCTTATCCATTCTCTTTTTTTTTTATTCCTATCTTCCAAAACAACTATTTTACTATTCATATATGATAATAGACATATTCCTATATGAGAATGGGCATCTTCCGACTTGATAAAAGATAATGTAAACATGGTAAATCAATTTCATAACTGTTTAAAAGCTTTGAGCATGTATAACGCATATCCTGTTTTATGATTCTTGTCTCTCCAAACAAGTAGAGATATGAAAAATAATAGACTTGCACTTATGGTTCATATTAAAGAGAATAGACATATTCCCATTATTATATTTCAAATGTTATCTCTATAATTTTTTTTATGATATTTTTTCATTTATCTCTAGTATGAAAAATAATCGACATTTTTTTAACGCCTCCCTTATGAGAATAGGAAAATTCCCATTCTTAAATAACTATAAAATAAAATATGCATATGCCAACTTTACATATTATAATCTTATCAATATTAAACTTAATCATTGTGATACCTCTATAATGACTGTGAGAATGGGAATATGAGTATTCAATACAAGACAAAAATTGTCGATTGCCCATGCTTTAATACGTATTTAACAATTGTGAGGGGGAATCTCCCCATTTAATACAGGACAAAACATTTTTTTTTTTTTTTAAATGTTCATATGCCCATTTTA
Source organism: Taxus chinensis (assembly GCA_019776745.2). Lineage (NCBI taxonomy): Eukaryota > Viridiplantae > Streptophyta > Pinopsida > Cupressales > Taxaceae > Taxus > Taxus chinensis. The sequence goes on along the minus strand of CM034150.1, from coordinate 277,971,834 downwards.
AAAAATGATTCCACATATAAAACAAAACATATTTATTTGTATTTGAATTAGTATATGCCCATTTGAAACAATGATACTAGCATTTGTATTCTACTTCTACTATTCCTATCTACCTATCTAATTCTTCTATGATTTCTGAATGAGTAGGAGCATCACCCAATGCTCAATGAGCTTCGTAACTGTAATCTCTTATAGTATTTGTATTCTAATTTTTTGAGAATCTGAATTAGAATAGGGCATATGCCTTATCAAAACATTATAATAAAATCAATATTGTCATTTAGGAGAATGAGCATGTGCATAAATAATGTGAATTGAAACATTTATGTTTTATGAGAATGGGCATATGCCCTATCTAAACATTTTAATATAAGAAATATTGTTTTTATGAGAATGGTCATGTTCACAATCATAAATACATAGTAATTTTCATTCTTATTTAAAAGTTGCGAGCATTTTTTTTGAATAATCTCCTTCAAGGATTCATATTTTTCCAAGGAAGTCTTTTATGAATCCTATATGAGAATAGAAAGATTAAAAATGTGATTCCCATTAAATACTAGACAAAAAAAAAAATTGCATGAGAATGGGCATATGCCCACTCTAAACATTCAAATACAAGCAATACTAATTTTATGAGATTGCTTCTATTATTCCTATTTATATCTATTTAGAAATTGTGAGACAATTTAATCCATACTCTTCTTATTATCTTCTATTCTTCCCATCTACCCAAGAAATTATTTGTAAATGAGAAGGGGCATTTTCCTATTCAATACAAGATAATGAAATAAAGCTCCATCACTTTCATAACTCTTTTATCAAGATGTGATAATGGGTGCCCATTCTTAAACAAATTAAATTTTATTATTCCTATTATAAAAGGCATATGCCCATTTTAAACTTTATAATAGAAGTAATATTTATTTATTTTAGAATGGGCATGTGCATGGTTGTGATTGAAACATATTTGTTTAATGAGAATGGGCATGTTCCCATTCTAAAAATTCTTATACAAGCAATATTGATTTTATGAGAGTGGGGTGGACACTCATCAATAATTAATCATTTGAATACCTATTTGAAAATTGTGAGTATATTTAATACATACTCTTCTTTTATGATTCATATCTACCCTAAAAAATCTTTTATCATTCTAATATGAGAATGGGCATCTACCCATTCAATACAAGAAAAATGTAAAAAAGGTCAATCAATTTCATACCTATTTAAAAGTCCTAAACATGTATAATCCAAACTCTTCTTTTATTATTCCTATCTTCCCAAGCCAATCTTTAATGATTCCTATATGAGAATGGGATTCTTCCCATTCAATACAAGACTGAGTAAAAATGATCAATAAATTGAATAACTTTGCACAATTCATGAAAATGAGTGACCATTCTAAGCACAATAAATAGGAAAATAATGAACGTTACAGGTGTCTAAATAGGTATGAGATTAAATTCTACTATATTTTTTCATTATTCATATATCTTTTGAAAATATTTAAATGGGTCCAATGGATTCAAATATAATTTTTAACCATTTATGAAAGACTTAGGATATTAAAGCATTTATGTAAATAGGACGATGCATTTTTTCAATATTTTACAAACATCTTTGAAGTTTTGTGATTTCTTTATTAAAACATATTTATTTAAATGTGGACATTTTTAAAGCATTACATTTTTTTAAATAGGTATGACAAAAAAATTGACTATATATTTTTCATTATTCACATTTGTATTTAAAATCAATACAAATATCTAAACATCAATTCAAATATATTTTTAAAACATTTATGATAGACTTTGGATATGAAAGCATTGAATAATTTTAACATTAAAACGTGGTGATTTATTATTATAGGATAATATGTAAATAAGACAATGTATTTTTTTATTGAAAAAAAAAATTATAGTTTTGTGATTTCATTATTAAAACTAATTTTCTTTAAATGTGGACATTTTTAAAATGTTACATCTATCTAAATAGGTATGACGATAAATTCTACTATATAATTTTCATTATTCAAATTTCTATTTAAAATCAATTTAAATATCTAAGCATTAGACAATGGTGATTTGTTAATGTATTATACATTCAAAATTTAAACGTATGCACAAAACTAGTGTTATGTATTTTTTATTATTTTAATACCTTTTTCAAATATTTAACGTTTCTAACCCTTAGGAGGATAACATTTTGAAGGATTCAAATATGTACCCTTTTGTTGTTAAGTATTAATGAAAGACTTAGGATATTAAAGGAATTTAAGAATTACAAGGTGGTGATTTATCATGGTAGGATAGTTTCAAATTTTGAAACTTGGGATATTATGAAATGAAAGAAATTTAATCATTAAAGGGTGGTGATTTATTATGACAGGATAAATTCAAATTTTAAATTTTTGGCTCTTTTTTTAGAAGTTATTTTCGTTGGTAAAATACTTTATCAAAATATTTAATTTGAATGGCTCAAGTTTTGATTTTTCTCTCTCTTAGGGTCATGTTTTTATTTTTATCTCTCTTAAGGCAAGGTTTTTTTTCATTCAGAGATTTTGTAGAGAAAGATGAATTTATGTGAAAGGATTTGAGTAGTTTGGATACAAATATCATTGACAAAGAAACTTTTTGCAGGGGTAATATAAATTTCTTTAGAGATTATAAAAAACTACATTGAAAGAGACAAGTGGTATTGAGTCTATCTAATCATTTTGTTTGCACCATAATTAGGTACGCATTTTAGACCTTAAGACGTTAAAAAAGAATGAAATAATTTGTATTTATATATTTGGTAGCTATTATGTTTACAAATGTTAACAAATTGATTTGTGTGTTTGTTTGCTGTTATGTTTATCCATGAAAAATAATCGATAAATTTTTCAAACACTAAAATAAACAAGATACATGGAAAATTGGTTCACATTGTTGATTTTCAATTTAAAGATATTTGTTAGGATACATTTTTTAGGCTTTAGATTTAAACTTGAAAAAATGAGATATAAAAATCTTGAGTAACTTGCTCTGCCATTATTGTATTTTGTTTGAGAAATCTGTAAACAAATTGATTTCTATACTTTTGTTGCTTGTTATGTTTATGCATGGAAACAAATTGATACATTTTTCAGACATTAAAACAAATGAGATATATGGAAAAATGGTTCACATTGTTGATTATGATTTAAAAGATATTTGTTAGTAATATACATTTTTATGGATTTAGTTCAGTAAACTTGGAAATAATGAGATATATAAACCTTGAATAGCCTACTCTGGCATTTTTGTATTTCATTTGATAAATCTTGAATAGTATCCCTTGCAAAATCATTGTATCAAAAGCTAGTTCTTCTTCTTTCTTATGAAAAATCTCTTTATCTTTGTATCTCTCCTACTATCGGCAGCGATTCTTCTTCTTTCCTCTCCAAAATATTTGTATCTTCGTATTTCTCCATATACATCTGCGTTCTTTTTCTTTCCCTAGCTAAATTTCGAACTGAACAAATATCAGTCACAATAGAACAAAAATCAAAACATGATTCATTCAAAATCTTTATTTTTATAATGTACTTGGGAAAGAAAATTGCCTCATAAAAAAAGAGGTCCGAAAATTCAAATTTTGAATCAAACCTACTATAATAAATGACAATTATGAAGTGTCTCCCAAAAATAATATTGAAAAATTTAAAATTTGAATCAATATTGCAGAAAACGTAAAAAGTAAAGTGCCAAAAATTTAAATTTTGAATCACACCTACCATAATAAATGAGAAAATCTAATAAAAGATATCTGAAACTTCAAAATTTGAATCAAACATACCATGATAAATCACCATTAATAATTGCCTCCCAATAATAAAGCGCTGAAAAATTTGAAATTTGAAACAATCGTGTTGGTATTATTAAAAATTAATCAATCAATAACAACAAGAAATGATACAAATCAATGTGGTTCTATTCAAGATATGATATTAGTAATTAATAGTTAATCAACAACATTGATTAATAATAGAAATGACGGTGATAATATTTAAATATAATTATTAATTAATAATGTTATAATTTATTAGTATTAGTAATAAGTTAAATAATTAATTAATAATATTATAATTAATTACCAAAACAATATCCTATCAATTAATATTAACTACAAGAATTAATATTACTAATAAACTTCAATTATTATATTAAAAAATAACATCTAATTATATTATCAAATGAATATATTTTTTAAAAATAATTAAATAATAATATAAAAATATAATTAAACTGTATAAACATAATTAACAACTTAATCACCATTAATAATAATTCTTAATTAATTATGGTGCATTTTTAAAATAATATCATAAAATTATAAAAATATATTAAAACATTATTGAAACCATTTTAATACCTCTATAAAGGATGTTAGAATGTGTTACCCCTATTCTTCGTCTATCATTACTATATCAGAATATGACAATTTTAATAATATATCATAATTTAGAATTTACACTATAAAGGTTGTGAGAGTGAACAACATACCTTATTCAATCATTCTTATATGATGTTTGGTTTGAGAATGAAGTACACTTTATTCCTAGAGAAAAAAATTACATTGTATTCAAGATAAGATGAAAAAAGTTTGTTTATTTGTATGAGAGAATGGGCAACTGTCCATTCTTAAATAAAGGCAGAGTAAGTACATTTTACACTATAATTCTTCTTCTAATATGGTCCTCCTTCCATTGCAATGGTCATCATTTCATGAAAAATGTGGGACAACCCAATAATAAATGTTTGTTTGTTTGAAGATGAACAAATGCCCTTATTTCTAAATAGTCCAACACAACTAACCAAAAATATGGCCAAAACAAAATGTTAGAATGTATATAGAATGAGCTAATGGCTATTCTCATTATTAATTCTATATATGAATGTGCAGAGAATGGATATCTACCATTTCTAAAACAAATTAATATAAGTACATAATACGGGAATGGGCATCTACCCAAGGGAATGTAGTGCAGCACTTGGTGGAACCAAGAGGCCCATTCCTAAAACAAAATAATAGAACTACATAAGAATTAATCCCCCTCGAGGGTATGTAGTGAAACACTTGGCCTAGCAAGAAATTGGCTCTACCAGGGTTAGTCCATCCAAAATGATACGATTGTATTCAATAAAAAATGAAAAAATGTTTTTTTGTTGGTATGAGAGGATGAGCAATTGCCCATTCTTAAAAAAGAGAAAGTATAATTTCTCTCTCTCTACAAGAATAGTTTATTGTATAGTTAGATATGATTACCATAGAAATGTCAAAATGACAATATATTTCTTCTAATACTCATGTTATAGTTGAATGGGCATATACCCATTCAATTCGTATCAATTTATTATTTTTTTACGTATTAGAAAATTTACATTCTATTCAAGGTAAGTTGAAAAAAATGTATGTTTTTTTGTATAGCGGAATGGGTAATTGCCCATTCTTAAATAAAGAAAGAGTAAGTAAATTTTATCTCTCCACTAGCATCTTGCATTGGAATGTTTAGGAGATTAGCATATGCCCATTATAATATAAGAATCACAGAGAAAAATAGGCATAAGGTGAACTATATATGGGCATATGTCTATTATGTGGTCAATGACATGGGCTAATGTGCATTGTCTTTAGGTCATGGCTGTTACCTCTCTTCCTGCCATTTTTCTATGAAGCGTCAAAAAATAAATGGCCTTCTTCAATTCCATTTCTCGGTCATGTCTCAAACGGGGTTTTAGGCTTGATTCATCATCTATATGTGAAGAAATTAAACATGTTCTGGGTGATGCCTATCGCTATGATTCAAAAAGATCTCGGGTCAACTCAGATATTTCCTTGGTGTTTGTTTCAAATCTACTTCCGGTCAGACATAAAAAATTGGAAGTTGCTACTATCACCCATTTTTTAATCTTACCCTCAGATAGGGTTTTGTTTGGATGAAGAACTCGAACATTGTAATCTCAACATTGTATCAATGTTCATCGGTCCTGATGTGGAAGCTTTTTGGATCCATCATTCTTTGGTGGAACATTTTTTGAAGAGGAACTGAGGCCTCACCCAATTTGTGGAGGTTGTCTTATACTATTGTACATTTGAGGACCCAGACTGACCGCCTCTTCGTCTTCCTAAAACTATTGATTTAATGGAGATTCATGTTTCAATCCTCCATGAGTTTGTTGGTGTTTCTACATTGTGAGAGATGTTGCATCCCACCTATAGATTCCATTTAAATATCTCTACTACTAGTGGTTCTTCCTTCTCGTTTGCTAATGTCAAAGAAGATCGAATCAATATTTCTGATAGCCGCTAATCTAGACTGTTAGTTCTTCTGTTGTCTTTTTCGTTAAATTAAATTTTTTTTTTCTATTTTTCTCTCTATGTGTTTCCTTTTTTGGTCATTGGTACTTTTTAGCTCTACAATTACTTATCTTAAGTTTTTATGTTTTATTAAATTAGCTAAATTATTTTTCTTGTTGTATTCCAATCACATATATAAATAAGCATCATATTTATTTAACCATAATCATGTTTTAGGTTATTTCATTTATAATTAAATGTTGGTAAATGAAATATTTTCATGGTGGTCTCGCTATGTCATGGTCAAGAACAAATATAAATTTAAACATTTAACCCATTCTCAAAACCTAGTTGTAAGAATTATATATATATAGGTTTTGAGAATGGGTTAATATGCTAATGTTTAAATTTATATTTTTTCTGGACCATGCCATAACAAGACCACCATCCATATATATATACATGGTGGTCTCGCTATGACATGGTCCAGAACAAATATAAATTTAAACATTAGCATATTAACCCATTTTCAAAACCCATATATATACACATATATATAGTAAGATGAGAAATACATAAAGCTTGATCCCTCTTGAGGGTATGTAGTGCAGCATTTGGCTCTGCCAGGGATAGTCCAGCTAGTATAATAAAATTATTAATAATTACTGAACAAAAACTTTTACTGTCCCAATGCACAACTTCCCATCATGTGTATGTTGTTGTCGCAATGCACAAATTCCCATCCTGCATATGTTACTATCACAATTCAAAAATTCCCATTCTATCTTATGTAATTATTATATGAGAATGGTCATATGCCCATTCAAAATATCTATTAATATCTTTTATGTTTGCTAAATGTGAATGAATATATATATATATATATATATATATATATATATATATACTACTTAATACTTGATCCCTCTCAAGGGTATGCAGTGCATCACTTGGCTCTACTAAGGATAGTCCACCCAATATAATACAATTACTAATAATTACAAAAAAAAAAAATTACTGTAACAATGCACAACTTCTCATCCTATATATGTTAATGTCACAATTCAAAAATTCCCATCTATCTTCTCTAATTCTTATATGAAAATGGTCATATGCCCATTCAACATATCTATTATTCTTCTATATTTGCTAAATTAGAATGGATACGTACGTACGTACATACATACATACACATACATACATATACATATACATATACATATACATATACATATACATATATGTATAATACATATACATATACATATACATATACATATACATAGTAAGATGAGAATTGAGAATTAAATAAGGCGTGATCCCTCTCGAGGGTATGCATTGTAGCACTTGGCTTTGCAGAGGATAGTCTAGCTAATATAATACAATTATTAATAATTACAAATAAAATACTATCTCACTTTCCCTCCATCGAGTGGTCGAAGACGTGTTTTAAAAAAATTACCTTTAATTAATAAATAAACAGTGGTAAATAATTCCCTCCTACAAGTAACCGAAGACATGTTGTTGTATATATCTTCCCCCCGGGTAGATATAGACAAGCAGGAGAATGGAGAAATCAAAGAAGCTCAAATGCCTGACATGACCAAGGTGCACAGAATGGTGCATAACAATGAGTGTCAACAGGGAAAAAGTTACGCCTTGGCGCACATAAGAGGATGTCGACACAAATGTAAATGTGCCCTTGGCGCATAGAAGAAGATGTCAACATAGAAATAGATGTGCCCTTGGTGCACAGAAAGGAATGTTGACACGGAAAAAGTTGCGCCCTTGGCGCAGGTAAAGTGGCGCACGTAAACATGTGTTGACACAAACATATTTGCGCCTTTGGCGCACAGAAAAGAGTGTTGACATGCAAATGAATGCGCCTTTGGTGCACAAAAAGGGTTTTCGACACAAACATATTTGCGCCTTTGGCGCATGAAAAGGATTGTCAACATGCATATGGATGCGCCAAGGCGCACCTTCAGGAGGCGCAACATTCTAAGCGCTGACAGGAAGCAGACCCTGACCCAGATATTCAGATGGCCATAACTTTTGACTGGGAACTCCGATTCACACAAGGTTGGACTTTTCGGAAAGCCTACGGCGTCCTCATCTTTAATTGGGTGGGAAAAAGTTCTTAAAAATGCAAAATACAGTTTTCCACTTTTGGGGTTTGATATGGTCCTCACCTACCACCATAATGAGATGAATTAAATACAACCTGAGGTGGTTGGGGTAGATTTGGACTTTCTCTCTCTTCTCTCTCTCATTCTTCCTATAAATTGTAAGGAGGGGCTTCTTTCTAAAGGTTGGACATTTTTGTTTTGGCCCCTCCCTTCTTCTCTTTGGCAGGTAGAGTTGTGGAGCTCAAACCTCCCATATGAAACTGTAATGCACCTTTGCCTCTGGGCATTTTTGCAGTGTATTGTATCAACCTTCAGAGCAAATAAATGCATGACTGTGGATGTTTCTCAACCCTCTATGCGTTTCATTTTGCATCCTCCTGATCTTTCACTGTGAATATGTTTATCTGTGCATGATTTTGCATTGCATTTCTGTGGTCTGTGTTTAATTGGCAAAACGTATGTTCTTCATTCCTCGGTGCATCACCTCCTTAGCTTAGGTTTGTTTTTATGCATTTTTCTCTCCCTGTCTCCTTGGTAGTTAGATTAGGTTTTAGTAGACTCTCTGCATTTTATTGGTGCATCTGAACAGAGGAATAGGATCCGGCCTTCATCCGGAGAGCTTTTCCGATTTCGCAAGGTCCCACACTTGGGAAAAGCTCCATGTTTTGTAATCACACTGAGATTCTCAACCCATCGAGTTGCAGAGTCCCAGGGGTGCTGTGATTCGACACCAACAGTTTTTCCAAATTGTTGTATATATCTTCCCCCCGGGTAGATATAGACAAGCAGGAGAATGGAGAAATCAAAGAAGCTCAAATGCCTGACATGACCAAGGTGCACAGAATGGCTCATAACAATGAGTGTCAACAGGGAAAAAGTTGCACCTTGGCGCACATAAGAGGATGTCGACACAAATGTAAATGCACCCTTGGCGCAAAGAAGAAGATGTCAACATAGAAATAGATGCACCCTTGGCACACAGAAAGGAATGTTGACACGGAAAAAGTTGCGCCCTTGGCGCGGGTAAAGTGGCGCACGTAAACATGTGTCGACACAAACATATTTGCGCCTTTGGCGCACAGAAAAGAGTGTTGACATGCAAATGAATGCGCCTTTGGCGCACAAAAAGGGTTGTCGACACAAACATATTTGTGCCTTTGGCGCACGAAAAGGATTGTCAACATGCATATGGATGCGCCAAGGTGCACCTTCAGGAGGCGCAACATTCTGAGCGCTGACAGGAAGTAGACCCTGACCCAGATATTCAGATGGCCATAACTTTTGACTGGGAGCTCCGATTCACACAAGGTTGGAATTTTCGGAAAGCCTACAGCGTCCTCATCTTTAATTGGGTGGGAAAAAGTTCTTAAAAATGCAAAATACAGTTTTCCACTTTTGGGGTTTGATATGGTCCTCACCTACCACCATAATGAGATGAATTAAATACAACCTGAGGTGGTTGGGGTAGATTTGGACTTTCTCTCTCTTCTCTCTCTCATTCTTCCTATAAATTGTAAGGAGGGGCTTCTTTCTAAAGGTTGGACATTTTTGTTTTGGCCCCTCCCTTCTTCTCTTTGGCAGGTAGAGTTGTGGAGCTCAAACCTCCCATATGAAACTGTAATGCACCTTTGCCTCTGGGCATTTTTGCAGCGTATTGTATCAACCTTCAGAGCAAATAAATGCATGACTGTGGATGTTTCTCAACCCTCTATGCGTTTCATTTTGCATCCTCCTGATCTTTCACTGTGAATATGTTTATCTGTGCATGATTTTGCATTGCATTTCTGTGGTCTGTGTTTAATTGGCAAAACGTATGTTCTTCATTCCTCGGTGCATCACCTCCTTAGCTTAGGTTTGTTTTTATGCATTTTTCTCTCCCTGTCTCCTTGGTAGTTAGATTAGGTTTTAGTAGACTCTCTGCATTTTATTGGTGCATCTGAACAGAGGAATAGGATCCGGCCTTCATCCGGAGAGCTTTTCCGATTTCGCAAGGTCCCACACTTGGGAAAAGCTCCATGTTGTGCAATCGCACTGAGATTCTCAACCCATCGAGTTGCAGAGTCCCAGGGGTGCTGTGATTCGACACCAACAGTTTTGGCACGCCCAGTGGGACCCAGAAGTCATTCCACAGTTTCGAAGGAACTTTCAAGAAATTCGGACTTAAAAAATTGCAGGTTTTCGGAAGTTTGGCATTTTTGGGTTTTCAGGACTGTCATTCCAGAATCAAGTTCCAAACTCTAAAATATCAAAAATAAAGGTCTTTCAATTTTCCATTTTTAAATATCGTCAAGTTTGGTGTGTAACTTGGCAGGATCTAGCCTTTTGAGGCTCACTTTCTAACACATCTGGCGACTCCGAAGGGGTAGAATTCAGCGGTGTAGCAGCAAAAGTTTCCCAGGCATATGAGAAGAATTCGAACCAGGCATAATACTCGAGAAGAGGGGCTATTTGTCCAATTGCAACTATCACCAGGAGGAGGAAGGAGAGGAAGAAGACCACAAAGATCACCATCTCCACCTAATAGGGCTTTGTCTACACCTCCACCTGGTAGGCCTTTTCTCGCAATCGACCAGGGTTCTTAGGCCAATCAAAATGGCACATCTACCACCGAATCCCTTTGTAAATTTCACGGGCAGTAGTCCACTTGCCCTAAATGCTCAGAATCAAATTCCAGTTGCAGCACTAAAGAATATACCCTATTTTACAGGAGAAAATCATACTACTCCTATTGATCACATCCAGGATATTGCTAATGCATGTGCAATCCATGAAATAAATGAAATGGATGTTGCAGTCAAGCTGTTGGCTTCATCTTTCAAAGGCAAGGCCTTACAATGGTTTAGGAGCCTTACAGCAGGCTCTATTACGAATTGGAACCAACTTTGTTCTGCTCTTTGCAACCAATTCGGGGAGAGGGTGGACAATTTATCTTTATTGGAACAGCTGACAACAATCAAAAGGGCTCCTAACGAACAAATGGCAGATTTCAACTTTAGATTCCAACGGACATGGGACAGGATCCCAATAGCTGTTAGACCAACTGCCGAAGGAGCATTCCTTTATTTCTTAAAGGCTATAAATTCAGACATAGCCATGATGATCCAATCAATGGGAGGGACAACACTGCCAGGGTCCTATGACACAATGATCAGAGCAGAGAACTGTTTGATCCAAGCCGGAAAGCTTACACCAAGGCCACCAATGCCTCTCTATCCAGACATGGGAAATCCTACAACCAGTCAAGCACCAGAGTTGAATCCCATTCCAACTCCTAGAAATCAAAGCAATAATGAGGCATCGACTTCTTCAAATACTTCAAAGGAATTACAGGAGGTCATGAAACAATTGCAGAACCTTGGAAATGAGCTTGTGACTATCAAAAGACAGCAATCTCAAAGTGCTAGACCATATCAGCCTCAAGCATAGTACCAAGCTAGGCCCCCATACCAACAAAATAGACCACCACCTCAGGCTGCAAATCAAAACCAGAGCCAAGGACAACCTCAAGCTGCCAGGCCATTTCGGCTGTATGATCCAAATGCAACGACATCCTCGAGAGCCTTGGTCCCGACACAAAATAACATGGCACAGGAGTACGACTGGTGTTACCCTTGCAATCTACCTCACAATCAGTCAGCATGTTTCAATGGTGCACTGAATCAGGCCTTGATGGTGCAAACCATTGGTGTGCCTCAAGAACCAAGCCAAGAAGGGAATCAGCAGCAAGAAATGCAACAAGAGGGACCTCCGACAGAAACCACATTGGCAAATTGGCAAACGGAAGACTTCTGTGGAGTTAACCAACAGCCTTTTCAAGGCATGGCTGCCAACACACGGTCAAAGAAGAGAAGCATAGTAGAGGAACAACCGCCCAATCCAGTTGTTCCTCAACCCGCTCTTACACAACAAGGGGCCAGTAGACCAAACGTAGCCCCAAATGCGCAAAACCAGACTAAGGTACCTGTTGCAGCAACACATGCACCCATTCAAGCTCCAGAAAAGCTTGCACCAAGTAAGGGGCAGTAAAAGGACAGTTCATCCCCCTTCAACATCATCGATTAAATGAAGAAGACACATGTGAACATTTCCATGTGGGAATCACTGGCGATCCCAGGGCAACGAGATTTATTGCAAGCTGCAATGGCTAATTGGTCTGCCACAAATGTATCAAACTAGGGACATGAGAAAGTTCTCACTAATGCAGTGCAACATGATGGGGGCCAGACAAGAAAAAATTTGAAGCCTCCACCATTCTATGTTTCGTTGATTGTTGGAAACCACTTGGTACACAACTGCATGATTGATTCTGGGGCAAGTAGTTCAGTGATGCCGAAGCAAATAGCGGATCAACTGGGTCTGAAGTACGAGCCAGTGCTGAAAGGAGTAGTGCAACTAGATGGAACAGCAGTGGGAACAGTTGGGGTCATCAAGGGGTTAAACCTAACACTACATTCATGTCCTAATGTTACAGTCTTGCAAGATGTGTCTGTAATTGACCTCCTGCCACTCTTTGCGTTGTGTCTATCAAGGGACTTCACTGCAAAGATCGGTGGATATTTATCTGCAGATTGGTCACACATGATCTTTAGGACAAGGTATGGAGCTAAAGCAATAATCAGATCAGAATCGATTGCCAATTTTCATATTGAGCCTTATGTACCAGGCCCTATCAATGCAAATTGCTCAGCTTTTGATCAGGAGGAGTGTTCAAGTGATCTAGAAGCAGGTACTAAGGTTGAGGGAATTCCTGATTTGACTTTAGATGAATGGGCAAACAAAAGTCATGAATTTGACCCATACAAGGAATTTGAAGAATCTGAGTTGGGCATGTATTGTATACACGAGGAAAATTCACTCATTCCTGACATCATTCAGCCTGAACAAAAGGATGAAAACAAAGTTTGGAAATTATTCTTCGATGGTTCGAGAAGCAGGCAAGGTGTTGGAGGTGGTGCAGTGTTGATTTCACCACAAGACATCAAATATTATTCAGCTTTTCGTTTCCAGTTTTCTTGTTCGAACAACACAGCTGAATATGAGGCCTTGATTCATGGACTTCATTGGGCCAGGAAAAAGGGCATAAAGAACTTTCAAGTGTTTGGAGATAGCGAGCTAATCGTTAACCAAGTTAGGGGACAACATGCTACAAAGAACAACCTACTGAAGAACTACAAGAATAGGGTATGGGACCTCATTGAGGATTTCGAAGCTTTCAGCATTGTGTCCATACCCAGGAAGAAAAATGAAGCCGCAGATAGACTTGCAGCAATTGGAGTGACGTTTGATGTGGTTGACAACACCAGAAGAGAAAAAACGCAGCCACATATCCATGTAGTTGTGAGGTCAGCAGTTCCAGATAATAACACAAGCTGACAGGTGTTTGAGAATGATCAACAGATCGTCAATTTCTTGGAAGAAGAGGCTGAATTCTCAGCTAGAAATCAGGACAGACTAGAGCAGCAGTACGGGGATCAAGTAGTGCAGTTGCGGACAAACAAGCTTCCTAAGGGTTTAGTAACATTAGAGTCTATCTTCAACCCTAACGACCAGTTCCGTAAGGAAAAGGCTAATATACAGGTCAAGAGAGAAGATTTAGAGCCCATTCTAGTTGGGGAGGGTAAAACACTTCAAATTGGTAAAGTGGCCACTGAGCAGGAGAAATCAGATTTCATACAACTTTGCCAAGAATTTCCAGATGTCTTCGCTTGGAGCTATGAAGAATTAAGAGGTTTTGATCCGAAGTTGGCACAACATACCATAGAATTGGATCCAGATGCTAAGCCCATCAGGTAGAAGCAGAGACCAGTCAACCCTCACATTGAGCCTCTAATGAAGAAAGAGCTAAATAAGCTAATAGAGGCAAGCATTATATTTCCGATCAAGCACTCAAGCTGGGTTGCAAACTTGGTTCCCGTCAGAAAGAAGAGTGGAGAAATCAGGTTGTGTGTGGACTTCCGAGACCTCAACAGGGCATCTCTTAAAGACCATTACCCACTTCCTTCAATGGAAAAAATATTGCAAGTAGTATCTGGTTCAGAGAGGTTCTCTCTCCTAGATGGCTACTCAGGGTATAATCAGGTAATGGTGAAAGAAGATGACCAGTTCAAGACAGCTTTCACCACCAAATGGGGCACCTATGCCTACAAGAAGATGCCCTTTGGGCTATCAAATGTTGGAGCCACTTTCCAAAGGGCGATGGATATGGCATTCAAGGGGTTGATCAATAAAATAGTTTTGATATATCTCGACGACATCACTGTATTCTCAAAAAATGCAGCGGATCACCTCTGTCATTTAAGGCAAGTATTTCAGAAATGTAGAAGATTTGGGGTATCATTGAATCCCAAAAAAAGCATATTCTTGGCTCACGAGGGAAAACTTCTAGGCCATATTGTTTCAAAGGAGGGGTTGGCAATTGACCCAGAAAGAGTTGAAGCAATTCAAGCATTGCCATTGCCAAGTCACAAGAAGGCTCTTCAAATCTTCTTGGGAAGGATCAATTTTGTCCGCAGGTTTGTTCCAAACTTTGCAGCTCTTGCGAAGCCAATAACACTGATGTTAAAGAAGAGCATGGCATTTAAGTGGACATCTGAAGGCAAGGCAAGTTTTGAGGCAATAAAAGAGGCTATATCTCAAGCCCCAACTCTCGTCAATCCAGACTTCTCTAAGGAATTCATGCTATATGCCTTTGGTGGTGGAGACACAATTTCTGCAATCCTGGTACAACAAAACAAAGAAGGGTTAGAACAACCAGTTGCTTTCTTCAGTCAAAGCTTGGAGGAATACGAAACTAGGTACTCTTTCATTGAAAAGCATGTCCTTGCGGTAATCAGAAGCTTAAAGAAATTCAAGCACCTAGTCTCAAACAACAAGATCCAATTATTAGTCTCTCATGCGGTAGTCAAGGACTTCCTTCTAAACAAGGATCTGAATGAGAAACATGCAGGATGGATAACTCGTGTCATGGAATATGACATCGAGATCAAGGTCACCAAACTAGTACATGGGAAGGGACTATGTGAGCAGCTAGCCTTGAGTCAGAAAGTTGAAGCTGGTGATGAAAAGGAGACTACCTTGGTACTACAGGATGATCAAGAACAAGAAAATGATGACGTGCCTACTCCTTGTTGGACTCAAAATATGATACACTTCCTACAGACAGGCCTATGCCCTCCAGAAATGAGCAAATCAAAGAGGAGATACTTCAGATTACAAGCCATTCCATATGTGCTTGTTGATGGTGTTTTGTTTAAGAAAGACATCAATGGAGTTCTATTGAGGTGCATTGGGATAAGTCAAATTGAGAGGGTGTTACGAGATTTTCATGATGGAGATTCTGGAGGACATTTTGCCCCACGAGTAACAGCTCTCAAAATAATGAAGGCAGGGTATTATTGGCCGACAGTCTTTAGTGACTGCTATACATGGATAAGAAAGTGCAAGAAATGTGCACTCTTCACAGGCAAAGAAAGACAAGCAGCACTTCCATTGCACCCAATTCTGGTTGACCAACCATTTATGCAATGGGGATTGGACTTCGTCGGGGTCATTAATCCAAACTCAAGCCAAGGCCACAAGTGGATTCTCATGGCAACAGACTATTTCACCAAGTGGACCGAAGCAGTAGCGCTCAAGGAAGCAAATGAGTCTAACATACTAGACTTTTATGAAGGAATAGTGACCAGGTTTGGTGTGCTGTCCACTATCATATCAGACAATGCATTGGCATTTATAGGTTCCAAAATTACAGAATGGGCTGTTAAGAATGGAATCTACTTGAGCACCTCTTCAAATTATTACCCGCAGGGTAATGGACAGGCAGAGTCCACAAACAAAAATTTGCTAAGAATCATCAAGAGGACTCTGGATGAAAATCAAAGAACATGGCATACAAAGCTAAAATCAGCATTATGGGCTGACAGAATAACACCAAAGAGGTCTACAGGGAATTCTCCCTACAAGCTGGTCTATGGGAAGGAGGCAGTATTGCCCATATCATTAGAACTGCCTGCATTGGAGTTCATGAGGCAGTTGGAGTTAGCTGAGTTCGAACCAATGGAGGCTAGGTATGCAGAGTTGATGGAATTGGAAGAAATTAGAGAACATGCAGTTCAGACGATCGAGAAAGATCAGGCCTTAGTGAAAAGATGGTTTGATAAGAAAGCAAGAGCAAGGACCTTCCAGGAAGGGGACCTAGTTTTGAAATGGGATGCAGATCGGGCAAAACCAGGAAGGAATTCCAAGTTTGATGCCATTTGGAGTGGCCCCTACATGGTCACGGGATGTAAAAGTAGTAATGCCTTCCAATTGTCTACATTGGATGGAGAAGAACTTTCGATTCCGGTCAACGGAATCCATCTTAAACATTGCTACTGAAAAGAGAAAATTTCTACCCTTGTAAATATTAGCTTAGATTTCAATTCCTCTAAGTGCGTTTGCACATTGTCAGGAATAGGAACATGATGATGTGCCCACTCCTTGTTGGACTCAGAGTATGATACACTTCCTACAGATAGGACTATGCCCTCCAGAAATGAGCAAAGCAAAGAGGAGATATTTTAGATTACAAGCTATTCCATATTTGCTGGTTGATGGTGTTTTGTTCAGGAAAGATGTCAATGGCGTTCTATTGAGGTGCACTGGGACAGGTCAAATTGAGAGGGTGTTACGAAATTTTCACGATGGAGATTCTGGTAGGCCATATCTTGCCCCACGAGTAGACAGCTAGACAAGATAAAGAATATGGAAACCAAAGGATATTCAAACCTCAGCCCATGGCGCAGTGACAATCAGTGTCGACAGCAAAATGTTATGCGCCCATGGCGCACAGAAAGGGGCACAGAAACAATGAGTGCACTCTTTACATGAGAATGTATGCGCCAAAGGCTAGCAGGAAAGTCCATTGCGCCCGAGAAATGGATGTCGACCAAAAATTTAAAGGATGCGCCCTGGGCGCATTAGACTTTGGCGCACAACAATGGGGTCGTCAACAGGGAAACTCAAGCCAAGCGCCATAAGTGGATTCACACGGCAGACGGACTATGTCGACCAAGTGGACTGTAAGCAGTGCGCACTCAAAGCACACAGAAGAAGATGTCCACACAGAAATAGACGCGCCCTTGGCGCATAGAAAGGAATAGTTGACACAGGAAAAGTTGCGCCCTTGGCGCAGGTAAAGTGGCCGACCACGTAAACATGTATCGAGATAATGCATTAGCATTCGTAGCCTTCCAAGATCCCGGAATGGGCTGTCAACATGCATATGGAATGCTACTTGGCGCACCTCTTCCAATTATTACCCAACATTCTGTAATGCTGACAGGCAGCAGTCCACTGAACAAGATATTTGCTAAGAATGGCATCAGGAGGACTCTAGATGAAAATAAAAGGACATGGCATACCAAGCTAAAATCAAGCGTTATGGGCTGATAGGATAACACCAAAGAGTGTCCTCTACCTAACTATGACTAGATATATTTAATTGGGTGGGAACAAGTTGGTCTAAAAATGGAAAAGAGGCGGTATTGCCTACTATCATTAGAACTGCCTGCATTTGAGTCCTCACCTGAGGCACCATGGAGTTAGCTGAGTTTGATACCAACCTGGAGGCCAGGTATGTGGTAGATTGATGGAATTGGAAGAAATTAGAGAACTCATGCAGTTCCTATACAATTGAGAAGGATCAAGCTTCTTGGTAAAAAGATGGACATTCTTGATAAGAAAGCCCCTCCCTAAGGACTCTTTGGCAGGTGAATCTGTGGAGTTAAAACCTCCCAGTTCTAAAACTGGGATGCAGATCGGGCAAAACTCAGGAAGGCATTTTGCAGTGTGTTGTATCAATCATTTGGAGTGGCCCTTACATGCATCACTGTGGATGATTATCAACCCTAGCTCAGTGCCTTCCAATTGCTCCTACATTGGATGGAGAAAAACTCCCGATTCCGGTTAACTGTGAATCTATCTTAAACATTACATTTTTGAAAAGAAAAGTGTTTACCCTTGGCAAATATTAGCCTAGTTTTTCAATTCCTCTAAGTGCGTATGCACATCTGTCTTGTTGTAGGTTTTATTTTTTGCAGTTTCTTACCCCTAAGTGTCCTTCGAAAAATTAGGTTCTGTTGCTCTCAGGTTGATTTTCTACAGTTTTTTTGCGTGCATCTGAACAGAGGAAGAGGAACCGGCGATCATCAGGATCGGGATTTTCAGATATCGCAAGTTGGTTTCACACTTGGGAAAAGCTCTATGTTGTCCAATGCCCAATGGGAGTGTTAAAAGGCGATCTGATCTTGCGGAGTCCTAGCAGTGCAGGTGATCCGACATTAACAAAACTTTTTTACATTGAAAAGTTGCATTGCAATTTGTTGAAATCTCAGGTAAAAATAGACAAGAAGAAGAATTTCACAAAACACGAGTTATTTTTCAATAATAACATTTGGTATTGCCCAAGTGCACTCTGAAGTGGTCATGCACGACAGGTAAATTTGTCGACAGAGGAACTATGGTGCGCCCAAGGCGCACAGAAATAGAGCTGTAACAATGACATATGGACATCACCCTATTAATGGTGCGCCCAAGGCACAGAGAATAAGCGCACGAAAATGAGTACTCATTCAGGAAATGGTGTGCCTGTTTCACACATTTAGTGGCGCACGATCAATGAGTGTCGACAGAGTAAATCCTGACATGTGGTTTCAACCAATGAGCATGTGTAATTAATAAAATGAATCACACTTCAGATGACTGTGTTAGTAACAGAGGAATATGGTGCACCCAAGGCTCACAGAAGTGGCGCACGACAATGAGTGTCGTCAGGGTAAAGGATTACGTATATTGGCGCATAGGACAAGTTTGTCGACACACACATGGATGCGCAAATGGTGCATATTCAGAAGGCGCAACGTATATTTGAGAGGGTGACAGGTAAATCAAACCCTGGCGTAGATATATCAAAGTGGCCATGACCTATTTGGAGTGATAAGAAATCCATACATCTCCTGCAATTTGCATGCATGGTTTCAATTACTCAGAAATTCTACGAGGTGCTCTGTCCAACTACAACTAGATATCTTTAATTGAGAGAGAAACAAATATGCTGCATCGAAAATGCAAAATATAGTTCGAACACTTTTGGGTTCGCTGGGGTTCTAACCTACCACCATAATGAGATGTAGTTAAATGCATCCTGGAGGTCGTTAGGATAGATTTCGAATTCCTGTCTGTACAATCTCTCAGGTTAATAGAACAAATCAGTAAGGCCAAATTGATTCTTTCTGAAGTTTTGACAGTCTTGGTTTGAAACCTCACATTCTGTGATGCTGTAACAACCAAGGAAGCAGTTGTGGAGCTAAAACCTCAACACAATTTGACAAGGCCAAGAATCAAAATACAATTTGTGCCTCTTGGCAAAATTTGCAATGTATTGTATCAAACCTTCGGAGCAAATAAATGCATGACTGGTGAAAAGTTTCTCAACCCTTTTTAAGTATTTCATTTTGCAACTTCCTAAGGGTGTCACTGTGAATATGCCTTAAAAGTGCATGATTCCTGCATCTGCATCTCTGTGGTCTGTATTTACCTTGGCAGAACATCTGTTCACCCTTCCTACGGTGCATCACCTCCTTATGACTTAGGTTTATTTGTCATGGGATTTCTCTCTCCCTGACATCCTTGAGAAGTTGGTGAACATGTTTTTGGGGTAAGAATAATCTCACGTTTTAATGGTGCATAAGAACAGAGGAATAGGATGCTCGACAACTTCACATCTAGAAAGGGACACTATCAACAAAGTTCGTCAAAATAAACCCAAAAATAGTAATCAAGCAAAACCAACAAGGGCAATCAAGCAATGAGAAACTCATATCTTATTTGGGGTAAAAAATGCCATGAGTTGAAATATTGATGGTATAATGGCTTCAAACATGGATCATTTAGTGGTAAGAAACCTAATAACTAACAATCATCATAAGATGAGAAACAAAACTAGTCTAAGGAATAAGAATGGGAATGGAGAATTAGAAGAAACCCATTTTAAAACGAAAAAAATAGAAGGTAACATTGTATTATGAGAAAGAAAAATAATCATGACGAGGTACTTCCTATATGTTACATAATCCCTATAAGGAATCAACTTCAGGTAGAGACTCTATCTAGGCATGTTGACCAATCGGGTGTAAACCAACAAATGATTGGGATAACTATGTTGGTGTGAGGTATTATTGGCATCCTTTTGATTCTATTTATGGGAATTTTCCACCTCACACATGGTGAGTCAAATCTCATTAAAGAGATGACTCATAGGTCTTAGTCTAGATGGACTGAGGGAGTTCAATATTTCCCACCCATTATGAAAAATAAATGTCATAGAATCTACATATAGGCTTCATACACGCTCATTTTCATGTTATGGGAGTGTATCACTTGTTGGTGCCTAACACTTAGTAACTCCTCACTCCAGGTCAGTCTAGCCAAACCGATATAATTATAGGCATGGAAGTTGTAGAAAACTCCCTTATGCTTGCTTCTCTTTTCACATAGTATGTAGTATGAGTAGATTTGATGGTGCCAACACTTCTTATGCCATGAATCTTTGGCTTATGGTCTAACCAAATGCTGATTACTTAGAGTAGTTTCTCATTTCTGTTGGAACAACATAACGACTAATTATCCCTCTCACGGGTATCTAGTGTAGCATCCTTGGCGGTGCCAATCTCACATGGTATCACCAGATGTGTTATTCTAGTCTAAAATGTACTCACTAATGATTAATGTTAATTATTTCCAGAAATAAATAATTCTTAGCTTCCTCTCGCAAGGTCTGTATTAGTCATTTATTGTTTGTGCTAATCCGAGTTAATATTTTTTTAAGGTTTGTTGTTTTTGTAGTTTTATTTGGTGCTTGTGCAGACTAGGAGTTTTCTAGCTAGAATAATCAGCTAGTTACGACTAACTTTGGTGGAAAGCTCTACTTTGGAGGTATTTAGTACAACACTTGGCAGTGCTGGCACTTGTGTTTGGACCAAGGATATTCCAACCAAAGTGATACAATTTTTAAGTTTTTCTATTTTCCTAGAAATACATAAGGCTTGATCCCTCTTTCATGTATGTAGCTACTAACACTTGGTGGTTTCCAGCAAGCTTGGCTCCACCAAAGGTTAGTCCATCCAAAATGATATAATTATAAACCAAAATAATAAAGCCACATAAGGATTTGATCCCTCATGCGGGTATGTATGTGCATTTTACAATTACTCAACTTATGAGACAGTATATGTTTGTAACTCCATTGTAAATATATTCTTCTACAAAGTTATGTTCATGTTCTAACCGGATTATTCTTCTAAGTCTCTATTATTTGTTTGTTTAATAAAAAATAGAAATTAATTACATTCATTTTAATACCTCTAAATGATGCTACAATTCTAATTACCCATTCTAAAAGTTAAATTAGTTCACCACTTACTCCAATCTATAAGTTTAAAAGAATTACGAATTAAACTTAAATTAATATGTTGAATTTAATAGTTATATAAAAACTACTGAGAATCTTCTATATTATTGAGATATATATGGGATTTCCCTCTTAGTTATACATTGAGCCCTGAGGTGAAGTCCATTATCTCTATTATTTTTCTATTAGTTATGTTTATATGAGAATGGGCTTAGTTTGTTTATAGACCCTTTTAAAGTTGTCAAGGATGAGACAACTTGTCCAATGTTAAAGTAGAGATAAATAAAAGTTGCTCGTTAAAGTTATATTTGTCTTCAAATCTGGACCATGAATCTCCTCATTGTTACAATGAGACATATTCTATTATTATTCTATTTATATAATTCTTACCTTTGAGAATTTGTTTCAACCCAAATAAAGTCCCTGCATTAAAAATATCTATGTCTTCTTCTATGTTTCCTAACAATGCACATCTTCCAACTCTACTCGGTAATTCTTATATGAGAATGACATATACTCCTACCTTCAAAATATTTACCCTCTTCCCCTTCCATGTGGCACTCCCTATATGTCCAACCTTGATATATATATATATATATTGTAAGATGAGAACTACATAAGGTTTGATCCTTCTCGAGGGTATGTAGAGCTATAATATGCCCATTCTAAACATAGGTAATATTATTATAATCATATTACTCCAACAAAAACGATATAATTATAAACAAGAACTTGAGCTATGCATTGAATTATTTCCCATTTTGTGTAAGTTTTGAGATGGGGTGCTAGGAAAACATAAGCACCTAATCATTTCTTCAAAAGGAATATTCAACTATTAGTCAACAATGGAAGTTTATCATTTAATCTTGAATATGTGATTTATGTTGATGTTTGGTAATGAAAAATCATTATGTACATGAATTATATCTTCAGGATGAAATTTTCACTTCTATTACTACCTTGATGTTTCACTTCATCTTCATAATGAAATGCTTCAATTTTATTACTACCTTGATAAACATCAGTCTTCAATATGATGATAACTACATAAGGCTTGATCCCTCTAGAGGGTATGTAGTGCAGCACTTGTCTCGGCCAAGGATAGTCCAGCCAATATGATACAATTATAAACAATTAAATAGAGTAGAGATAAAATAATTTGAATCACAGAAGAAGAATAGACATACAAATAATTTGAATCACATAAGAAGAATATAGATAAAATTTTCTATGATCATATTAACCATATAAAAATACATAAAATTATATATATATGTATGTATATGTATATGTATATGTAAATATATATATATATATATATATATCTGGTTTGTGTGTGGACATGATTCACCTGCATTGAATTATTTCCCATGTTTTGTGTGTGTAGTTAACCATTTAGGAAGGGGGTGCTAGTAACTAATTTGTTAGAGGGGGTACTCTAAATACAATAACAAAAAAACAAACAATGTATGTTTGTACGAGAATGAGCTTTTTCCCATTATAAACGTGCACAACTTGTGTAAAGGTTGTCACAATGTAAAAGCTTCCCATTCTAAAACAAAGTAGCTTTCCATGTTAAAAGAAAGTAAATATAATATGTTGAGCTTAAAGTTATCTCTATTCTTCTTCTATTAAATTAGATATATATGATATTTATATTAGTTATACATGAGAATGAGATGATTTATCTCTATTATTTTTCTATTAGTTATATGTGAGAATGGACATCTACCTTTTTAAATAAAAAAGGATGAATAAATAAAGTGGAGAGAGTAAAAGTAACATAAACATTTTATTTAAATATTGTTGAAACTTAAACTTGCAAATTAGATGCAAAAGTAACTTCCCATATTTCTATTCTATAATTCTTAAATGAGAATGGGCATATACCCATTCAAAATATATATTCTTATTCTATGTTTCCTAAATGTGAATGGATATATATATATATATATATATATATAGTAAGATGAGAACTACATAAGGCTTGATCCCTCTCGAGGGTATATAGAGCATAATATGCCCATTCTAAACATCTAATATTCTTGAATCTATTACTCCAGCCAAAATGATATAATTATAAAGAATAATGCATTGAGCTATGCATTGAATGATTTCCCATTTTTTGCAAGTTTCAGGATGGGGTACAAGAAAACATGAGCACTTAATCATTTCATCATAAAGGAATATTCAACTAGAAGTCAAAATGAATTTTATCATTTAATTATTGAATGTGTGATTCATGGTTGATGTTTGGTAATGGAAGACCATTATGTGATTGAATCACATATTCAGGATAAAATTGCATTCACTTCTATTACTATCTTGACACTTCACTTTATCTTCAGAACAAAATGCTTCACTTTTATTACTACCTTGATAAACATCGATCTTCAATATGATGAGAACTACATAAGGATTGATCCCGATCAAGAGGGTATGTAGTGCAAACTTATCTTGGCTAGGGATAATCCACCCAATATGATACAATTATAAACAATTAAATATAGTAGAGATAAAATAATTTGAATCACAGAAGAAGAATAGGACTTACAAATAATTTGATTCACCTAAGAAGAAGTTAGATAAAATTTACTATGATCATATTAATTTTATTATGATTGTAGATGTACCATATAAAATATAGAAATAATTGTGTGTGTGTGTGGGGGGGGGGGTGTGTGGGGGAGATGATTCACCTTCATTGAATGATTTCTCATTTTGCCTATTTTAACTTTGTAGTTAACCATTTTAGGAGGGGGTTCAAGAGTATAATACAATTATTAATTATTAAAAAACAAAGAATGTTTGGTTGTATGAGAATGGGATTTTTCCCATTATAAACGTGCACAACTTCTATAAAGGCTATCACAATGCACAAATTCCCATTCTAAAACAAAGTACCTTCCCATGTTAAAATAGAAAGTAAATGTAATATGTTGAGCTTAAATTTATCTCATATTACCTTCTTATATTAAATTAGATATATATGATATTTCTATTAGTTATACATGAGAATGAGTTAGATTTATCTCTATTATTTTTCTATTAGTTATATGTGAGAATGGGCATCTTCCCTTTTAAAGCGGAAAAATGATGAACAAATAGCATGGAGAGAGTAAAAGTAGTATAAAATGTTTCTTCAAATTTTGTTGAAAATCCAAAACTTTTAAATTAGAGAGAGTAAAAGTAACAAAAATGACCATATTTCCTTCTATTCTTAAGTATTACATGAGAATGGGCATCAAACCATTCAATACAAACAAATAATTATATCACATGACAATGGGCATCTTCCCATTCAATAAAAACAAGAAAAATTTTCATGGGTAGATGCAATCATATAAAAAGAATAGAGTTTAAAATGGGAAGTTGCACGTTATCACAACTTGTTACATTTATAAAAAATGTTAAGTCTGCAAATATTTTGATATACATTACACTAAAAAAATTTGTAACAGAGAAAAAACGGATCTTATTACCACCACCACGTATAAGGAAATTTCATTTTTTGATGATGCAGATGACTAGGAAAGATGGGATGAAGAATGGTTCGTTGAAGTTCACACCCCTAATAATTATCAGAATGATCTATGGTTGTTTCATTCCTTGGGAGACCAATGCACACCAATTGGCATTCTTCTGATAATAAAGTGTATAACGAGATATAATTTTATCTCTTTCAAGTGTGAAAAAGTGGACAACACATCGAGAACATGCTCAGTACATAAAATGGAATTACATGTTTCTCTTTACTAAAAATTATGGCATGGAAGTGGTCCAGGAAAAAATATAAAGATTCATGTTATAGTTATGGTTTGGAAAATTGAGCCATACACTTAAGGGGACAAGAGTGGTGTGCATAATAGTAAAGCTATTTGTGCTAGGAATTGTCACCGTATTCAAAATTCTATATCAGTATGCATTCACTGCATCTTTTTCCCACCACCTGAATATGGATAAGGAATTGGGCCAACAAAAATTACATTTAATTTTTTTTACCATGCTCAGAAGACAAAAATTATCTAAGATGCAATAAAGACATTTCTGAATCACATTTTCAAGAGGTGAAGCGATCTGTGCAAAAGATAAATTATTATTGAAACAAGCATGAAATTGAATTTAAAAAAAGTGAATCTACATTATCTGAATAGATTAATCTTTTTTAATTTTATAAAAATTCATTCAAAATTGATATTGGTCATTTCCATGTAGCTCCTACAAAATACCAATACATATCACTTGATTTAGCAAATGTTAGTATCCTTGTCCACTCTATGTTATGCAACCCGATACCTCTTCAGTGGGATGTAATTTTGCTTCCTTTCAAAAAAATTAATTGGAGTTATTTTTAACATGGAGGTTTAGCATGAAATTCATGACGTTGAAACTCATTTCTATATTATTGATGGGAAACATATAATGGAAGCCAAAAATATCCTTGCAAATCCTAATTTTTCATCTGTTCATGATAGAATAAAACATTTTTTTCACTTGTATTTCTATCTTCCAAAGAAACAACAAAAAAATAAGCAGTATTTGCAAGTAAATAAAATATGGAAAACCAAATGTGGGTTAAAAAATATTTATTGACTCACTGTAAAAAGCCAGGTCAAGGTGGATCTTAGAGAAGAGACCAAGAACATCTTGGTTCTGGTCACGATAAGTCATTAAGATGGAAGGTATTTATAAATTATACTAGGTTATTTTGCACATAGAAATTAACTTTTATTATTTCTTATAGAATGCTAGACTAATATTTTTTTTTAATATGCAATCATTCAAAAGGAAAATTTTTCTTATTTTTGGGAAGAAAAAATTGGAAACTTTTGAAGGATAAACTTTCATTGCTTGTACTCCTAGATGAAATTTGGGATAAGTGGGTTTTAGTCTTTCGATTTGTATACCAACTAATGGGTTTCCTTGTTTCCTCAAAAAATCTACAGACCCATAGATTTCAAGCAAAATTAATTAGATATGCTTACATCAGGACTATTCACGGGTAGAAAACGTATGACACATATGAAGAATTAGATGTCCTTGCTAATAAATGCATTAGTGGGTAAGTTTGGTTTAGAGAAGTGTATGGGGTTAATGTAATATTTATAAAATATTACTGCAAAAGAGGAAAGCAGAGTAGAGAAACAAGAGGGAAATTTATGTCTTATATGATGGAAAGAGTTATAGAATATGCTTCTCGTATAGGATGGAATGAATTAAATGTGATTGAAAAATTTGACATGCACGAGTTTCATTTTTCTCAACTATGCGAAGATCTTATAATAAGAAAATAAAAAAATTGAAAATGAAGGCTACACCATCAAGGGAAGGGAGTCATGGAAATTTTTCAAATTAGTCAAAAAATTCTACTTAACTACTTTAATTGTATGTGTCTATGATTAATACGAATTCTCAACCAAGGATGCAAGATACATATGAATTCACTTGTTAATGTTCTTATCCTTTTTTTCTTAGTAGAACATTGAGAGGTTTGGATTTCCATTTTCTTCCACTCAGTGTAGAAGTCGTAATTGCTATATTTTTGTAATCTTGTGAGTACTATCTCACAGAACTGATATTATTGATGTTTTAAAAGTCATTGGGTGCATTATAATGAATTCATGTCTGCATATTTATACTTCCAGTAGTATAAGATTACTTATTTTATACTACTGTAAAATTTGCACATGAAAAAAGTAAAAAAAATCAGCAATAATTTAATAAGGATTTTACATAAATTATGAATGTAGAATATTCAATTGAAGGGATGTCAGTGATGTTTTCCATATATGGTTTTCATAATTCAACTCGTATGAAGGTGGAATATGTGATAATGGATATAGATTAACAACACTAAGAGTTCTTGTATATTATCAAACTGAATGAAGTTAGAGTTGTATTCCATGAACATCCTTTCAGATGTGAGAGATCAGTACATTTTTTGGAGCATATGATTCAAAGATGTATCTCTAATGCATGACTTGCATAAATATTGTATGGTGGGACAAATGAATTAAAGGAAGGACATAATATAAAGAGGTCCTCATTTATCTTTATGCATGAGAACCACAATTAGGAGATAATGCTCCAATGATATTATAAATCTATAAATACACCTCCAAGTGAATAGCCTATACGATATTTTATCTGTTCTTTTTATTATAGTCATTATGTATACATTAATTCTTACAAAAATTTACTTTTTCTAATATTAAGATGTACATCCTTCATATAGTTTTCTCGTAAGTTATTTTCATATTAATAAAATATATGTAAACACAATTTAGAAGTTTAATTAGAAGAATAGAGTTACAATTATCTTCATTCTCATAATTTTTATACATTTATTTTCTTAAAATATAGTATACGTAAAAAAAAGTTATAATTTTAATTAGAAGAATATAGTTTCAATTTCTCCATTCTCACAACATTTATATATTTCTTAAAATGATTAAGATCAATATTTCTTTGGTTATATTCCCCATTCACATATAGAGTATCATAGAAGACGAACATGGAACAAAATTTAAATATATTTTAGAATATTTAGAACTATTAAAATGATTAAGTTCAATATTGCTTATAGTTGAATGTTTACAATGGTCAATGGGATTATGTCTGTTTTCATGGGAAAACAAACATTTTTGTCTTTGTATTGAATTGGCATAGGACATAAAATATGTATCATAGAATAATAGAGATATAATTTACTTTGTTTTAGAATGGGAAGTAGTGAATTATGAAATGTCAGAACTTGTATTGAATGGGAAGATGCCCATACTCAGAGAGAGATTTAAATTTTTTTCAGAATGAGAAGTAGAGAAAGAATATATTATCCAGGTTATGTTGTTTTACCTTTTATAGTTTCATACTTTTGTGCCATTCACATCCCTTATGTAAAGTCTGTATTGAAGTGAATTATATATTCTTGATCTACTCCCCATTCTCACAATCTATTCTAGAATAGTATAAAATTTTATAAAATACGCGTGTACACATACACACACATATACATATAATATGATGAGATATATAAAGTACGGTGAGAACTCTCTCGTGGGTATGGAGTGTCTCTCATCTAGGCTTTGCTAGCAATAGTCCAGCGCTAATATAATGCTAACTGATAAATCCAATTACAAGGCCAAAAATGTTTTTAAATAATTACAAGGAATAAATTTTTTTTTGTACTAATAGGATATGTAGTGCAACACTAGGCTCTCCTAATGGATAGTCAAAGCAAGTATGTAATACAATTGTAGATAACTTGCAAGACAAAAACTATGCTCAGTTTATATGATATTGGGCTTCTATGTATATTAAAAACATTGATGAAGTTATGGACAGTATTATAAAACAAACTAATATTTATTCGTTTGAGAAAGGGATTGTGCCCATTATAAAAAAGATAAGGCTGTGAGAATGCACAACTTCTCATTATAAGACAGTTAAATTTTATCTCTCATTATTTAATTGAGAATGGGCTTAACATGAAGAGTTAAAAGTATACTTTTTTTTATAATGGGCAATTTTCCAGCCTGAAAGGGAAACAAAACCATATGATATTCTAAATCATGGGTAGAGTTAGGAAACCATATGATATTCTATGAATTCATTGGTGTTTATAATTAAACAAATAGGTCAATTGCAATAGCGTTGTGGTGAAGCTTACAATCCCTACGAACTTCACTCCCCGAAAAAACATTAATTGCAAATAAAATTTCCACTACTACTTGGATAAGCTCACTCTAATTATTTTTTTAACCACGTCCTTTATAGAGGTTTTAAAATGATCATCAGTTAATAGCTATTCCATGTATTGAATGGAAATATGTCCACTTCCCATTTATCAATAATATATTCTTCCTCAATGATTCCAATAGAAGAAAAAACATCCACACATTCAATACAATATTGATACTTAGTCATTTTAATACCTCTTTAATTAAAGTAGAATTACTAGTCCAACTGCATATAAGACTAAATGAAAACGCAAAATAGGATTCCATAGTCTCACTAATATCAATCACATATTCTTCCGCAATTATTAACCTAGAGTTTCATAAGGCAAAACTTACACAGTTCAGTACAAGAGTGGATACCTAGTCATTTCAATACCTCTTTATTGGCCAAGCAAAAGTTAGTCTTTGAATTCTTGGATCATTCTAACCTTGGTGATAGATTGCAAGTAAGACTTAGGATATACTATAGACAACCAAAGTACGTAACATCAATCTCATACAAATAAATTTTTTTATGCAGACTTTACATTCTTCTTTTATGATTCCTAGGAATAAGAACATGTATCTACTTAGTGAATACAAGATTGAATAGGAGACCTACAGAGAACAAGTATCCACCCATTGAATACAAGATTGAACATGGTATTACAATGATTGAAGTGGGAATGGATGATTCTATTCCATTGTTTACAGATTTTTACTTTACACTCCAAGATTAATGCATCATTGGAAGAAAGTGTTGAGCCCTTACGTAATGATCTCTGAGTAGAGAACAAAGCACAATACCACGAGGTTAATCCATTAGACATGAAGATACTATCCTTATTAATAACACAGTGTCATCTATGCCAGAAAGAAGTTAGCCAACAAAAAATCGGTAAAACACGCAACTGATGGTGATTAATAATGAACATGTGATCAAATATTATTAATAATGATTTTTTACTTGTCAATATTAGTTGGAACCAATTTGATAAATATATCCTATATGTAATTTTTTACTGTGCAGATAAAAATGGAGAAGTATTTATTTTCATTGGTATATGTAAACTAAATGATCCATTAAAAAATTAATCTTTTTGGATAACAATAGTAGCTGGAATCAATTCAATAAATATATTGTAATTAGGGGCGAGGTGTGTTGTGTCCTATGACTATAGGGATGTTATTGTGGTGGGTTCCTTTCCAACTAAGAGATGGAACATGCAATTTAGCAGATAGCTTAAGCTCTCTTGGAGTGTGTTAAGCTAGCTGTTTCCAGGGGATGCATTAATTTTCTGGTGGAAGGTGACTTCTTACAGTCAATCATCCATGCCATTTGGCAAAGGTTCATTTATTTCCTAGAATCAAAATTTTTACATCTCTAAAGATGTATTTTGGTTGGGTAAATTAAAAAACTTTAGCATTTCTGATATATTAGTAGAGAAGCGAATGATGCCACCGATTTTATAGCCAATGGTATATCCTATTAATGAGCTGAATGCCACCATGATGTTCAGCTAACAGCTATGGATTGAAAGTACAACTTACTTGTTAATAATTTCATGTAAAAAGGCAGTTTCAGCCTTTGTCATCAAATTTTAATGGAGACTCGAGTGTCTAAGTTTTTAACATGGCCGTTGGCCCCTCCTTCCTTACCTCCTTTTTGATAATTTGTTGGGCGTGAGTTCAATGGAGTTGATGTGTTTCCCCTTCATTTCACTTCATGGAGAATGAATGTAAATGGCCCTATCCTTAGCCAATATCTCATAGGAGACTCTATGAAATTTTTCACTACTCCTCTGTCCGCGAGGCAGAAACAATTGAGAACATATTGGGTAAATCCTACGTATTTGAAATACATACAAGTCACACATGGGCCAACTCCGACATTTACATACTTCCTTCATCTCCTTCTGTCTTCTTCTCTCACCAAATTTCTACTGATTTCAAGGTCGTTTCCAAGTTATTATCTACCTCATTCAGAGAGGATTGTCTAGTTCAAATAAGTGGTTGACTTTTTGAATCCCCTATCCCTTTCTTTGTGTCGAGGAGGTGGATACATTTAGCAATATCTGTCTTGGGTGGGGCATTCAATGGCTTGGATAAAAATATCGAGAATTTACATTTCCTACTTTGCAGAAAATAGACAATATTTGTATGGGAAACATAATTCAGATCCTTGCCTTAAGACTTCCTTTGGATAATATTGATGCCCGCTTCCCTCTTCATTCAACAATTGACAATCTCAATGAATTCCATGACCATGCCATGGAAAATAGATCTCCTTCTTCTGTTATCAAATAGGGTTCCTCAGTGTGGCGATGGAGCCATTGGTGGTGTAGATCTAAGTTGTAGTAGGGGCTAGGAGCATAGCAACAGCAGAGGAAAATAATTTATTTTCTTATCCTGCAAGTAACTGATGGCGTCGGTAGCTAACTTCTACCTATTTCTCTCTTTTGTTAGTTTTGTAGCTTTGGTTCTTGTCTTCCTAGATTTTTTTTGGTATCTGGCTGGTTCCTTTGGTCTCGTTCTCTTCTCGGTGGGGACCCCTTTATTTTTATGCAGTCTTTTTTTCTTTTGAGCTCTTCTCATTTCTTATTTGTATGGGTTGGGTCCTGTAACCCTCTCATTCATAGTTCCAACCAAAAACATTTTTAAAAAATTAATAAATATATCCAAATTACAATTTTTATGTAAAGAAATGACTAAAGAAAATATAGAATATATACAACCAACAAATATATGTAAATAAAAAGGTAAACATATTTTGTGAAATATTATTATTGCGGAGTTGAGGGCCATACGATTTAATACATCAAGTTTAATACTTTTTTTTTGCATATGCCTCCAAAAAGTGGGTATACTTGTTCTTGCATTCGTAGGATCGCTAATTTAAAACAAAACTTGTAAAAAGCCAAATAAATTTCAATTGAAGAATGCACACATCCTATCACGATATTTTCCTTGTCCCAAGTTCATGCTAATTCTTGGTGCGCATCAAAACAACTTTCATCGAATAACATTATGGTGTATGTTAGGATACATATGCCAATGTAGAAAAACTAGCAACGAAACTTTTACTCACAATTAAAGTGGACGTGCAACCTTTTTTTTGTTGGGGTATGGAGTATTCTAAAAAAGAGGGAGACAAATTCATTAAAATTTTGAATTTTTTTTGGAAAACACCAGAATTTCCATACAAATGTGAAACTACATTTGTAATTAATGTAACCAATAAAAGAGTTCCTTAAGAAAATGTTTTGGTGTCTCTAAAGGTTTTTGACAAAGACTTTAAAAATAATAAGTGGATTATGACATCGGTTTTTAAATAACTAGCCCGATTATTGGTTGTAAATGATGTAAGAGACATATTAAAGGGATATTCTCTATGTCAAAAAACAGTGGAACAAATCAATATATAAAATTGTGTTTATTTATTATTTGTAGTTCTTTTATGTTTATTACATTTTTATAGATCTTTTGTGTTTATTTCAGTTTTGTAGTTATTTTTTCCATTTCCCATTTGAATTTATTATTATATAATCTATAATAAGATAACTTATTGATGGCTATTAGTAGGTAATACTTAAAATGTATTTCTTATTACATACTGTAAGTTTTTCTTCACATTTCATCCAAATGATGTGATTAGTATATAATGAAAATGTAGGAATTTTATTGTTAGTTTACCATTTAATGCTCAAAACTAGTTGTGACATGTTTATAATAAAAGAAAATAATTATCAATAAAATCAGACAATATAATCTATGATTAATTTATTGAAAAATAATATTTTTATTGGTTTGTTTTTCAGATCCCGTTTTCCATGGAAAGAAGTTATTGGTTTTGGGGGTAGAAGAATTTCTCTTTAGAGTTCCAGGGATTACTAAATTTAGATTGTTGAACATACAACAAAAATTTACATATGCATGCTACTGATATTTTAGTTGTGCATTTAGCCCTAAATTTTTAAGGATAACACTACAACATTTTATATTGGATTATGGTTTACATGCCTGTATTCAAGGGAATGACATGCCTTTATTAAAAAAATTGATTGGCTAAGAAATATTGAATTCATTTTTTGCTAGGGCATAATGGAGTGTGAAATTAGCAAACAAAATTTAAGGTTGAAGAAGGGGAATATTGTGCCAGTTTAGAAAAAAATATGTAAAAGGTTATCAACAAGTACAACATAATATATCGAATAGAAAACATATTGTTCATAGGTGAAACAATTTTTTTTGTTAATGACAGAACTGAGGCACTTTTATTTGGATTTTCTTCTAGCTTGAAATTTGATGGCACAAGGCATTTCGATAGAAATATTTTCATGCATTTATGTATATGGTTAAATCATTTGGTTCCACACCCAAATTTACATCGGTCTTTGGAAACAAATTTAAAAAAATTACTGAGCTTGATTGAGATTACTTGATACTATTATGTTGATTAATATATACAGATAAATTTAGTTTATCTTTGTAGCCTTTCTCATTAAAATTCATTAATATTTGTTTTTTTAGTCTATTTCATAACAACAAATTTATTCCCATCATTTTATGCAAAAATAATTGTGACTTGTATTTATCTCATAACATGGTTGAGTTTACTTGTTACTATCATGTTGATTAGGGCCTATGCACAAATATGGGGGGCCAAAAAGTGGATACAAATCTGATTTTTATCATCAAAATGCAAGCGGGTTTTATTAAAGTGCGAGTGCGTTATGAATTATTTGGTTTGGTTTTTACAAAGTGTAAAATGTGATCACATTATAATGTGCTCGCATTCATGTGTGTTATGTGGTATATGTGCTTGAGGCGTGCTTCTATTTACAAGAATAAATGTTTGAGTAAAAGTTTTTATTTTATTATTATTTATAGTTTATAATATTAAAATATAAATAATAATTAAAGAAAAACTTATAATTTAAATTTATTTTACTAAATATAATATGTTAGGGTCACTCTCCATCTTATGGAACTAGTCCCAAAAATCTATCTATCACGGTTTATAATATATATTTTTAGATTCTAATCTGGTCAGTACATAGGTATTTTTCAGGATTTCAACATTAAACCTTCAATCTTTTAGTGTTTAAATTATACAATCGACATCCATTTTGTGAAATAAAATAGGCATTTTTAAGGTTTTGGGGGCATTCTTCATTGGTTATTAACATTTGTAGGAGTTTTAGATGTTTCAAAACAATATTTTATAAATCTCACAACTCCCAAAGGTAGCAACAATTTCTCGAATATATGGACTCATGCAATTCCTTATAACACATAATAATAAAAACACATACATAAGTTTTTATCGATTCAAATAATCAAGGGAATGGTCATCATGAGGTCTATGAAAGATTTGAAACATCATGAGGAAAATGGGTTCAACTAGAAAAATCATGTGGTCTTCCTCAAGGCTTCCTTCATTCTCCCAGTGTTATCCTTATCCAAAGAATTTCCTCTAGTTCTATGTTTTGGTCCAACTCTTCCTTGAATAGTTTGGGTTTTTTTAATCATCTAAGAAGTTTCAAATCTAGTCACATTTGAATTTATTCCTCTCTCTTGAGATAGTCTTATTATTACATCATGTTCTTGGACAACTAAACCACCTATTTCACTCATCTAGTTTCTCAACATTCATCTAAATAATCCTCTCACTTTCCTTTACATAAATTGCCCTTACATTGTACAAGAGCAAGGTTCACCAGTCACTTCTTTGTTTTTCTACTTTGCAAACTCTTCATGTGAGCTAAAAGTATCCCTAAACACCCTTCTCAATCTCAAGGAGGTATGGCAAGTTTGGTTAACATATATCCACTTATATGAGGTTCCATAGGAGAGGTATTTGTAATCATGGGAGGTTTTAAGAAGTTGCATCCAACATGCCACAATAATAATTATATTATCATGAATAAACCTAAAAGTGATTTGGTAATCTCACAAAATTACTTATCATAATAATGGAAAATAAATCGAACTAATAATAATTAATCATTAATAAGTAAATTTGTGGTAGGACAATCAATTTATACCACGTGCTAGGTCTCCAAATTCCAAATTTCATTTCATTTGAATTCACTTCAGGAAAGGTTGAAGGAAATGAAATCAACATTTTCTTCACACTTTTAGAGGTCCAGAATGTCAATTTGACCCAAATTTAGAGAATATGGAGAGCTTACCAAATAAAATTGTATTTATAAATATAAGCTCAAAGCGAAGGAATGCATTTCATAAGTAATTCCAATAAAATTTGTTTACTTTTTTCTATTAATACCCACTAAAATTAACCTTTTTATTGCATCCTACTACAAATAAGTTCCCAGGATCTAAGGGAACTTTTAAACTTATCACACAAGCATGGGGTGTTCTCCCTGATAATACTAGAAAGGCTACCTATGATGCCATGATAAAAAACCAACAAGTGCAAAACCCCACCTTCCACCAATTGAATTCTATAGGCACTGCCACTGCCATTAGCATTGCCAAAAAATATAAATGGGAATAATTCTTAAAGTGTGGATTCCTTTCCTAAAACTTCCATATTCGATGACCACGACCAAAACCAGAACTTGAAATAGAACCATTACTGTTGATGCGTAATCAAAATACCCCTGAATGTCTACAAATTGATAGGTTGGAATCTCAGTGTGATTGCATAACATGGAGATTCTCCCAAAGTGTGGGACTTTACAATCAAGAGATCTCTCCAGATGAATTTTGGTTCCTATTCCTCTGCTCAGATGCACACATTCAAATTGTAGAGGGTCTAATCTAAAATCTACTCTAACTTGCAAAGGAGACAGGGTTAAGAAGATTTATGAAATTAAACCTATTCTAAAAGAGGTGATGCAAAAAAGGAATGTTGAACATTTTATTTTCCTTTAAACACAAACCATGAAATGTAATACAACCACAATACACATGTAACCAAGATTGCAGTGAGAGATCAGAGAGACACAATGAACACAAGAGAGGGTTGAAAGTCATCCAACGACATGTTTTATTGCTCCACAAATTTGATACAATACACTACAATGGCTAAGAGGTAAGATTTACATTACAGTTTTCATGGGAGGTTTTTAACTCCACAAATCCAATTACAGACAAGAGAAGAAAGGAGGGTGTAAAACTAAATTTTCCAACCCTTGAAAAAATGCCCCTCCTTACAATATATAGGAAGAAAATAAGAGAAGGGGATGATAATAATTTGAATTCTTGCTTCAACTCCCTATGATTTATTAGTTAATAGCTCTTATCAAGAACGAGGTCTACTCGACATGAGTGTGGAACGTAAAGAATTCTAATATGCAAAACAAAACAATTTTATCCTTTATTATTTTCAAACAATATTGTATCATGTTATGTATGTATGATGCAACCCAATTTCTTATTTCTATTGACCTGAGGACTTTTCTATTTTATTTTTTAAGTATCTAAAGGTCATTAATTTGATTTCTATTCATAAGTGTAGAAAACTATATTAATATATATAGATATATAGAAGAAGCATATATTAATAGAATTAATAATTTAATACGAAAAAAATGAGAAATGTACATAAAAATACATAAAAAAAAATTAAAAAAATGGAATATGGCTCAATTTAAATATTTCCCAGAGGGTATGGGCTATATGGGGAAATCTAGGTATCGACAACTTGAAGACTTCTTTATGATCATTATGTATCTACTTCGAATAAAAATATTGCGTAGATATTACAATTTATTTTGGCAAAATAGCATCAACAACCTCTAGTCGTGTTCTAGCTCTTTTGAGAGCTACATCAGCTTCGATTGCTTGTTTCTCGCCTTCAGCTCGTCCAAGATCAACTTTAGCTAATCTAAAAGTTTCCTGAGCCTCTCGAGGATCAATGTCAATACCTCTTGCAGCATTATTGACCAATAATGTTATTTCATTATTGTCTATCTTAGCAAAACCACCCATTAAAGCCATAGTCGACCACTGGGCATTGAGACGTATTTTCATCACTCCTATATCCAAAGCTGTTACAATTGCAGTATGATTGGGTAACACACCAATTTGACCACTGTTGGTAGTTAGAATTATTTCTTGAACTTCTGAATCCCAAACAACTCAATTGGGAGTCAGTACACGAAGATTTAGGTTCATTTTATAATATTAAATTTCTTTGAAGTTCATAGCCTTCGCGGTAGCTTCATCAATGTTACCCACTAAATAAAAATACTGTTCAGGGAGACCATCTAATTCTCCTGAAAGGATCATTTGAAAACCTCTAATTGTTTCTACTAAACTAACATATTTACCGGGGGAACCAGTGAATACCTCTGCTACAAAAAAAGGTTGTGACAAAAACCTTTCAATTTTTCGTGCTCTTGTTATGGTTAAACGATCTTCTTCTGACAATTCATCCAGTCCAAGAATAGCTATAATGTCTTGAAGTTCATTATAATGTTACAAAGTTTGTTTAACTCCTTGCGCAGTTTCATAATGTTCTTCGCCCATGATAGAAGGTTGGAGCATAGTCGACGTTGAATCTAATGGATCTACCGCTGGATAGATCCCCTTGGCAGATAATCCTCTTGATAGTACAGTAGTAGCATCTAAATGTGCGAATGTTGTAGCAGGAGCAGGATCAGTCAAGTCGTCTGCAGGTACATAAACTGCTTGAATGGAGGTTATAGATCCGTCTTTGGTAGACGTTATTCTCTCTTGCAAAGAGCCCATTTCCGTACTAAGAGTTGGCTGATAACCCACAGCGGAAGGCATTCTGCCTAATAATGCTGATACCTCCGATCCTGCTTGGACAAAGCGGAAGATATTGTCAATAAATAAGAGTACGTCTTGCTTATTGACATCTCGGAAATATTCAGCCATGGTTAGAGCAGTTAAACCAACTCTCATACGAGCTCCTGGTGGTTCATTCATTTGACCATATACCAGAGCTACTTTGGATTCTGATATATTTTGCTCATTAATTACTCCCGACTCTTTCATTTCCTTGTAAAGATCATTTCCTTCACGGGTACGTTCTCCTACTCCGCCAAATACAGAAACACCTCCATGAGCCTTAGCAATGTTGTTGATTAATTCCATAATCAACACTGTTTTACCCACTCCAGCTCCCCCGAATAATCCAATTTTTCCTCCACGGCGGTAAGGAGCTAAAAGATCCACTACTTTAATGCCTGTTTCAAAAATTGAAAATTTTGTATCCAACTGTGTAAAGGCGGGAGCAGATCTATGAATAGGAGATGTTGTTAGAGCATTTACAGGACCTAAATCATCGACAGGTTCTCCAAGAACATTAAAAATTCTTCCGAGAGTAGTTTCACCAACTGGAACACTCAGTGGAGCTCCTGTATCAATTACTATCATTCCTCTCATCAAACCATCTGTAGCACTCATAGCTACAGCTCTAACCTTATTATTTCCTAATAATTGTTGTACCTCACAAGTAACACAAATTGGCTGACCATTTGTGTTATTATCCTTAACAATTAATGAATTGTAAATTTTAGGCATATTACCTGGAGGAAAAGATACATCTAGTACTGGGCCGATAATTTGAGCAATACGTCCTGCCTTCTTTTCTACAAGTGCGGAAACCCCAAGAACAAGAGGATTGGTTCTCATAATAATATAAAATAAATAAAAAAGGAGATTGATTCAAATTGCTAATACTAGCAAAAAAGTATAAAAAAACACAAAAATATTCTATACTGAGTTGATCAGTCAATAATAACTGAGAGTGAAGTTACCACTTTTAACTTACTTAGTAATCTCTTTTCTTTATAAAGTTCAACTTCGATAATGATCTGGAAATACATTCATTATTTAACATGAAAATGTAGAAAAACTTATTATAAGTTTTTCTACTATTGGATTTGAACCAATGACTCTCGCCGTATGAAAGCGATACTCTAACCACTGAGTTAAGTGGGTTATTTATAATCATAGATAGAGTCGTAAACGATTATAGGTAGAATTAAACATATTAAACAATATGCCCCTAACTAAATAGTATAATATACATCTTGACAAAAATTAACTATTTTGTTAGTATATTTTCAAAAGGGCTATAGCTCAGCTTGGTAGAGCACCTCGTTTACACGTGCGCCAATGGTTTTCAGGAGATTTTATTCGTTCGTCCAATCCATAAAATATTTATTAAATAGTCTTACTCGGAAGAACAATAGCATGACAAAGATGAAGTTAGTTCTGATTAAAACTATAAATCTAGTTGATATGGTAAATTTCGGGTTCATTCAATGTAAGGCGTAATGAGTAGAATACGGAGAATTATTCTTTTAGCTCTATGACACTTTGAGGTGTATAAAGTGTCATATGAGTAAATGCTATGTCTGAGCATGACAGACCTACGTCAAGGGAACCTTTTGAATAACTTTGGGATTGCTTCTGACAAGACAAAATTTGCGTTTGAAGCAAACGGAGCCATATTATTATTTTTATGGAAATAAAAGAATGATCAGACTAACTGATCAATCCACTAATTAATGAAAGAGCCCAATGCCATAAAAATGCATGTTGGGTTCTTGGAACAGTTCAAATCATTTTGATAATAAGAAGTTTGATCTGTTCTACCGAGAAGGTCTACGGTTCGAGCCCGTATAGCCCTATACAGTTCGGAAACTCTTATATTCCGCCTATTTCTTATTGTCTCTATGACCCAGTGATTTTCATTTATAAATATCTTTTTATTATTCATTTCAAATTTTTGAAAACTTAGGTTGATTCGCCCTTGAACATTTTCTCCCAATACTGTTGAATATTAAGTATTTCGGTTGATAGATCCGAGAGCCTCAAATTTATTCTAATTGTCTCATCATCTAGGTAAGTATAGGACATAGGATTTGATAGTCCTTTAACCTTACGAGATATACCCAAAAAGACATAATTAAACTTATGGATACATAAGCCTTTTTTTCCTCCGAGAGATTAATAGGTTCCGCGCAAATGGCATATTTATTATAGACTCACTCCATCTGAATATGGAACAAATGGATAAAGCTTGTTGACGCATCCTGCATCATTCGAAATAACGACCCTGAAAAAAATTGCCCTATCTCGATAGAACATAGATCTAAAAAAAAAGATCTCTAAATTCCCTTACATCAACTCATGTTGATGACACGTTACAACTCGTGTCAACGTGGGGTCTGCCAAACTGCAAGGGTTCTATTAGAACCCTTTACTAAAAAGGAAACATTATTATCGTTCGGCGATGATTCTTCAAGTATATAAAGAATCGATACGAAAGAGGAAAAAAAAAATTAAAGTAACGATATTAACTATTACTTATATCGTTATAAGTCACGAACAAAACATAAATGAATATGAATCCATGATGTTCGGGGGATAGAGGAACGATGTCTAAATTGACAATATTAAAAATAAGACTCTTTATCTATTTCACAGGAGTCTATTTATGTATATATTTTCTGAATATTATACTTTTTGGATATATTTAGTAATATGTATCCTTATTCCGATTCTAGCATTCTCAATTTCTATAGCTTTTGCTCCCATAAGTAAAGGGCTAGAGAAAGCAACTAGTTACGAATCAGGTATAGAACCAATGGGAGATACCTGGATCCAATTTAGGATTCGTTATTATATCGTTGCTCTAGTTTTCATTGTTTTTGATGTGGAAACAGTATTTCTCTATCCGTGGGCTATGAGTTTTGATATTTTGGGTATATATACATTTATAGAAGATTTTATTTTCATGCTTATCTTAATTATTGGTTTAGTTTATGCATGGAGAAAAGGAGCATTGGAATGGTCTTAACTTCCATATTTTGGGGTGGTAGAAGGGAAGTAGAAAATTATATAAAGCCAGCCATAAATCATGTAGAGTCACTTCTACTTGATCAATCAATTCCGAATTCAATGATTTCAACTACTCTAAACGATCTCTCAAATTGGGCAAGACTCTCTAGTTTATGGCCGCTCCTTTATGGTACTAGTTGTTGTTTCATCGAATTTGCTTCATTAATAGGTTCACGATTCGACTTTTATCGTTACGGTTTGGTACCAAGATCTAGTCCTAGACAAGCCGACCTCCTTATAACAGCTGGAACTGTGACCATGAAAATGGCTCCTTCTTTAGTGAGATTATATGAACAAATTCCCGAACCAAGATATGTAATTACTATGGGAGCTTGTATTATTACAGGAGGAATGTTTAGTACATATTCTTATAGTACTGTTCACGGAGTAGATAAGTTAATTCCTGTGGATATCTATTTGCCGGGTTACCCTCGTAAACCAGAAGCTATTATAGATGCTATAATAAAACTTCGTGAAAAAATAGCTCAAGAAATATCTGAAGATAGGACCGAGTCTCAGCAAGTACAGAGGTATTTCACTAGAAAGCATAGGTTTAATATTGGACCTAAAAATGAAGGGGAGAAGTTTTTTCATCAATCTTATGAATCTCCATTCAAATCAACTTTATAGATACCCTCCAAAATATCTGAATCCATTTCAGAGATACTCTTTGAAAAACTTGAAAATAGATAGATAGAGAACTCTATCTATCTAATTGGCTAATGAATAATTGTTAGTAGAAAAGTAGAAAGTAACGAGCAGGAAATAAAAATACACTTGAATTTTTTTTACAAATGTCAAATCTTTATACAGATACTTTGACAATAAATAGTAATCAAATGAAGGGTCGATTGTTTGTTTGGCTAGCCAAGCATAAGTTAGCTCATAGAGCTTTAGGTTTCGATTACCAAGGCACAAAGATGCTACAAATCAAATCTAAGGATTGGGCTTCTATAGCCGTTGCCTTATATGTTTATGGTTTTAATTATCTCCGTTCTCAGTGTGCCTATGATGTAGCACCAGGGGGATTATTAGCTAGTGTATATCATCTTACGATAATAAAGGTTAATGCAGATCAACCCGAAGAGGTGTGTATAAAAGTTTTTGTCCCCAGGGACAATCCCAAAATCCCCTCTGTTCTATGTATTTGGAAAGGTGCTAATTTCCAGGAACGGGAATCTTATGATATGTTGGGAATCCTTTATAAGAGTCATCCATGTCTCAAACGTATATTGATGCCTGAAAGTTGGATTGGTTGGCCTTTACCCTAGAATAAATTGAATTAACCTACAAAATTATGGGTTCCATGACAAAACCCATATATCAATGTACTCTTTCTTGTTGGGAAAGGAGGAAACCCATACCTTCATTATTGTGGTAGGTTTAAAACCTGGGACACCCTAAAAAATTTCAAACTATATTTCTTCATTTTGAATAATTTTTGTTGAGTAGAAGACCCTGAGAGCTTTCCAAAAAGTCCTTTCTTATGCAAATCTGATCTCCCAGTCAAAAGTTATGGCCATCCGAAGGTCGAGGTGTCATTCTGCTAAAAAATGTGAGTTATTAATCTTCCTTTTCGGAGTCTGAAATGCATGCAACCTCTGAAACCCCAAAATTCAAAATTTCAGACATTTCCATTTTGGAGATTGAGTTATTTTTCATATGCCAATTCACTTGAGAGTTCTAAAACTACAAAATCCAAAATTCTAAAAGTCTGAAAATTCAGAATTTTAGAATTCAGAATTTCAGACCTTGAGTCGTAATTTTTGTGTTTTGGGGCTTGAGAGTTCTGAAACTATGAACCCTTAAACTCCGAAAGTCTAAAACTCAAAATTTTGAAATTTTGGAATTTTAGAGTTTCAGGTTTCGAAACCATTTTGGTTTCGGGACTTTTTTAGTATTCATCACCAAAAACCCATCATGACTTCCAAAACTGTGAAACCCAAAAGTCTGAAATTTCAGACTTTGCTGATCCATTTTTCCATTCCCACTTACCGAGATCCTTGAAAATCTGAAATTTTATAATTTTAGACTTTAGGATTTTGGAACTTTGGGGCTGTTTTTTACAAATTTGCGCCTGAGAACTCTGAAACCCCGAAACCCAAAAGTCTGAAATTTCATACTTTCAGAGTTTTAGGTTTTAGAGATTTTTATTTTTGTTGAGTCACTGAAATCTGCCTTAGCTCATCTCTGAAAAGCTCCAGCTCCAAAGTCTGAAACCTCAATTTTGGAATTCTTCTTTTCCCAAAATCTTAGGAACTTGCTTGTGCCTACTTCAACCTTTTGGACCAACTCCAAAATGCAAGCTCTCTTGATGGATCAACCCTGTCAGCTGCTCTGTGTGCAAGGTCATGTTTGTCTATTTTTCTTGAGAGGAAAAATGGATAACAATGACAAAGAACACGACCTAGACTAAGACTTAGACTGGAAATTTGAGAGGATCTCTAAGGTTAAATTTTATTTTCCAAGATGCATTAATCCAATGTTTGAGAATGTTTCTCCAGATGCAACAACATTTTGATTCAGAAATTCAATGATTCCTAAATGTCCACTCCAACCAAAAACCCTAGAAGTCCTCAATCTTTGGATACAAGGAGACACCACTACTTGAATTTCATTTATAATGATAGAGATAGTTGTAAATTTGTGTTATGATCTCTGAATATGTATGCATTTCAAGTTGTCTAGAAATCAGATCACTCCCTTCACTAGGATTGATGACTACCCCTATCTTTTTGAAGGAGCTTTTGAAAGCATCCACATGTTTATCATAGAAGGCATTATCAATGAATATAAGGTCACTAATCCATAGGTTAGATGAATCCCATTCAGAACTAAACAAGAAATATTTACTAGGTGATTGATAACCCTTGTGTGTTCTTATCTATTCCCATTTTGTTATGCTTATTTTGTAGAATAAGAATCGATGATGGTTCTAGGTACGCGATTAGGAAATATGGTCCTAATATCTTCATGCCCTCCTAGTTGAGTAGTCAGAATCTATATTAGTCTTACTGATACTTAATACTAATTACCCATAAAGTCTAATTATGAATTTTTATTTTATTTTCTCATCTTCCACGTCATACTGAATAATTTATTTGACAAGGGAGCTACCATCTTTGATGGTGATACACCAAATATGAATATGATCCTCAAGAGTCAACCCTCATCCAACCATAATACTAGTACGAACTCTTTTGTTCATAATGCTATGTGTTTAAGGGTTGCGTGTTTAGGGTTAAGGGTTTAGGGTTTAGGATTTAAGGTTTAAGGTTTAGGGTTTTGATAATTTATGGATAAATGTTCGGAGTTTAG
The DNA here is from genome assembly GCA_019776745.2 of Taxus chinensis. NCBI lineage: Eukaryota > Viridiplantae > Streptophyta > Pinopsida > Cupressales > Taxaceae > Taxus > Taxus chinensis. Next base: position 277,927,051 of record CM034150.1, on the reverse strand, counting down.
GGTTCATGCTTTAGGGTTTAGGTTTTAGGGTTTAGGGTTTAAGGTTAAGTGTTTAGTGTTCATGGTTTAGGGTTAAGGGCTCAATGTTTAGGGTTTAGGGTTTATTATTTAGGGTTTATGGTTGTTGTTTAGGGACAAAAACTAATGGTATTGATCTTCTACACTAGATCTTCAGCCTACAGTAGTTATTACAAAGTGAAAACTACTCTTGATCTTTTTCATTATAAGGATCGGAAAACCTCATATATTACACATCTCTACCAAACATGTTTCTCCCTAGATATACTTGTGCTATTAAATGTCAATTTATTCACACTGTGAAACAAATTTACATTTATCATATTTCCACGTATGGTGTTATGCAAGTCAGGATGACCCATTAGAAGCTGGAAAAAATAACCACATTTGTAGATTCAGATTCATGATTCACTTTGATACATGTTCATATGCACAAGAACCTCTTCTTCCTTGAAAGTTCCTTGTTTGTCTCACTAACAAGATAAGTGTTATCCAAAATGTGCCCCTTGCTCATTTTGTGGCTAGCTCCTTTCATTCTTCCCTCTCTTGGGCCTCAGTCATATTTTTTTGCTTTTTAGGAACTCAAAATTTTCTGGAAATGGAATCATTGGATAGAGCTCTTTCTCATCTTTCCAGAAAGATAAAGTTTTCCTCCTAACTCCATGTATTTTTGAAGTTATGGCCCGACGGAGTTTTTGTGGGAAATTTTCCCTTGCAATGCCCGTAGCCAATGAAATGGTGCCACGTGTCCAAGGAAGTGGCGAGGGTCGGAGAAAAACTTGGTTTTTTACCAAGTGTTTGGAAAAATTTCAAAAGGGAAGATTTTCCCTACAGGCCTACCGGCGAATCGGATCCTGCCGCGTGTCCAGGGGAGAAAATTGAAAATTTTGACTAAGTGTTGGCGCATGGAAAATTTTGAAGGAAAGGCCCACGCTCAATCACGTTTTGCCACATGTCCTATGGCATCAGACTAGATGAGCATGAAGGACAAGTTAGAATTTTGGTGAAGTGTTTTTGCCAAATTTCAAAAGGAAAAATATTGGCCCACAGGCCCGCCAACCATTCAGGAACAAGCCACGTGTCCCGGGGCACCCGAAATGGCGGAGCGTGGGGAAAGATTGGAATTTTTTCCCAAAGGGATTGCGTAAAAGGAAAAATGTTTGCAAAGGATCCGCGGTGAATGAAATTATGCCATGTGTCCTAGACCAGCGGAAGGTAGGGAGAATTTGGGAAATTTTTCCAAAAGGAAAATGTAGAAAATTTCGAAGGAAAAATCGCCCCCACGAGCGCGAACCAATGGAATTTCACCACGTGTCAGGTGGTGCCAAAAGAAATCAAGACAAGCCCGCAAGGAAAATTTGAAGGGGAAACCCCACATCTAATGGGGTTTTACCACGTGTCCAAGTCAGAAAAATGGTCAAAAGGTGACGGAAAAATTCAGGAGTAAATGCCCGCGGTGAATCATCTGCTGCCACGTGTCCTCAACTCATCAGCCCGGTGGGGATTTTTGGGAAATTTTCCAAAGGGAAAAAAAATGGAGCATTAAAGGCCCGTGCCTAATATAAACATGCCACATAGCACCCGGAATGGCAGAGCGTGGGGAATTTTTGGAAAATTTTCCAAATGACCAAAAAGTGGAAAATTTAAAAATTTTTGCCCGTCAATCCGATTTGACCCTGTTTTGCCCTAAAATTTCAAATAGCCATATCTTTCGATCCAGAGCTTGGTTTTTTGTGTTCCATATATCAATGGAAAGATGGTGAAATTCTCTACAAGATTATAGGGTCATTTTTGCATTTTGATGGAGTTTGGAGAGTGAAAATTGAAAAATGCCTATGGCATGTGGTCATGGACAAAAATGACGTTTCAACCACCATTTTTAATGAAGAATGGCTCGCATTCTATGGCAAAAAATTTCAGGGGATGGGCCTGTAAGGATGCCCATGCTTTTTTAATGTGTTTTGGGTCAGTGGTTGAAGCTCTCCCACATTTTCCCACATTTCTCTCTCCTGGGGTCATGGCTTGCACTGTAAAAGCCAAAATGGGTTCATTTTTGAAAGAGGGAGACACTTTTCATCTCTTCAACTTCCCTTTTCTTCCTTTTTGGTAGAATTTGTGGAAAGTTTTACCTTTCCATGTAATACAACACCCCTTTTTTCCTCTTGATCACTGTAATGCATTGTATTAGATCTAAAATGTTAATATATGCTGTGTGATTAAAATCCCTCAATCCTTTCATATAACTACCATTGTTTTCCTGATCTTTCATTACATTTTGAGCAATTTGTGCATGCTTTGTGCTATGTTTTCTTGTGGATTGTGTATGTATTATAGTATCAGGTGTCTGCAACTCCTTTGGTGCATCACCTCATTAGCATTAGCTTCATTTTCTTGCATTCTCTATCTTTTTCCCCTTGGAATTTAGGGTAGGAACTAGGAATTCAAAACTTTGCAACTTGTAAGTGATATATCTAATCAGAGGAGTTGAGGAGCCAACCTATTATCTGGAGATTCTTTTCCCATTTTACAAGTCCCACACTTAGGGAAAAGATTCAATGTTGTGCAATCACACTGGATGTCCAAAATGTCAACTAGAAGTCTGATCAACATCTAGGGGTGCTACTTATTTGCAACAACAGTTTTGGCATGCCCGGTGGGACCTTAGAGGTCTTCATCTTCATTGCAAAAAATTGATGTGCATTCATTGCAAGTTTCTTGCTTAAAAGAGCCCTAAATTACACATGTGGTGACTCCAAGGAAGAAGAATCAGATGGTCTTAGCAGTGCAGGCCTAAAAACTCATGAGAAGGATCACCACAAGGTCAAGAGTTGGAGAAGAAGAAGTGCTGTTTGAGTATCTGTAGTTATCTCCAAGAAGAAGGAAAAGAGGGAGGAGAATTCAAAGGTCTCCATCTCCACCAAATAGAACTCTCTCAACTCCTCCACCTGGAAGGCCTTTCATTCAATCAACAAGGGTTCTAAGACCAATTAGAATGGCACAAAACAACCCCTATGTCAATTTCACTAGCAGCAGCCCACTTTCTCTCAATGCACATAATCCAATCCCAGTTGTAGCATTGAAGAACATTCCATACTTCACTGGAGAAAATTAGACCACTCCTGGTGATCATGTTAAGGATATTGCCAATATTTGTGCAATCCATGAGATCAATGAGATGCAAGTTACTGTCAAACTGCTGGCATCTTCATTCAAAGGGAAAGCTTTGCAATGGTTCAGGAGTCTTGCCTCAAGATATATCCAAAATTGGAATCAACTATGTATAGCCCTCCATGAGCAGTTTGGAGAAAAGGGAGATAACTTGTCCCTTTTGGAACAGTTGACAACCATCAAGAGAGCTCCCAATGAGCAGCTGACTGACTTCAACTTCAGGTTTCAAATGACTTGGGAGAGAATTCCAGTGGCAGTAAGGCTAGCAGCAGAAGGTGCTTTTCTATATTACCTTAAAGCTTTAAATTCTGATATTTCTATGTTAATTCAATCCATGGGAGACACAACTATCCCTGTTGCTTATAGCATTGCCATTAGAGCTTAAAATTGTTTGATTCAAGATGGCAAGCTAGCTCATAGGCCTCGAATGCCATTGTTTCCAAGTTTAGAGAGCCCAAACACTAATCAAACACCTATTTTAGCCCCTATTCCCACTTCTAGGAATCAAAATTCAAGTGGAGTTTCTACTTCATCTTCTAGTGCCTCAAATGAACTTTAAGAAGTCATGAAGCAATTGCAAAATCTAGGAAATGAGCTAGTTACACTCAAAAGGAAGCAAGCCCAAGGTTTTAGGCCTTCTTTCCAGCCTCAAGCTCAGGCTAACACGTAGCCATACCAACCTCAAAAACCACCCAATCTAGCTACAAATTTAAATCAAGCAAGACCTCCTGCCAACAGACCATTTCAGCCTTATAATCCCAACGTTACATCTACCTCTAAGGCATTAGTGCCAATGCAAAACAACATATCTCAAGAGTATGATTGGTGTTTCCCATGCAATGAACCTCACAACCAGTCTATGTGTTTCAACAGTGCCTTAAATCATGTATTAATGGTGACAACTATTCGTGTGGAGGGTGAAGGTAGTCAAGGAAATAACCAACAACAAGACACATCCCAACAGAAATCAGCTCCAAATGATACCACACTTGTAAAATGGCAGGCAAAATATTTTTGTGGCATGAATCAAACAGTTCCCCAAAGTGTTGCAGCCAACACAAGGTCAAAAAGGAGGTACTTGGGTGAAGAACAGCCATTGGCTCCAAATAATCCACAACCTCCTACTACTCCACAAATTATTGGCAAGCAAAATTCAGTTCCAAACACACAAGGGCTGCCTAAAACAGCTCCTAGGCCAACTCAAACGCTAGTTGTTGCTGCCCATATGCAAGGAATGAATGTACAGGCCAAGGGACAACAGAGAGATGCTTCATCTCCATTCAACATCATTGATCAGATGAAGAAGACAAATGTAAACATATCAATGTGGGAATCAATATCTATCCCAGGCCAAAGAGATTTTCTACAAGCTGCCATGAAGGACTGGTCAACTTCAAACCAACAAGTCCAAATGCAAGAAAAGGTGCTCACAAATGCTACCCATCCTGAAGAGAATCATGGAGGACAACAAGGTAAAATGTTGAAACCCCCTCCATTCTATGTTTCATTGATCATTGGAAACCAATTAGTACACAATTGCATGATTGATTCAGGGGAAAGTAGTTTAGTAATGCCCAAACAAATAGCTGATCAGTTGGGAATTTAGTATAAAGTCATATCCAAAGGGGTAGTGCAATTGGATGGGACATTAGTAACAACAGTTGGAGTGATAAAAAACTTGAGTCTTACCTTGCATGCATGCCCCAACGTTGTTGTTTTGCAAGATGTATCAGTAATAGATCTTCCACCACTCTTTGCCCTATGTCTATCAAGGGATTTCATAGCCAAGATTGGAGGTTACTTATCTGCTGATTGGTCACACATGTTGTTCAAAACAAGATATGGAACCAAGGCCACAATCATATCTGAACCTATTGCAAACTTTCACATCGAGCCTTACACTCCAAGCCAAATCAATACCAATTGTTCAACGTTTGATCAAGAGGATTATCCAAGCACTGATGAAATTGAAACCAAGGTAGGAAGAATCCCATACCTAACTCTTGATGAATGGGAAAATAAGGTGCATGCTTTTGATCCTTATCAAGAAATAGAATAATCTGAGCTAGGAGTCTATTGCATGCATGAAGAAAATCAACCTATTCCTAGCATCACCAAGCCAGACCACAAGGATGACAATGAGGTATGGAAGTTGTTTTTTGATGGATCAAGGAGTAGACAAGGTGCAGGAGGGGAAGCTATGCTTGTTTCATCTCACAGAGTTAAGTACTATTTAACTTTTAGATTTCAGTTTACATGCTCTAATAACACTGTTGAATATGAAGCCTTGATACAAGGATTGCATTGGTCAATCAAGAGAGGAATAAAGAACTTGCAAGTCTTTGGTGATAGTGAGTTAATTGTCAACCAAGTTAAGGGGCAGCACACTGTCAAGAATGATCTACTCAAGTGCTACAAAAACAGGGTGTGGGACCTCATTGAATATTTTGAGGGTTTTGGCATAAAATCCATTCCTAGAAAAGAGAACCAAACTGCTGACAGGATTGTAACAGTTGGGGTAGCCTTTGACGTTGTTGAAAGCATCCAAAAAGATAAGGTACAAACAAACATCTACATGATTATGAGGCCTTCAGTACCAGACAACAATGTAAGTTGGTAAGTGTTTGAAAATGATTAGCAAATCATCCATTTCTTGCAAGACGAGGCTGTGTTCTCAGCTAAAAATCAGGAAAAGTTGGAGCAGCAGTATGGTGACCAAGTGGTACAACTGAGAACCAAAAAACTTCTAAAGGGACTTATTACTTTGGAGTCCATTTTAAATCCTAATGATTAGTTCAGGAAGGAGAAGGCAAACATTCAAGTCAAGGGAGAAGATTCAGTGTCCATCTTGGTGGAAGAAGGCAAATCACTCCGAGTTGGTAAGGTGACAACTGAGTGAGAAGGTATGAGTTCATACAACTTTGTCAAGAATTCCCTGATGGGTTTTCTTGGAGCTATGAAGATTTGAAAGGTTTCAATCCCAAGTTAGCTCAACAAACCATTGAATTGGATCCAAGGAATAAACCCATCAGACAAAAACAAAGGCCAGTCAATCCACACATGGAGCCTCTCATGAGAAAGGAATTGGATAAGTTGATAGAATCAAGAATCGTATTCCCTATCAAGAATTATATTTGGGTGGCCAACTTGGTTCCAGTTAGAAAGAAGAGTGGGGAAATCAGATTGTGTGTTGATTTCAGAGATTTGAATAGAGCATCTCTCAAGGATCATTATCCACTTCCTTCTATGGAGCACTTTTTACAGGTTGTTGCTGGCTCTGAGAGGTTTTCATTACTTGATGGCTATTTGGGGTACAATCAGATTATGGTGAAAGAAGAAGATTAGTTCAAGACAGCCTTTACAACCAAATGGGGAACTTATGCATATAGGAAAATGCCATTTGGGCTGTCCAACGCTGGAGCTACCTTCCAAAGAGCAATGGACATGGTGTTCAAGGGTTTGATTAACAAGATTGTGCTAATATATCTTGATGATATCACTTTTTTTCAAAAAATGCAGCAGACCACCTCCTTCATTTGAGACAAGTGTTCCAAAGGTGCAGAAGATTTGGAGTATCCTTGAATCCTAAAAAGTGTATTTTTCTAGCCCATGAAGGAAAAATCCTTGGCCACATTGTCTCCAAAGAAGGATTATCAATTAATCCAGAAAGAGTTGAAGCCATAAGAGCACTACCATTGCCAAGCCACAAGAAGGCCCTTCAAAGTTTCTTGGGGAGAATAAATTTTGTTCGGAGGTTTGTCCCAAATTTTGCAGCCCTTGTCAAGCCTATCACCAAGCTGTTAAAGAAAAGAATGGCTTACAAATGGATAACAGAAGGAAAAGAAAGTTTTGAAGCAATCAAAGAAGCCATCTCTCAAGCCCCAACTCTCATCAACCTGGATTTCTCCAAGGATTTCATCCTCTATGCATTTGGGGGTGATGATACTATTTTTACAATTTTGGTACAGCAGAACAAAGACAATGATGAGCAGCCTATTGCTTTCTTCAGCCAAATCCTAGATGACTATGAGGTGAGATATTATTTCATTGATAAGCATGTTCTTGTAGTAATCCGGAGCTTGAAGAAATTCAAGCATCTAGTTTCAAACAACAAGGTTCAGTTGCTGGTTTCTCATGTGGGAGTTAAAGATTTCCTCCTCAACAAAGACTTGAATGAAAAAAGGGCAAGTTGGATTACTCGTGTCATGGAGTATGACATAGAGATCAAAGTCACAAAGTTGGTCAGAGGAAAAGGATTATGTGAGCAGCTGATTTTGAGCAAACAAAAGGAAGCATGCAATGAGAAGGAGGCTGTTTTGGCGTTTCAAGACAGCCATGAGCAAGGAAGCACTCAAGAGGAAAATAATGGTGTTCTCACTCCTTGCTAGACCTAAGACATAATACACTTCCTAAGCATAGGTCTATGCCCTCCAAAGATGAACAAGACCAAAAGAAGACACTTCAGATTGTAGGTTCTCCCATATGCCCTTGTTGATGGTGTCTTGTTCAAAAGGGATGTGAATGGAGTGTTGCTAAGATGCATTAGCATAAATCAGATTCATAGGGTGTTGGAAGAGTTCCATGGTGGACCAAATGGTGGTCATTTTTCACCAAGAGTGACAACTCTAAAGATCATGAGGGTTGGTTATTATTGGCCCAAAATTTTCAGTTATTGTTATGCATGGATCAAGAGGTGTAAGAATTGTGCATTCTTCACAGGTAAAGAGAGGCTAGCTGCCCTTCCATTGCATCCAATTTCAGTTGACCAGCCATTCATGCAATGAGGATTTGACTTCATTGGAGTCATTAATCCCAATTCAAGCCAAGGACAGAAATGGATTCTAATAGCAACAAATTATTTCACCAAGTGGACTGAAGCAGTAGCACTCAAGGAAGCAAATGAATCTAGCATCCTAGATTTCTATGAGGTAATAGCAACAAGATTTGGCATACCTGATACAATAATATCAGATAATGCATTGGCATTCATTGGGTCCAAGGTGACTGAATGGGCTGTCAAGAATGGGATCTACCTAAGTACTTCATCAAACTATTACCCTCAGGGTAATGGCCAGGCTGAATCTACAAACAAGAACTTGTTGAGGATCATTAGGAGGACTCTTGATGACAATCAAAATTCTTGGCATACCAAATTGAAATCAGCCTTATGGGCTGATAGGATAACTCCCAAGAGATCTATAGGTAACTATCCATTTAAGCTTGTTTATGGGAGAGAGGAAATTTTTCCCATGTCACTTGAGTTGCCAACATTGGAACTCATGAAACAGTTAGAGTTGTTAGAGTTTGAGCCCATAGAGGTTAGATATGCAGAATTGATGGAGCTCTAAGAAATCAGAAATCAGGCATCCCGAGCAATGGAGAAGGATCAAGCTTTGATCAAGAAGACCTTTGATAGGAAGGCCAAGGATAGATCTTTCCAAGTTGGAGATCTAATGTTAAAATGGGATGCAGAAAGAGAAAAAATGGGAAGGCATTCAAAATTTGATGCCATTTGGATTGGCCCATACATGGTCACAAAGTGTAAGGACAAAAATGCTTTCCAATTTTCTTCATTGGATTGCAAAGAACTGCAGATTCCAGTAAATGGGATCTATCTAAAGCATTGCTACTGAAGGGAATTCTCCACCTTGTACATATTAGCTTATATTTTCATTCCTCCAAGTGTTTGTGTACATTTTTTTGATGTAGATTAGCTTTACTTTCCCTAAGTGCTTTGGCACAAGCTTGCTGTTCCTGGAAATGTGTGTTACAGGCCTTGCTCAAATCAGATGATGTGCCACCCTCCATCTTCCTCCTTGCAGTGTTCTAGTCAGTTGGGGTACCAAACTAAGAATTTGATGACTCCATGCCCAATGGATTGCTTCAGGAAACTGGTAACTTCATCTAGCAGGTAGATGGCCCCTCTAAGTCACCAAAATTGTTATCGAAAATGTGCCCCTTGCTCATTTTGTGGATAACTCCTTTCATTCTTCCCTCTCTTGGGCCTTAGTCATATTTTTTAACTTTTTAGGCACTCAAAACTTTCTGGAAATGACACCATTGGATAGAGCTCTTTCTCAGCTTTCCAGAAAGGTAAAGTTTTCCTCCTAACTCCATGTATTTTTGAAGTTATGGCCCAACGGAGTTTTTGTGGGAAATTTTCCCTTGAAAGGCCAGTAGCCAATGAAATGGTGCCACGTGTCCAAGGAAGTGGTGGGGGTTAGATAAAAACTTGGGTTTTTACCAAGTGTTTTGAAAAATTTCAAAAGGGGAGATTTTCCCTCCAGGCCCGCTGACGAATCGGATCCTGCCGCGTGTCCAGGGGATAAAATTGAAAATTTTGACTAAGTGTTGGTGCATGGAAAATTTTAAAGGAAAGGCCCATGCCCAATCACATTTTTCCATGTGTCCTATGGCATCAAACCAGTGGAGTGCAGAGGAGAAGTTAGAATTTTGGCAAAGTGTTTTTTCCAAATTTCAAAAGCAAAACTATTAGCCCACAGGCCCGCCAACCATTTAGAACAGGCCATGTCTCCCGAGGCACCCAGAATGGCGGAGCGCGGGGAAAGATTGGAATTTTTTCCCAAAGGGATTGCGCAAGAGGAAAAATGTTTGCAAAGGGTCCATGGTGAATGAAATTATGCCACGTGTCTTGAATCGGTGGAAGGTGAGGAGAATTTGGGAAATTTTTCCCAAAGGAAAAAGTAGAAAATTTCGAAGGAAAAATCGCCCCCCCGAGTGCGAACCAATGGAATTTCACCACGTGTTAGGTGGCGCCAAAAAACTCAAGAAAAGCTTGCAAGGAAAATTCGTAGGGGCAAGCTCGCATCTAATGGGGTTTTGCCACATGTCCATGTCAGAAAAATGGTCAAAAAGTGACAGAAAAATTCAGGAGTAAATTCAGGACTTGTTGCCACGTGTCCTCAACTCATCGGCCCGACAGGGATATTTGGGAAATTTTCCAAAGGGAAAAACGATGGAAAATGGAGCATTAAAGGCCCGCACCCAATCAAAACATGCCACGTGGCACCTGGAATGGCGGAGCGTGGGGAATTTTCGGAAAATTTTCCAAATGACCAAAAATTGGAAAATTTAAAAAATTTTGCCCGCCAATCCGATTTGACCCTGTTTTGCCCTAAAATTTCAAACAGCCATATCTTTTGATCCAGAGCTCATCTTATTGCGTTATTTATATCAATGGAAAGATGGTGACATAATATATAATATTACAAGGTCATTTTTTCATTTTGATGGAGTTTGGAGAGATAAAATTGAAAAACACCTCTAGCACGTGGTCATGGACAGAAATGACGTTTCAACCACCATTTTTAATGAAGAATGGCTTGCATTCTATGGCAAAAAATGTCAAGGGATGGGCCTGTAAGGATGCCCATGCTTTTTTAATGTGTTTTGGGTCAGTGGTTGAAGCTCTCCCACATTTTCCCACATTTCTCTCTCCTGGGGTCATGGCTTGCACTGTAAAAGCCAAAATGGGTTCATTTTTGAAAGAGGGAGACACTTTTCATCTCTTCAACCTCCCTTTTCTTCCTTTTTGGTAGAATTTGTGGAAATTTTTACCTTTCCATGCAATACAACACCCCTTTTTTCTTCTTAATCACTGTAATGCATTGTATTGGATCTAAAATGTTAATATATGTTCTGTGATTAAAATCCCTCAATCCTATCATATATCTACCATTGTTTTCCTGTTCTTTCTTTACATTTGGAGCAATTTGTGCATGCTTTGTGTTGTGTTTTCTTGTGGATTGTGTATGTATTGCAGTATCAGGTGTCTGTAACTCCTTTGGTGCATCACCTCATTAGCATTAGCTTCATTTTCTTGCATTCTCTATCTTTGTCCCCTTGGAATTTAGGGTAGGAACTAGGAATTCAAACCTCTGCAACTTGTAAGTGATATATCTGATCAGAGGAGCTAAGGAACCAGCCTCTAATCTCAAGATTCTTTTCCAATTTTACAAATCCCACACTTGGGAAAAAGATTCAATGTTGTGCAATCACACTGGATGTCTAAAATGTCAACTAGAAGTCTAATCAACATCCAGGGGTGTTGCTAATTTTCAACAACAGTAAGGATTATGCATACTCCAAAAACTTCACATTTCTCATGATAGATATGGTTGTTGCCACATAGATGTTTAACATTGGCGTCCAAACTATAAAAATGAAATAATTATTCAAAAGATCATAAAAAATGATCAAATTTGAAGTGGTATCCTTATTCGTCAGACGCAAAAATACCACTGGACTTTTTATTCTCAATTTATAACACTCTTGGATATCCAAAAATTTCAAAATCTATAGAAAAAAATGATATTGCTATATTGGGTAACATTTCTTTGTATCAAATTAATCTTGGACATCTAACATTTCCCTCCTTCAAAATATCAACAGATAACAGGAATCAAATTATGATAACTCTCTTTGAATGTTATTCCTAGAAAGCAGATGAACCCTTTTTAGGTGAATACTCTCTGTCAATACTAATAAGAATGACTAAGACACAAAACATTACAATGAGTGAAATAGTTCCCATGCGATGGGAAAAAAAAGATAGTTGTATTGGGTAACATCTCTTTGTGCAAGCTTCCCGCAGGGAAGTGGATTCTTAGAAAAGGGATGTACCAATTTTTTCTTGGATACCTGTAATTTCCCTCCTTCAAAAATTTTGTATCAATTTCAATAATTCTCCATAGGCTCAAATATGCAAATAAATGGAATCTACCTTGAGTTTTCTTATACAAATACCTTGTTTATGAGGGGTAGGACAAGTATCTAAATGGATATGACATATACCATGTTCCTTTCAATGCATATTACACATCTTTGTTAAATATTTTTTACCCACATATATTTCTGTTATTGAATGTCAATTTCTTCACACTCTGAAACAAATTTCACATCTCATATTTCCATGTATGGTAGTATGCAAGCTTGGATGACCCAATGGAAGCTATAAAAAATAACCACATGATCATATTCACATTTATGATTCACTTTAATACATTTTCATATTCACAAGAACCTATTCTTCCTTGAAAGTTCCTTGTTTTTCTCAGTAATGGTGTCTCCATGTATCCAAGGATCGAGGTCTATTGGGGTCTGTGCCAGGACTAGACATTCAGGTATCATTGAGTATCTGAATCATAATTTCATTGCATATGGTGAAACATTTTAAAACATGGGACTAATGCATATTGGAAAATAAAATTGAACCTCGGGAATCCTCTCAAATTTCTAGCTTACATAAGCATTAGACACCAGGCTCAAGTTTTTGGGTTTAGGATCTAGGGATCAGGGCTCAATTTTTAGGGTTTAAGGTTTAGAATTTAGGGTCATTAAGTCATAGGATAAATTAATCCCATTAATAAATAATAAAACATCCTCATTTTAAACTTTAGAACAAGTGAATTTTTTTTTTTTTTTTTTTTGATAATTGCATACTGGTTCTAAATACATAATTTAGAACTCACAATTCAATAACCATTCATATAACAGACAACCATATGCAGCTGTAATGACTCGGAGTACCTCCGATCTATTCATTCCATGACTCGGTAATCTACCGATCTATTCATGAGTAATAAGAGTCGGTGTTTTTATTTAACACACTACTCTTGCGGTTCTCTTCCCTAATCTGGGATTCAGAATGCTCTGTCCAAGGAATCTAACTGAATAATTGTTACCATTATTCATCGGCATCTCATCCCTTAGACTAGGTGAATTAGGACAACGCAATCAGCAGCTTGCGATACTTTGGCCAAAGATTTGAAACATACTGTTCATGTCTCGTATTCCTTAACGGCATACTCGTCAATCTGGAATACGTCCTTCACCCCATTCATATGTTATATAGAATGTCTTATACTGACTACTGTCAGTCCTTCCTTTCACAACTGAATCACTCTGAGGCAGATTAACAAGGTGATAATGTTATATGGATGCCCACGAGGATTAGGGATATGATGACATACTGGTTCAACCTTGCAGTTCAACCAGCGTGTCACGATACCCCGAATCTCCTAGGCAGCCATATATCATGACCACGTTCTTAATCGGACTCTGGGTAACTCGTGCGAAATCAAGTGTAAATCTTAGCGATCAATGCAAAGGGTGTCGCCATGAGTCATCTGCATTGTTGTAACTTCGAGAAGATCCTAATCTTCTCGGAGGTACAACCATGCAGTGGACTTATGTCGTCAACCTTCAAATCCGCCTCGAAAAGATCTACTCAATACCAAGCGTTACGCACTTGAGTTTAAATTACTTTTAAAGACTCTTCCCTAAGGTTAGCCTTTCCCGATCCCTGGATTCTTCGTCTTAAGACGACCCTCCTCTATAAAACCCATTACATGGTAGAGGTATTACGGTCAGTTCTCATCAAGGAGTCATTAGAATACACCTGATTCTAAAGCAACAGAATCAGACAATATCTCATAACCTTTGCTTGAGATTGCCTTCTGAACTCCATTTGATTGCATATCAGTTCTCTTAACTGAATTTATATCATACTTTTTAGTATAAAGATATAAATGATTAAGAATCCAATTTAATATTGTCCTGTCATACTTAGGACTAGGGATTAGTAATTTAATCCAGTTTGTTTAGCGTTCTCTTTAGGCTCATTTTTAACCTAACTTCTAGAAAGACAAATATTTAAATCCAATATTGCTTTCGCTAGAACAGATTAGAACTTCTAAACACTCATAAGAATTCAATCTCATTTTCTTGTAAGATTTCATTGTCAATCACAAAAGCATCCATATTATACAATGATAACAATGCCTCTTCGTTACATAAACCGAAGAAGGTCAACTATCAGAAATAGAATACAACACATAAGTATCAAACACTTATTTCCATTCCTTTCAAAACTATACAATTACATTTTATGCAACAACATACTTGATACAATGCTTAACGGAAAAGAAACATCTTTTCACATATAGTACATCTATAAAATCAAGCTGTAATTCATTATAAATCAAATAAACAATCTGATCAGCCGTCAGATCTGCATTGCTTTTACCTCTTACGGCAACCATCTGCAAAAATAGTCAACATGAGTCAGTTCAATGAACTGAGCATGATAAGCACTAACTTTTAAAACAATTGCAATCCATCAATTGTTTTCATTAAACACCCTGTTTAAATGAGATCAAATATCCAAATAAGTAAACATATTCAGACTATGTCCTTGTAATACAAAATGATTACAAATATGTAACTCTATCATTGTTACAAAATAGTCTTAATCACTTTCTAATATTTCATCAAATATTAAAAATCAAGGAACGAATGTATACAAACAATCATTGAATCCAAATCACAACATTGGTCAGATTGTTTCATTCTTCCAAAAGGGAAATAACATAACAATTCGGGATTCTACCAAAACGCTACAAAACAATTTCCCACTGTTAGACAAATATCAACAAATATGAAATAACGGAAGAGAAAGAACCAATCCATTCATACTTCCTTTCACATAAATTCATCACTGTACCGTCTTCTCCTATGAAAACATTTATCCAGTATATAAATGAACAAGTTAGACAAGCCGCAAGCAAGATCGCTGTTCTAAATCACGAAATAGAAACACAGCAAAACTCCTGTACAGCAACTAACACATCAACAATTCATGTGTCAACCCTAAGCCCAATGCTAGTTCCTTTTACACAGTAAGGCTTTGACACAAGTTGAAAACAAGAAACTACAAGCGTATCGCTGTAAACAACAACCTTATTGCATCAAGCAATTTGAGGTTTCCTAGAGACTATGCTATGTTGACCACACAGTATTTCCAAATCATGCTCAGTCAAATCGGACTGAATAAATGGAAAGGAACATAGCATACTTATTCTTGCTCAGTCAAAATCGGACTGAAGTAAAAAAAAATGAATACAACCAATCGATCCTTACCTTGGCGCATGCAAGTCTTAGTGTGGTATTCGCGACTTACCCAAACAAGGTCAGAACACGAAACAGTCATCCATACTCAAGGATCTCAAACAGTGACAAAAAAAACAGGGTCCAATGTCAAGTTCAGAATGAGACAAAAGTACCAGTTACCTTTCCAGAATTCCAAAGGATTCAAGCGGAGGTAACAATTCAAGCAATAGCATATGAATTCATACTGATATTCATCAACGAAGCATAATAAGAATCAGACAAACAAATTAATCTCTGATTTCACACCAAGAACCCGACTGAACTCTGCCAATCTTTTTACACAAATTTGTACAGGTCGAAGACGTAAATGTTCACCTAAGATTCTGTACCACAAAACCCATGCAACACAAGAGTAATTCCCGAAAATAACAGAGGTCTATTACGTGTTATTCCTTCAAGTCGCAGGTTCAACAATCACCAACTATTTAAATATATTCAACTTGAATAAGATTCAAATATAAATCATACAATCGACTCCTCAGAGTCGTTCAGATTACAACGATTGTAAATATATACATATATATGCACACGCTGTATACTGTTAACGGGTTCATACCCATAACCGCTGAACCCTACAACAGCGTAATATGAAATTTGTGGATAAATCCTTCTATGCCATTCATGGCAAACATTCAGAATGAAACAAGTGTAAGCAAATCAAATACCCATTTCAAGCAAGGAAATCGACTGAGTTGCTTCGAAACTTTCGAACAGCTTTTACAAAAGAAATGCAAATTCATACCCAGGAAGTCTATATCCTTATTTATTACAAATAACAGTGGCCAAAAGACCTGTTTCTTCTTACCAGGCTTCCACGAAAATCAATTCACAAAACTTATGGATGAATCTACATTCTCAGCAATAGATAGCAATATACGATTCAATCATGGACTCCACTGAGTCGATAAAATAAAGTACAGATGTATCTATATTATACACAGTCAACAAGTAATCCCGTTATCACAATAACAAGGAAAACAACTTCCGCTAGGTCGTATAGACTACGGTAACACAACAGTTACCTGTTCCTAGCAAAATTAGAAGACAATGAAAACCCAAAAAGTATCATTATACACTGTCAACAAAAACCACGACAGAGTTTCCAAAGAAGCAATAATACTGATCAATCTTACAGTATCCATCAAAATCATTCCATACAGTTTCCACAGCAAGAAACAGTGACCACAAATCAACAACATACAGTGGTCTATTCTCAACACAAGTATATTCTTTGGGCTCACGCCAAACAGGCCGAGCATTCATGCTCTTTATATATAAATATCTCATATATTTAAACCAGAAAGAATACACAAAGGAATAGAGCCACAATTCGAATTTAACAAACACCCATCAAGAGGAAATTGAAAAAATCGAACCAGAAGAGATGCAGTACCAAAATTTAAACAAGATCTCCATAGAAAATCCTTTATTTTCTCAAAACATTTGAACAGAGTTGTTCTAATGAAATCACTTGAAAGACAGCAAGATATTTAAAGGTTAGGGCCTAACATGCCTGTATTTTTGATCAAATTTCCGAAGCAGACCACTGGAAGAGCTCAAACTTCCTTTTCTTTTTCCACGATAAAGCGACCAACAAAATTTTGCTATCTCCATCACATATATATCCTCCAAGACAGAGAAAAGAGCTATAGCAGTTCATACTTGCCATGCAACTCAAAGAGAACTGGTGCGAAGAACCAGTAAACAAGCAGAGAGAGAGAGAAGACCGAAAATCGCGACAAACCAAACAAACCTTCAACTTCCCGTTTGCATGCCTTCTCGCGAGTTCCGAGCTCGTCTCCCTAGAACATTGAATGCCATTAAACCAACTTTCCCGCTTAAACTCAACTTCCACCGACCGCCAGAATTGGCGACGGTCCAACTACAACTCATGCTCATTTCCAAACTTAGCGACCTGCCACGTCAGAACAAGTTAGCTGCTGCTAAACCTTCCGCCATGACCTGTCCCTCATCCTTATCCCCAGCATTAATTGCCATAGAAAACGCCGCCCATGGTTCGCACCCCTCCATAGGCCCCTTCACAATCTCCTCATTAGTTAGGTTAGTATCTTAGGTTAGAATTTAGGGTAATACCCATACTAACCAATTTACACATAGATACTAACTTAGGATATTAACACATAGCCTAGGTCTAGGTTAGCTTAACAATAATCTAACCCCTAGGTTAGGTTTTAGTTTTTAGGTTACTAACCATTAATAATTCCAGTTAGGTATAACATTATATATGCCAAGAAAAGACCTAAAATCATGCATCTCCGAACAGGATTTACTCTACAGCCGTTAGGCTACAGGAATATACATGACAGAATTATTACTTGGTCCACGTCCGAGACCTTCCAGATATACTTCCATATCGGGAACCAATTCATTTCTCAAGATCAGCCTGAGTCATACTCCTGACCAGCTTAATCAATGCTTCCATACCTTGCAACCTGTTCAAGGTCTGTGATCTAATTTATCACAAACAGATTTAAAGCATTACTTGGATCAATTCCACTGATCCAAGTCTAGATATTATAGATGAATATCTCTATAATTCATTCCGTGATCAGATTAATATTCAGACACAAAATGAAATAAATAAAAGAGTCTAATCATATTCTGACTCAGTCAAGATCTGCAATCTGCAAGAAATTCAGTACATATCAAGCATGATTTCTGAATCGAGGAACACATCCTTTTACAAGAAATCACATATCAACACTTGTATGCTTAGGAGAAAGTAACAACAGTTCAGGGTGTTACATGCTTCCCTCCTAAAAAGATTCATCGTCCCGATGAATTACATATTAAATTAACCTTCAGGTCAATCAATTTATTAGTACACAAACAATGTGACTACTTCCATATTAAATAGTTTCAGAAATCAATGTCACAACACATTTATTCAACCTGAATAAAGTCTGCCTTAATCTGGCTTTCATAAATACTTAAAAACAATCAGTTCATAAAAGTATATTTTTGTCAACAGTTTTCATTCTGTTGCAAAAAGAGAAGGAAAAGCAATTTTCATCTCTTCCAGGTTTTCCCAAGTTGCACTTTCTTCGCTAAACTGGTCCCACTGGACCTTACATTGCTGTATATCACGATTTCTTAAATGCAATTGGCGAGTTTCCAGCACTCGTGTGGGTTTAACCACGATTATTCCTGGGTCTTGGACCTGCAAGGAATTCCAATTTAAAACATGTGACAGATCTGAAACGTATTTCTTAAGCAAAGAAATATGGAAAACATCATGCATGCGAGATAAAGTAGGTGGCAATGCTAAACGATATGCTACAGGATTGATTATTTCGACAATTTCGAAAGGTCCCACAAATCGTGGTGACAACTTGGCAGCCTTGCCAAAAGTTATAGAACTCTTTCTGGGTTTAACACGCAGGAAAACCTTATCACCAAGCTCAAACTTTCTATCAACCCGCTTAAGGTCAGCATAGCTCTTCTGTCTATCCGCTGCTTCCTTTAATCGTTCACGAATCAGCTTAACTTGCTGTTCCATTTCTGTGAGAATCTCTGGTCCAATTACCACTCTATCCTCAACACTGTCCCAACTAACAGGGGTTCTGCACTTTCTTCCATAAAGTGCTTCAAATGGTGCCATCTTAAGAGATGAGTGATAAGTGTTGTTGTATGCGAACTCAACTAATGGAAGATATTCTTCCCATTTATACTGTTGATCCATGCAATACATTCGCAACATGTCCTCCAACACTTGATTTACCCTCTCAGTTTGCCCATCCGTTTCTGGATGATATGCAGAACTAAAGTTTAGTTTTGTTCCTAGGGCTGCGTTAAGTGTTTGCCAAAACCTTGACGTCATTCTAGGATCCCTGTCAGATATAATCAATTCTGGTACACCATGCAATCTAAAAATTTTGTGTACGAACCTCTTGGCCAGCACTGGTGAATCATCCTTTAGATTTCCAGCGATGAAATGAGCTACCTTAGTCAGTTTATCTACAACTACCAGGATAACATCATGCTTATTCCTGGACATAGGTAGTCCTTGTACAAAATCCATGGTTATTACTTGCCATTTGTACTGCGGTATGCTATGAGGATATAACAGTCCAGCAGGGTGCATATGCTCTGCCTTCACCCGCTGACATTCCAGGCAATGAGTCACAAAATTTATCACATCCTTTTTCATACCTTTCCAGAAGTATTGCTGTTTCAAATCAGCTAGCATTTTTGTGATACCTGGGTGTCCAGAGAAAGGTGAATTATGAAATTCAACTAACAACTTCTTTCTTAAATCATTCAGCACAGGTACATATACCCTATTTTCATAACGCAAGATTCCTTCATTATCAAAATGAAAACCTTCATACCTTTTATCCTTAGGTTCTGCAGCAAGCGCTGCTTTTACTTGCTGGAAGTATGCATCTGATTCTGAGGCACTTTTTACCTCGTCTTTAAACTGAGTTCTCAATGTTATAAGAGCAGAAATGTGCCTCCTACGACTTAGAGCATCAGCTACTCTATTCTCCTTCCCTTTGATATAGCTAATATCAAAGTCATATTGTGATAAAAATTCTAACCACCTTCTTTGTCTGGCATTCAGATTGGGCTGAGTAAAAATATATTTCAGTCCCAAGTGATCAGTTTTCAACTCAAAAGGTTTTCCAAGTAAATAGTGTCTCCAGACTTGAAGCGCATGAACAATGGCAGCAAGTTCCAAATCATGAGGGGCATAATTCAGCTCATGTAACTTAAGTTTTCTACTTTCATAAGCTATGACCTGATCGTTTTGTAACAAAACACCTCCAAGGCCTTCCCCAGAAGCATCCGTTACAACAGTAAAATTCCCATTAGGGTCTGGTACAGCCAATATAGGTGCAGAAGTCAACTGGTCTTTCAGACTTTTGAAAGCCGCTTCGCACTTGTCATTCCACATGAATTTCTTATCCTTCTTCTGCAATGAAGTTATTGGTGCAGCTACCTTAGAAAAATCCTTTACAAATTTTCTATAGTAACCAGCAAGACCCATGAAGCTTCTTACTTCATGCACATTCTTTGGTGCAGGCCACTCAGTTATTGCCACTATTTTTGAAGGATCTACAGCGATTCCTTCTTTACTTATGACATGACCCAAATAGTGAACTTCTGAATCAAAGAAAGAACATTTGGATAACTTACCATACAACTTTCTCTTTCTCAAAATTCCCAAAACTATCTTCAAATGCTCATTGTGCTCTTCAACGCTCTTAGAATAAATGAGAATATCGTCCAAGAATACAAGCACAAACTTGTCCAGGTATTCTTGAAAAATATTGTTCATTAAATTCATAAAGGCTGCGGGTGCATTAGTTAACCCGAAGGGTAGAACTGTGAATTCATAATGTCCGTACCTTGTTCGGAAAGCTGTTTTATGAATATCTTCCTCTTTAATCCTTAACTGATGATAACCAGATCGAAGGTCTATCTTAGAATAAACCACTGCTCCACGCATCTGATCAAACAGATCATCGATCCTAGGAAGTGGATATCGGTTCTTGATTGTTGCTTTGTTCAACATCCGATAATCAATACACAGCCTTAGTGTTCCATCCTTCTTTTTCACAAATATCACTGGTGCTCCCCAAGGTGAAACACTTGGTCTAATCAATCCTTTAGACAAAAGCTCTTGTAACTGTGCCTTAAGCTCGACTAACTCAGTAGTAGTCATCCGATATGGCGCCTTGGAAATAGGTTCCGTTCCAGGCTTGATTTCAATGGTAAAATCAAATTCTCTCTTGGGTGGTAACCCTGGTAATTCCTCAGGAAAAACATCCCTGAAACTTTGTAACAGTGGAATTTGCTTCATGTAATCACCATCTTCTTCTGAAGATTCAGATATCTTTACTGCATAAAGAGTACATCCTTTATTCTTAGCCTTTTTAAGCTGCATAGCTGACAGTTTTCTAACTGAAATTTCCCGTTTCACACCTTGAATCTCTGCTGATTCCAGCTGATCATCTAAACATTTTATGTTCTTTTCATAGCAATCTACCTTTGCTTTATGGTCAGCTAACCAATTGACACCAATAATAATGTCATACGATCCCAAAGGTGTAACATAGAGATCAACTTCCGTGGAGAAATTAGGTAAATCAAGGACTGCTCCAAAGAGACACATACTCACTGTATGAACAGAATTATTACCATACTCTACAGTCCAAGATTTATCCATTTTCCCAGCTTTTCTTTTAAGTTTAGAAGCAAGTTTATTAGAAATAAAACATTCAGTAGCTCCTGTATCAAAAAGAATAGTGACAGGTATGCCGAATAACTTACCCGGAACTTCTATAGGTGTCACTTGCTTTTCAGCTTGCTTGTCTGCTACTGCAGCATGTATCTTATGCTGCTGATTACGATCATCCTTCTTCAAAGGGCACTGATTTGCGTAATGATCTTTACCACAAGTGTAGCAGCCTCCTACAGGTCCCTTCTTTAGGCTCAGCAGTTACCTCCAGTTTTATAATTGTCACGCTGTCCTCCTTAGGGCTTCTGTCCATTATTATAATTTTTAGCAAAATTATCCTTTACGTTTCCAGCAGGCTTATTCACTGTTGCTTTCTTATTGTTATCTCCTGGAAACTTACTCTTGTTTCCAAACTTTTTCCATGGTCCTTTTCTGGGTGCAAGAGAGGTTGAAGAAGGGTTTGCAGTCTTCTTCCGCACTTCCTCCTTATGAGCAGAAATAGCCTTTAATTTCTGTTCTTGCCTTATGGCCTTTTCAACAACTCCTTCCATAGTGGTTGGGCTGTGAACATCGACCTCTCCCCCTATCACAGGATTCAATCCCATGATGAATTTCCGTATCCTGAACTTTTCGTCAGTTTGATACTGCGGTACATACTTGAGGAGTTTTGTAAACCGCTCCCAGTATTCAGTTACCGTTAGCTTCCCTTGAGCTAAGTTCTGAAATTCTGTCATTTTCTGATCATAGAAAAGTTGTGGCAGCCAACGTTGCCTAAAATAGCCTTTAAATTGATCCCAAGTAATATTGGTCTCATCAATGTTTAGCTCAGCTTTTCGGCTATCCCACCACGAAGACGCTTCGTGAGAAAGCTGATAGGCTCCCCAAATAGCTTTGGTTTCCTCCGAGAAGTTCCTTATTGCAAAGTACTTCTCCATTTCACTGAGCCAGTTCTCAGCTCCATCTCCTAATGTGGTGCCATCATACTTAGGTGGACTTATCCTTTTTATATCATTAGTGAGTTCTGCTGCCAATCTGGCCTTTTTGTTTTCTGGTTGGACAGGTGCATTTCCAGCATTAACATCAACATCCATTTTGGGGTTGTCCTCAGGAGGTTGCTGATTATTATTATCAGCTTCTTCATCCTCCTCATTTCCCATCACCTGTTGTTCAAGTACAGCCAAGTGATCTCTTGTGTCCAACAGGGCAGCAAGGATCTCATCAAGTTTCTGGGTTGTTGCCACTCCTCCTTCAGGTGGAGCATTACTCGCAACGTTCCCCCTTGTTCTAACCATTTTCTGTTACAAGAAAATTTAGGTTTTTATCAGATTATGGACTCAGTAGGTCCAAGAGCTGCAACCTTCAGCTCTGATACCAAGATGTAACATCCTCATTTTATACTTTAGAACAAGTGAATTTTTTTATTTTTATTTGATTTTTAAATGCATCCTGGTTCTAAATACATAATTTAGAACTCACAAATCAATAACCATTCATATAACAGACAACCATATGCAGCTCTAATGACTCGGAGTACCTTCGATCTATTCATTCCATGACTCGGTAATCTACCGATCTATTCATGAGTAATAAGAGTCGGTGTTTTTATTTAACACACTACTCTTGCGGTTCTCTTCCCTAATCTGGGATTCAGAATGCTCTGTCCAAGGAATCTAACTGAATAATTGTTACCATTATTCATCGGCATCTCATCCCTTAGACTAGGTGAATTAGGACAATGCAATCAGCAGCTTGCGATACTTTGGCCAAAGATTTGAAACATACTGTTCATGTCTCGTATTCCTTAACGGCATACTCGTCAATCTGGAATATGTCCTTCACCCCATTCATATGTTATATAGAATGTCTTATACTAACTACTGTCAGTCCTTCCTTTCACAACTGAATCACTCTGAGGTAGATTAACAAGGTGATAATGTTATATGGATGCCCACGAGGATTAGGGATATGATGACATACTGGTTCAACCTTGCAGTTCAACCAGCGTGTCACGATACCCCGAATCTCCTAGGCAGCCATATATCATGACCACATTCTTAATCGGACTCTGGGTAACTCGTGCGAAATCAAGTGTAAATCTTAGCGATCAATGCAAAGGGTGTCGCCATGAGTCATCTGCATTGTTGTAACTTCGAGAAGATCCTAATCTTCTCGGAGGTACAACCATGCCCAAAGTGGACTTAATGTCGTCAACCTTACAAATCGCGCTCGAAATAGATCCTACTCAATACAAGCGTACGCACTTGAGTTTAAAATTACTTTTAAAGACCTTCCTAGAGGTTAGCCTTTCCGATCCCCTGGATTCTTCGTCTTAAGACGACCCCTCCTCTATAAAACCCATTACATGGTAGAGGTATTAACGATTAGTTCTCATCAAGGAGTCATTAGAAATACACCTGATTCTAAAGGCAACAGAATCAGACAATATTCATAAACCTTTGCTTGAGATTGCCTTTTTGAACCCATTTTGATGGCATATCAGTTCTCTTAACTGAATTTTCATATCATACTTTTTTTAGTATAAAGATATAAATTGATTAAGAATGCCAATTTAATATTTTCCTGTATAGCAATTAGGACTAAGGGATTAGTAATTAACTCCAGCCTTGAAAATTGTCACGCTATTCCTCCATAGGGCTCTGATACATTGTTAAATTTTTAGCAAAATTATACTTTACGTTTCTAGCAGGCTTATTCACTGCCTGCTTTCTTATTGTTTCTCCTGGAAAACTACTCGTGGTTCCAAACTTTTTTCCAGGTCTGATGGGTGCAAGGAGAGGTTGAAGAAGGGTTTGAAGGTTTCTTCCGCACTTCCTCCTTTGAGCAGAAATAGCCTTTAATTTCTGTTTCTTGACCTTATGTCTTCAAAACTCCTTCCATAGTGGTTGGGCTGTGACATCGACCTCTCCCCCTATCACAGGATTCATCCCAGATGCATTCCGTCGTTCACCTGAACTTTTCGTCAGTTTGATACTGCAGGGTACATAATTGAGGAGTGTTGTCAAACCGCTCCCAGTTATTCAAGTACTGTTAGCTGCCCTTGATCTAAGTTCTGAAATTCTGTTATTTTCTGATCATAGGAAAAGTTTTGTGGCACCAACGTTGCCTAAATAGGCCTTTTAAATTGATCCAAGTAAGTATATTGGTATTCTCGTCAAGTTAGTCAGCTCTTAGGCTTATCCACCACGAAGACGTTCATGAGAAAGCTAATAGGGCTCCCCAAATAGCTTGTTTACTCCGAGAAGTTCCGTTATTGCAAATTACTTCTCCATTCCATGAGCAGTTCTCAGTCCATCTCCTAATGTGGTGCCACTCATACTTAGGTTGGACTTATCCTTTTATATCATTAGTGAGTTCTTCTGCAATCTGGCCTTTTGGTTTTATGGTTGGACAGAGTGCATTCACAGCATACATCAACGCCATTTCGGGGTTGTCCTTAGGAGGTTGCTGATATATTATCAGCCTTCTTCATCCTCCTCATTCCCATACACCTGCTGTTCAAGTACCAGCCCAAGTGATCTTTGTGTCCAACAGGGCAGCAAGGCTTCATCAAGTTTCTGGAGTGTTGCCGCTCCTCCTTCAGGTGGAGGCATTATCGCAACGTTCCCCATTGTTCTAACCATTTTCTGTTACAAGAAAAATTCAGGTTTTTATCAGATTATGGAATCAGTTCAAATAGAGCCACCTTCAGATCTGATACCCAAGATGTAACATCCTCATTTTAAAACTTTAGAACAAAAGTGATTTTTTTGATTTTTATTTTTTAAATGCATCCTGGTCGAAAGAATAATTTAGAACTCACAAATAATAACCATTCATATACCAGACAACCATGCAGCTTTAATGACTCGGAGTCCTCCAATCTATTCATTCCATGATCGTAATCACCGATCTATTAATTGAGTAATAAGAGTCGGTTTTTTGTTTTATAACACACGTACTTCTTTGCGGTTCTCTTCCCTAATCTGGATTCAGAATTGCTTGTCTCCAAGGAATCTAATTGATTAATTGTTACCATATTTACGGCATCTCATCCCTTAGACTAGGTGAATTAGGACAATCAATTCAGAAGTGGGCGATACTTGGCCAAGATTTGCACATACTGTCATGTCTCGTAGTCCTTAACGCAACTAGGTCAATCTGGAATATGTCCTTCACCCCATTTCATATGGTTAGAAGAATGTCTGTTACTAACTATGTCAGTCCTTCCTTTCACAACTGAATCACTTAGGTGGGTAGATTAAAAGGTGGTGATAATGTTATATGGATGCCCTAAGAGGATTAGGGATATGATGACATTAACTGGTTCAACCTGGCAGTTCAACCAGCGTGTCACATACCCCGAATCTCCTAGGAATCCATATATCATGACACGTTCTTAATAGGACTCGGGGTAAATAGGGCAAAATCAAGTGTAAACTTAGCGATCCATGCCAAAGGGTGTCCCGATGAGTAATTGCTGTTGTAACTTCGAGAACGATCCTAATCTCTCGAGGTACAAACCATGCAGGGACTTATGTCGTCAAAACCGTTCAAAATCCGACCCCGACGAAAAGATCTACTCAATACAAGCGTGACGCACTTGAGTTTTTAATTACTTTTAAAGACTATTCAACTAGTTAGCCGTTCAAGATCCCTGGATTCTTCGTCTTAAGACGACCCTCCTCTATAAACCCATACAGGGTAGAGGTATTCGATTAGTCTCATCAAGGCGTCATTAGAATACACCTGCATGATTCCTAAAGCAACAGAATCAGACAATTCATCATAGACATTTGCTTGAGCTATGCTTTAACTCCATTTGATTGCATAACAGTTCTCTTACTGAATTTATATAATACTTTTAGTATAAATGATATAAATGATTAAGAATCCCAATTTAAGATGTTGCTGTCCTACTTAGGATAGGGATTAGTTAATTTAATCTAGTCGTTTAGCTTCTCTTTAGGCTCATTTTTGTTAACCTAAACGTCTAGAAAGACAAATATTTTAAATCAAAATAATATTGCTTTCGCTAGAACAGATTAGAACTTCTAAACACTCTAAGAATTCAATCTCATTTCTTGTAAGATTTCATTGTCAATCACAAAAGCATCCATATATACAATGATAAAACAATGCATCTCGTTACATAAACCGAAGAAGGTCAAATATCAGAAAATAGAATACAAACAGTGGTCTATTCTCAACACAAGTATATTCTTTGGGCTCACGCCAAACAGGCCGAGCATTCATACTCTTTATATATAAATATCTCATATATTTAAACCAGAAAGAATACACAAAGGAATAGAGCCACAATTCGAATTTAACAAACACCCATCAAGAGGAAATTGAAAAAAATCGAACCAGAAGAGATGCAGTACCAAAATTTAAACAAGATCTCCATAGAAAATCCTTTATTTTCTCAAAACATTTGAACAGAGTTGTTCTAATGAAATCACTTGAAAGACAGCAAGATATTTAAAGGTTAGGGCCTAACGTTCCTGTATTTTTGATCAAATTTCTGAAGCAGACCACTGGAAGAGCTCAAACTTCCTTTTCTTTTTCCACGATAAAGCGACCAACAAAATTTTGCTATCTCCATCACATATATATCCTCCAAGACAGAGAAAAGAGCTATAGCAGTTCATACTTGCCATGCAACTCAAAGAGAACTGGTGCGAAGAACCAGTAAACAAGCAGAGAGAGAGAGAAGACCGAAAATCACGACAAACCAAACAAACCTTCAACTTCCCGTTTGCATACCTTCTCGCGAGTTCCGAGCTCGTCTCCCTAGAACATTGAATGCCATTAAACCAACTTTCCCGCTTAAACTCAACTTCCACCGACCGCCAGAATTGGCGACGGTCCAACTACAACTCATGCTCATTTCCAAACTTAGCGACCTGCCACGTCAGAACAAGTTAGCTGCTGCTAAACCTTCCGCCATGACCTGTCCCTCATCCTTATCCCCAGCATTAATTTCCATAGAAAACGCCGCCCATGGTTCGCACCCCTCCATAGGCCCCTTCACAATCTCCTCATTAGTTAGGTTAGTATCTTAGGTTAGAATTTAGGGTAATACCCATACTAACCAATTTACACATAGATACTAACTTAGGATATTAACACATAGCCTAGGTCTAGGTTAGCTTAACAATAATCTAACCCCTAGGTTAGGTTCTAGTTTTTAGGTTACTAACCATTAATAATTCCAGTTAGGTATAACATTATATATGCCAAGAAAAGACCTAAAATCATGCATCTCCGAACAGGATTTACTCTACAGCCGTTAGGCTACAGGAATATACATGAAAAAATTATTACTTGGTCCACGTCCGAGACCTTCCAGATATACTTCCATATCGGGAACCAATTCATTTCTCAAGATCAGCCTGAGTCATACTCCTGACCAGCTTAATCAATGCTTCCATACCTTACAACCTATTCAAGGTCTGTGATCTAATTTATCACAAACAGATTTAAAGCATTACTTGGGTCAATTCCACTGATCCAAGTCTAGATATTATAGATGAATATCTCTATAATTCATTCCGTGATCAAATTAATATTCAGACACAAAATGAAATAAATAAAAGAGTCTATCCATATTCTGACTCAGTCAAGATCTGCAATCTGCAAGAAATTCAGTACATATCAAGCATGATTTCTGAATCGAGGAACACATCCTTCTACAAGAAATCACATATCAACACTTGTATGCTTAGGAGAAAGTAACAACAGTTCAGGGTGTTACAGCCATACACATAAACCCTAAGTCATAATCCCTAAATTCTAAACCTTGAACCCCAAAACCTAAACCCTAAATACTAAACCCTTTTCTTATAATCTTGAACCGTAAATGCTAACCCAAAAACCCTAAGCCCTTAATAAACCCTATTTTTACCACCTTGAACCCTATACCCAAAACCCTAACACCTATAACCTATACCCTAAACTCTAAGCCATGAACCCTAAACACTAAAGCCTAAAACTTAAACCCTAAACCAAAAACCGTAAACCTTAAAACTTAAAATCTAATCATAAACCATCAACTGTAAACCATGAGCCCTAAACCATGAGCCTCAAAATATGATCCACAAACCCTAACCACTAAACCCTAAATCCTAAACCTTGAGACTTAAACCCTAAACCCTGAACCATAAA
The DNA here is from genome assembly GCA_019776745.2 of Taxus chinensis. Classification (NCBI taxonomy): domain Eukaryota; kingdom Viridiplantae; phylum Streptophyta; class Pinopsida; order Cupressales; family Taxaceae; genus Taxus; species Taxus chinensis. The sequence goes on along the minus strand of CM034150.1, from coordinate 277,898,523 downwards.
CCCAAAACCCTAATAAGTAAACCATAAACCCTACACACTGATCCCTAAACTGTAAACCCTAAACCCTCAACCCTAAATTGTAAACCCTAAATTCTACACCCTCAACCATAAACCCTAAACCATTAGCCCTGATCCTTGCACCCTAAACCCTAAATCCTTAGCCCTATTTTTACCACCATGAACCCTAAACCCTAAAGATTGAGCCCTAAACAATGATACGTAAACATTAAATCATGAGCCTTAAACCATAAACCCTAAACCCTAAACCCGAAGCCCTAAACAATATTCCTAAATCTTCCTAAATTACCTCCAAAACTTCGAAGATTATCTGACATCAGCTCCAGATGCTTGATATATTTCTTGAACTATCCTAGAGGGTGTTTAATTAGCTCAGAATGGTCTTTTTAGGCCTCTGGAGGAAGTTATCTTCCAATATGAATGTTGAAATACTAAAAAATACCCTTGTACCGACCATATTAGAATCTGAAAAACTATCTTCTAAACCGTGATAGATGGATCTATGAGACTTGTTCCATAAGGCACATAGTGACCCTAACATATTATATTATATTTTAGTATTTCCTATACTTAAAACTTTATTTTTATAAATAGAAGCATGCCATAAACACAAATACCACATAACACATTGGAACGTGAGCATGTTATAACATGAGTGCATTATAACGTGCTCATCTTTCACCTTTTTTGGGTTTGAAATTCTCAATCCAAAGGCTTTGATTTTCCTTGGATTTCCAAACCAGAGGTTTGGACTATGTTCTATGTGATTAAAACAATATTTAACAAAACAACATCAAAATTTCACGTGTGCACCCCAATTTCTCATGCATTAAAATATAATATTCAAAAATAAATTATACTATGATATCAATCTTGATTTTACCTTGATGATGATATAATTCTTTCTAAAATATGATTAGTTTAAGGCTTTCATCCATAATTTCTTTTACTAGTGCCTTGTTTTCTTGCGAAAACCTATGCATACATTTTGGTGTACAATTTATGATTTTTTCATCCAATTTTTTTTTAAAGAAAGCTATTTTTTCTAAAATCCGTTCTACACGCACTCAAAGAAAAAACTTAAAAAATTATTTTTTTCTCAAAGTTATGGGGGTGCACACACAAATATTTTTTTTTGGGATATGTGCACTTTGAAAATTAATAAATAATTATATATTCATCCAATAATTCTAAAAAATTAATAGGACCTCATACATGGTATTAGATAACTTTCTACTGAAGGGATTTGAAAAAAAATATATTCAACTCAAAAAATGGGGGGCGGGGGCACACACACAATAGGTTTTTATTTTTTTAGACAAAAATAGACACACTTTGTGTGCACACCACATTTGAACCTCTTAATATCCAAAGTTTTATTAAAAAAATGTATTTTAGAAACTAGATTTCGAGCTCTACAGTACTTATTGTTATCACTTTTTAAAATTTTGAGCATATGCATGCTGAATTATTCAATGAAGTTCAGGTTTCGCTGATTTCAGGAAGAATGTTTCCCTTTTTGACACCCTTTTTGCCCCAATTTCCATACACTTACCCATTAATAAATATAAATTAATTAGTTTGTTTTGTAGTATATCTCATAAAAATATATTAATATTGGTTTATTTGTGTATACAATCTCTTAATAATTCATTTATTACCATCATTTTATGTTGTATTTAAATCATAGCAACACATTTCCTACCTTCATTCTATGCAAATAAATCAATGTTATAATTAAACATTTGTCAATTTTTATTGATTTCGTAAGTTAGAAGAAATATTAGACACAAATATATATTATCAAAATATATGTAAAATATACAACATGCAAATGTGCACGACCACATAGTTAAAATAAATGACATCCAAACTTTTCTTTCTTTCTATATTAAGTTTATGAGAATGAGAATATATACATTCTCATCATAATGATAAAAATATTTTTTTGTATGAGAAATGACATATGCCCATTCTCATCACAATAAATAAACCTATTTTTTTGTATGATAATGAGAATACACCTATTCTAACCATTCTAACTCATTGAAGCAATAATGGACTTAATCATTTTAATATCATTATAAAGGATGTGAGAATGGGCAACTGTCCATTCTAAAACAAATTGAATATTACCTCTATTTTTATTCTATGATTATTATATGACAATATACATATGCCCATTCAATACATGATTAAAATGTTTTTTTAATGAGAATCGACATATACCCATTCTATCTATGTGTATTTTTCATCTATAATTCTTATATGAGAATGGGAATATGCCCATTCAATACAAGATTAAATTATTTTTTTCTATGAGAATGGAAAATATACGTATTTTCTATTCATTGCAAAGTTATAAATGTATTAATTATTCCAATAAGTATTTCCTATTCTTAGTTAAAAATTGTAAACCCCTAAAATGAAAATCCCTCATTCATGATATATAAGTTAAACAAAAACCTTTTTGGATTCCAATAATAGTCAAATCAAATTCCAATATTTGGTATAAGTAGAACCAACATAGCCGATTTTAGTATTTAATATAGATTGTAAAATGTCCACACTTAACAAAATTATGGTTATATGTTTCCCTTGTTTTTTCTAAATCAATGGACCAGTTCAAACAATAGGTTACTATTATCTTTTTATTATTTTCTATGAAATGATTTAGGAGTGGGTAATGTGTGTTATCCTTAAATATCTTGTTGGGGTCATAGTTGAAGCTTGAAATGGTAATAGTTTTTTGATGGTTAAAATGTTAGGGTGGTGGAAAATAATGATGTCCTTCAGGGGTACATTGGGATGTCTTCCTTAAGGCATGTTAAATTCCTTGTTGATCATATATAATGGGTAAGATATTTATATGTCTTGGAGTTACCTTGTTTTAATAACATTTAGCATAATTCACACAAACTTCTTTAGTGTCAAGCGACCTGAGATGGATCATCGGGGATTAGGGTCATTTGTTTTTCTTAGAGGTTCTTTGTGAATGATTTCTCATGGAAGGATCATTTTATATTTCTCTAATTCCATGAAAAAATAAAGGTGTTATGATGGAATGGCCAATATCTCACTTCACTTGTGAATTTTATATAAGATTTTTTGCTGAAATACACAGTAAATGTGCATACTTCAAGTGTTTTCACCTTATTACTCATCTTCAAAAGATCCTAGAAATTAACATAGGATGACACAAAAAATATTTGGGATCAATGTTGAGATCAAATTAGATATGTCTTTAGCATCCTATGTTGGAGTTCCCAGGTACTTGTAGTACTTCCTGATCACTTTTTCAAGTGAGCATGACATTCAGTGGTTAGATATGGCCTTTGATTGACCTCCCATAAAAAATTTGAGGATTTTTCCAAATTCCTCTATCTTTCTCCTCCCATTGGGTTGTACCTTGGGTTCTATCACCTTGGCTTAGGCAGATCCGGAAGAATCAGGGTAATCATCCGCACCCTCTGTTCAGATGCCTCCCTATCACTCCCAAGGATAAAATGGCTAGGTGAGTAAAGGAAGCCCTTGTCCTTGGATATAAAATGAACTCTCATGTGGGTATCTTCCCTTACCTCACCCCATGTTCCTTCCCCCCCCCCCTCTCTCCCACGGGGGTGTCATCTCGAGAGCCAACATACCCCATAATTGAAAACCCCTTTTTGATGACCGTTGAATACCATAAGTTTAAAAAACTCTCTTTTTCTCTATTTTGAAAACAAAATGCCATTTATTGATTCCATGGCGACCCAATTTCTATTCCACAGTGTGGTATTATGTTACATCTCTTATGCTTGTATTCTACCCACTAGCTCATGTTCTCGTGCAGATGACATCTTGCACATATGGTGTCCATCCTACCCATTCAAAATGTTCTAGAAATATGACTCTAAGATATTCCTTAATCGATAGGTTTACGGATATTTTTGGAACATCTGAAGTGTGAAAAATTATTTAGATTAATCAGTAAATAGTGTATTCGATCATTTGAGTACATTCCATCATGTCGCATTAAGAGAGTAATTAGAGAATGAATAATTGTAAATAGTACTATACTTGGAAGTAATTTAAAAAGTGAGAAGATTATTATGCTAATCAATAGTACCACCAATGTAAGATACCCAAGAATCTCCAATAGTAAGGCAATAAGGATGAGGGAAAAATGTGACTGAAAATTCAATGTGGAAGACATGTGTTCCTCGAGTTTCAAGGAGGAAGATATTGCCTTAATATAGAGGGTGAGGTGTAATAAAAGGGATGATATTAGTAGGTGTAAATCTCAATTGGGTGAGGCCTTCATATGTGTAAACATTTTTAGAGAAATTAAGATCATAAGGGACATTCTACCAATACTTATGTTTAATGTATAATGTGCAAGTAAAGTGATCAAAATAAGGAAATGACATAGGAGAAGAAGTAACATTAACATCTTGATTAGGACTACTAGATGAGGAAGGAACCATAGGGGGAAATATTCTCTAGAGTATGTAAATGTAATTTCATAAACAGGGAAGAAATCATGTATAGTTTTATTAAAGTGAAATCGGTTTAAATTACAATGGAGTGTTGCAATTCTTATAGGATTTTTACAGCAAGGTACAGACAAACAAAATGTTGCAACATTGCAACAATAAATAATATTGTGCGCATATAAATTGAAAATATATGGTTTTGAATAGTATAACCATATAAAAAATATAATAAAGACAAAAAAAATATATGGGAATACTATCCCCAATTACAAATAATAAATGATTAATAACAACTTACCATTAATTAATAATTAACTACGGTAAATGCATAATTAACTAAGGTAAACTAAATTTTACCTAACATTCCGCCCCTTAATTTTTCATTACCTCACGGGATGAGGAGAGGAACTCTATGAATAACTCAAACTTGTCATGTGAAAGTGACTTCGTGAAGATATATGCTTGTTGTTTAGCTGTTGGACAAAACTGAAGATGTATATTGTGCTTCAAGACAATCTCGCATATGAAATGTACCTGTAACTCAATGTGTTTTGTTCTTTCATGAAAAAATGGATTGTGAACAAGTTTGAAAACACCTTAATTTTTAACATACATGGTGGTTGGTTTGTCCTATGTTATTCCAAGTCCTTTGAGTATACGACATAGTCAAATCTCTTCATAGGCAACTTCTCTTGCTGAATGATACTTTGATTTTATGGTAGAACGAGAAACAAAGTGTTGTTTCTTACTTCCCCATGATATTGTTCTAGATCCCATAAATAATACAAAACCTTGAAGTGGATTTTATGTCATCAATATTTCCTGCATGATCTGAATCTGAATATCTTGACAAGAAGAAGTTGTTGTTCTTGTGTTCCAGACCAAGATCCACTGATCCTTTGAGATATCTTAAGATGCACCTTGCTACTTTCCAATGACAAAATTTGGGTTCTTGCATGAACTGACATAGATAGATCACTGCAAATATGATATCTAGTCTATTATAGGTAAGGTAAATGGGACTCCCAATCAAATGCTGATAGAGAGTGGAAATTACTTCAGGAGATGGATTTGAACGAGATAATTGTAGTCTATTCTCCATGTGTGTAGCAATTAATGTGTAATCCATCATCCTAAATTTCTCAAGTGTTTTCTTGGTATATTTCATCCGAGAAACAAATATGTGATTCTCTTTCTACTATACTTCTAATCTATGATAGCAGTGCATTAGCCTGAGATCTGTCATATCGAACGATCGATTAAGATCTTTCTTCATTGCATTGATCATCCTCACTGAACTGCCAGTGATGACTAGATCGTTAACATAGACAATCACAATCACAATCACCCCCCTTTATTTTTTGAGTTAAAGATTGGGATCGTATGGATTTATAAGAAATCCATGTTGTACGAGATGCTCATCAATATTGATGTACCATACCTAGGATGCCTGTTTGAGGCCATACAGAGATTCCCTGAGTCTGCATACCTTTGCTTCTTGACCAGGTACAATATAACCCTTAGGTTGAGTCATATAGACTTGTTCTTGTAAATCTTCATCCAGGAAGGAACTTTTTACATCCATCTCATGGAATTTCAAACCAAACTATTCAAATAGGGAAAATATCATCCTGATCATTTTGATCTTACCTGTGGGAGTAAATGTCTCCTCGTAGTCAATGCCTTCTTTTTGTGCATACCCATTTGCTACTAGTCTCTCTTTGTAATTCATTTTGAATATGCATCTTAATCCAATGGGTTTCTTCCTGGTGGAAGATTGACAAGCTGCCAAGTGTTGATTTTTATTATTGACTCATATTCAGAGTCCATGGCATCTTTTATAAGATTTTGACTATAGGGCTTCTTGGACTATATAAGGCTCATTAGATTCAATAAATTTACTCATCAAAGTAAAGTTAACTTCTTCTCTCATTTTACTGTGAGTCCATGGTCCAGGGGTGGATGTATCCAGTGGAGAATCCATTCTTGCATCTCATAATGTGCTAGTATACCAATTGGGCATACATTGAACTATTCTTGTGGGTCATGGTTCTATCAGATCATCACCATCATCCCCATCATCACTTTCATCATCTACGGGAACATCAACTTAATTTTTTACAACTGGTGGAGAATCTACATTAGGTGAGTTTGGAGGAGGAGACTCTCCTTCTTGCTTCTCAAAGTGCTCAACATCTCTACTAGTGTAGACTCTCCTGGTCTTCAGATCCATCAATTTGTACCCAATATTTTCTTCACTATAGCTAATGAAAATCAGTTTTTGTGACTTCATGTCCAACTTATTTATGTTCTTCTTGGGTATGTGCATACTTTCTTTTCACCCGAATACTCCAAGGTGTACAATGGATGGTTTCCTCTTTGACCATGTGTAATGGAATTACTTATATAACTCTGATTTTTAGCAGAGATATAACACCAATGAATAGAATATTTCAAATAAATGATTTCAATGTGTAAGTATAATAGTGTAGCCACTTCAAGGGGGCAACGTCCAAACTAAACAATAAGACTCAAATGCTGAATATGATGATCAAATACTACCTACTAACCCCTATATATACTATTCCTATGCTATGGCCAAGACTAAGGCCGAACAACTAATGAAAATATAACATATATGAAAGAGATACATAATGATAAGAAGTTATGATAGCAACAAGCCAGCTATATACATCCAATATAAGATATATGATTAAGGGCGTAGCACCATGCTTCATGTGGTGTTACTCCATCAAGAGCAACTATGGGCACTCTGTTCAATAAATACATTGTTATCTTTGTTGCTTCTTCCTAGAATGTCTTTGTAATTCTAGAATCATCGATCATGCATCCCACCATTTCCATTATAGTATGGTTTCTTCTCTCAACAACACCATTCTGATGTGGTGTTTATTGAGGAGGCATTTGTAGATGAATCCTATGAGCTTGTAGGTAGTATTTGAACTCATCACTGGTGAATCCCTCCCCCTCGATCTGAGCAGAGAGTTCTGATGTGATGACAAGTTTCATTCTCAACAACTACTTTGAACTTCTTGAAGGTTTAAAAATCTTCACTTTTCTTGCGAAGACAAAAAATCCACATTTTTATTGAATTGTAATCAACACAAATCATTAAATACTTAAATCCAGAATGACTCAGTTGTATTGGACTGCAAACATCGGTATGAACTTGGCCAAGCTTTCCATGAGTTCAAAAATTACTCTTCTAGAATGAAGCTCTTTTTTTTTTCCTTTTAGGCAGTGAGGACACTTGTCTGTATCCTTCTGAAGAGATGGTAACCCAAGTACCATATTGTGTAGGAAAAGTGTCTCAAGATACTTGAAACTAACATGACGAAGTACCTGATGCCACAACTATGTTGAGGTAGATTTATTAGCCACAAGTGCAGGTGATCATCTCTGTGGAAAAAATCAAGATGAAACATACGTCCCACATTGGAGGATTTTGCAACTATTTTTGAGCCTGGTGGTTTTTCTTGAATTGAACACATTTTATTATCAGAATGACTATCAAATTAAATTTTTAAGTTTTGACCTAGGAGTTGACTAACTAGCAGCAATTTTTTAGTCAACCCAAGGACATATAAGACATCTGATAGTCTTCAGTTGCGTGAACCAAGGGGTAGAGAAATGTTCCCAATCCCCTAAATAGTGTATCAAGAATCATCACGCAACGAAACATGGCTTTTCAAAGGCTTGCCCCTTATTGAAGTAAACCAGTCTCTATGGCCAGTCATGTGTTGAGTGGCTCCCAAATCAACATACCAGACATCACTAGATGATGTAAAAGGTTCACTTGATCGAGCAATATATAAGTAGTCTTCATTATTTGACTATTCTTGTTGCTCAATAATATTTCCTTGCTGATAGGGTTTTCATTTCTAGTTATCCTTTTTCTACCCTTGATTTTAGTTAGAATTTACCTAGTGGGATTGTTGTTGTGGTGGTCTAGAGTTGCTTGATGAACCTTTCTTGTAAGTATTATATTAACAATCTTGTAAGTCATGTCCTCTTTTACAAATTGAAAATTTCTTATTTTGTTGATTGTCCACATGATGGTGATTCTGATTTTGGGACTTCTAATAGAAATTATGTTTTCTTTTATCTTTTCCTTTCAAATTTTTATGTTAAAAAAGTTCCCACTCCTCTTCATCGTCCTTATTATGCATAGCTTCCTCTTGTTACAGTAGATTTACCAGTTTGTCAAAACTAACTGTCGTATTTGACAATTTCAGTGTTGTTACAAAAATGTGATAAGAAGAAGGGAGATATCTCAGAACAATGGGAATGAGAGCTTTATTTGTGAGTGCTTCTCCCAGGGCTAGAAGTGAAGCCCTCAACTTTGTAACTCTTTACTACACCCTTAACCTATTGCTTGTATTAGGATATGAGTAGCCGACTTGTGGCTTACCATATCATTTTATTATATCATTTATACTTTCTCATGCTTAATAGGTCAGCCTTGGTGATGTCCATATCATATGAATAGTATATATAGGGGATTGTAGGTAGTAGTTCATTATCATTTGAGCATTTGAGTTTTATTATATGGTTTGGAGGTTTCCCCCTCGAAGGGGAAAAGCTATTATAATTGCATATTGAGATCATTATTCTAAGATATTGTGTTATTTGGTGTTATATTGCTGCTCATAATCTAAATTATACTAGTAATTTCATTACAAGTGGTATTAGAGCTGCGATCTGGGCCAAAATTAGGGTAAAACCCTAATTTTTTGTTTCCGCAATATATTTTGAACCAGAGTGAATTGGTGGGATATATTTTTACCATTGTTGCTAAATGTTTCAAGTAAGGTTCCCTAAAAATTTCATATTTTTTTGATTAATTTTGAAAAAGTTATTACAAATTTAGGGTTTTTCATGAAATCGCTCCCTAGGGTGCAAATTGTGGAATTTTTTCAATTTCTTTACATTTTTGGAAATCTCTCAAAAAAATAGTATTATTATATTATGTGTTTTTTCTTGTTTTTCTTAAATTGTATCAAAACCCTAAACCCTAAGGTTTGATATCATGGTAGGGCCTTCCACAAGAGCAAAAAAGAATCCGGTTACTCCAGGTAAAACCCTAGATAAAGATGAGGTAGTGATTAAAGAGATGGATTCAGAAGGGGTAAATACAGATTCCTTGGCACTAGAGTTTACCTCAGTTTACCATAAGGTGAGCCAACTTGAGTATGAGCTGTGAAATATATAATCTAAGATGGCCTCTAAAGGAGACATAGCCCAAATCAATCATTGGTTGGATGCTATCATGCAACATGTAAAGGGTAAATAGTATGGCCCAAATTTGGCCCATATCAACCAAGGAGGATCTTTAATTCAAATTCATGGACAAAATAACCATGTTGGATCACTTTTCCAGCCCAATCAAAATCCAACTTATTCGCAACCACAGAACATGATGCCGAAAGTGGATATGCACAAATTTGATGGTAAGGATCCCTTAAATTGGATAAATCAAATGGAGAACTTCTTTGAGCTACATCAAACACCATTAGGACAAAAGGTGACATTGGCATCCCTATATATTGAACCGGGCCTATTCATTTGGTATCGATGGCTATGTGGTCAGAGGTAGAAGAATGGTCTCAGTGTCACTTGGACAGTTTTTATAGAGGAGTTGCAATTACACTATAGTTCCAATGTTTCAGAGAACTACTTTAGTCAATTAACAAAGTTAGAAAAAACAAGATTAGTCAAATATTATGTGCATCAATTCCAAAACATATCCTTAAGGGTGGAGAATATTCCATAAGAGAATCTGAATGACCTATTTCTTGGGGGTCTTAAGGACCACATCGAGCATGAGGTATGTGTGTTTAATCCAATCAAGCTTTCTGATTCTATTATCATGGCACGTCGAGTAGAGGAAAAAGTTATTTGTAGTAGGAGGCCACCTTTCATTAACACTAGAGATCGTAGCATCTCTTCCCCTTCATTTTCTAGGACAATTAGATTGACTCCTTAACAAATGGAAGAAAAGAGAGAAAAATGATTATGTTTTAACTGTGATAGAAAATATGGACCGGGACACAAATGTGCTGAGAAGAAGTTCTATATTGACAGAGGTAATGAGGATGATGAGGACATTGAAATTATAAGAGAGGTTGAGGAACCAGTAGGAGATGAAGTAGAGGATCACCAACCTACAATTTCTTGCCATGCATTGTCAGGTATTAGTACCCCTCAAACACTCAAGGTTATTGGCTATCTCAAAAAACAAAAGGTGACAGTGTTGATTGACTCGGGGAGTACTCATAACTTCATAAATAGTAAGTTAGCTGACCGTCTCAATTGTTTTATTTACCCAGCTCCAAAAATGCAACTTATGATTGTGGATGGTGGGACAGGCAAGTGCACAGGAAAGTGCCATAGTATCAAGATTTCTATGGGAGACTACATGTTAGAATCATCTATGTTTTCTATTTCTATGGGAAGGGCAGATATTGTTTTGGGTGTCTAATGGCTCACAACCTTAGGTACTATAGCAATGAATTTTCAAGAATTGTTCATGTGATTTCATTCATATGGAAGGAAAATACAATTGAATGGGATGGTATCTAAGTCTCCACAGATTATTAGCTCTCATCAGATGTAGAAGGTTCTTAGAAAAGGAGTAGATGGATTTATAGAAAATTTATTTTCCATAGAAGTATAAAATACAGAGTCTTCAATGCCACCCGATCTTCAGAAGATTGTTGATGCTCACTCATCTATTTTTTATGCAATTCCAAAGGGACTACCACCAGTTAGGGATCATGATCATGCCATTTAGTTGATTCTAGGGAGCCAAAAACCTAACATCAGACCATACAGATGCCCATATTCCTAGAAAAGTGAGATCGAGAAAATGGTCCAGGAAATGTTGAAGGTAGGTATCATCAAGCCTAGCCAAAGTACATATTCTTCGCCAGTGGTCATGGTACGCAAGAAGGATGAGACATGGAGGATGTGTCCAGATTACCGAGAACTCAACAAGTACACAATTAAAGATAAGTTTTCTATTCCAGTAATTGATGATTTACTTGATAAATTGCATGGTGCTATTTATTTCACAAAATTAGATCTCTGTTCGGGGTACCATGAAATTAGAATAAAAGAACAAGATGTTCATAAAATGGCTTTCAGGACTCATGAGGGCCATTATGATTTTTTGGTAATGCCTTTTGGTCTTACAAATGCACCTTCAACCTTTCAAAGCTTAATGAACACTATTTTTAGGCCATTTTAAGGAAATTTGTATTAGTTTTCTTTAAAGACATATTGATTTACAGTAAGACATGGGAAGAACACTTACAACATGTAAATACAGTGTTGGAAGTTTTGGAGAAACATACTCTCTATGAAAATCAATCCAAATGTTCTTTTGGTGTACAAGAGGTAGAGTACTTGGGTCACATTGTATCCCATGAAGGCGTCAAAGTTGATCCTCAGAATATCAAAGCTATGGTGGAATGGCCAAGGCCCAAAAATCTCAAAAATCTTCATGGATTCCTAGGACTAATAATTTACTACAGAATATTTGTGTGGGGATATGGTAGAATAGAAACCCCACTCATTGCATTGCTAAAGAAGGATTCCTTCCATTGGACAGATGTAGCCACTAAATCCTTTGAGTAGCTGAAGGAAGCCTTGTGTAGAACCCCAGTTTTGGCTACTCCCAACTTCTCAAAAACCTTCATTGTTGAATGTGATGCTTTAGGATCAGGATTGGGAGTAGTTCTAATGCAATATGGAAGACCAATTACATTTGAGAGTAACCAATTTAAAGGAAAAGATCTGCTCAAAACCATCTATGAGAAATAAATGATGGCTATTCTTCATGCGGTCAAGCAATGGAGGCCCTATCTCATAGGTAGACACTTCAAGGTAAAAAATGATCATGATAGTCTCAAATACTTTTTGGAGCAAAGGTTATCTCTTGAGGAACAAAAAAAGTGGGTAGAAAAAATGTTGGGTTATGATTTTGAAATCATATACAAAAAGGGTAAATAAAATGTAGTCGTTGATGCATTTTCCAGAAGGTATACATCAGAAGATGCCTTACTATGTGGAATGTCCATGTTGACGGCCAATTGGGTGGATGAAGAAAGATTGGAATGGGATCAAGAAAAGGATACAAAATATCTAATACAGAATATCAAGCAAGGATCTATGACATCTAACAAATTTGAGTGGAAAGGTAATGCCCTATGGTACAAGGACAGGTTATACTTGAGTAAAGATTCTGAGTTAAAGCATAAGATTCTTGCAGAGCTACATGCCTTGCTTGTTGGAGGACACTCTGGATTTTTAAAGACATATCATAGAATAAAAAGAGAATTATTTTGGGAAGGAATCAAGGGGGATGTACAAAATTTTGTATCAAAGCGTTTAGTGTGCCAACAGAATAAAGGGGAAACATTTAAGACACCAGGTCTATTGTAACCCTTACCAATTCCTAGCCAGAGATGGGAGGAGGTCTCCATGGATTTCATCATCAGATTACCTTGTTCAAAGGGTAAGAATGTTATTTTCATGATTTTGGATAGGCTCACAAAATATGTCCATTTTTGTGCCCTATCACATCCATTTGCAGTTAGTATAGTCGCAGCTATTTTTTTGGATTCAGTTCAAAGGCTACATGGAACCGCAAAGATAATTGTAAGTGATTGTGATCCTATTTTCACAAGTAATTTTTGGACAAAATTATTTTCATGTTTGGGTACTCATCTAGCTCATAGTTCACCTTATCATCCTCAAACTGATGGGAAAATGGAAGTGGCCAACAAATGCTTAGAGGGCTATCTACGTTGTTTTGTATTAGATAAGCCGGAAAGGTGGATTAAATGGCTACCACTTGTAGAATGGTGGTATAACACATATTTTCATACCTCTTCTCAAATGACCCCAGTTTTATTATTATATGGTTACCATCCACCTTCTATCACTTCCTCCTTGAGGGTGTAAACTAAGGTCGGAGATGTTGAGGAACACATTCAACATCAACAACAGGTTTTGGCTAGTTTGAAGGAGAATTTAGCATTAGCACAACACAGGATGAAACAACAAGCATATCAACATCGTAGTGAAAGACATTTTGAAATTGGTGACTGGGTTTTTATACATCTCTAGCCTTACAAACAAATGCCCCTAAAGTAACAGAAAAAGGAAAACAAACTTGCTCCTAAATATTATGGCCCTTATTAGGTTCTATAGAAAATTGACAATGTTGCTTATAAACTAGAGTTGCCTCCATCTTCACACATACACCCAATATTCCATGTTTCATGCCTGAAGAAGGTTATTGGATAGAAATTTGAAGCCCAGAAAGAGTTACCAGAACTTGAAAAGGAAGGACGAATCATTTTAGAGCCAGAGAAGATTCTACAAACACGTACTAAGAGGATGAGAACTAGAGACATTAAGGAATATCTGATCAAGTGGAAGAATATGAGCATAAAAGATGCAACCTGGGAGGATGAAGGTTTTCTGCAGCAACATCCAGGATTATTCAATGTTGAGGATAACGTTGGTTTGAAGGGGAAGGGCATGCTACATCCTTAACCTATTACTTGTATTAGGATATGAGTAGCCAACTTGTGGCTTACCTTATCATTTTATTATATCATTTATACTTTCTCATGATTAATAGGTCCCTTGGTGATGGTCATATCATATGAATAGCATATATAGGGGATTGTAGGTAGTAGTTCATTATCATTTGAGCATTTGAGTCTTATTATATGGTTTGGAGGTTGCCCCCTCGAAGTGGCGAAGCTATTATAATTGCATATCGAGATCATTGTTATGAGATATTGTGTTACTTGGTGTTTTATTATTGCTCATAATTTGAATTATACTAGTAATTTCATTACACTCTTCTTAAGAAAGCTTTGATTTTTTCATTTTGCTTGAACTTCAATGTATGCAACTAACTCTACAAATTCAGAATGACATTCTTGTTTTTGGCCTCGTACACCATGTTCAACTTATCCCATGCTTCTTTGGTTGTTTTAGCATCTCAAATATGGGGCTGCACATCGTGAGACACTCCATAAAATATGATGAGTTTGTCCTTCTTATATTCTTTATCAAACTATCATTGTTGTGTTGTATCAGTAGTTGATTTGGTCAAAGTACCAGTCACAACAGGCCATATCTATTCAAACTCAAGTTGTGTCTTGATTTTTATCTTTCCTGCAACATAGTTGTTTCCTTTGAGTAGTTGTGAATCAGGAAGATAAATTTGGGGGCATTGGTGCCCATTTTTTAGAAATCACTAACAGTTTTAGGCTCTTATCACTCCAGGTATAAGGTCTCCCAATCTATATACCATCAGTCTGATATACTAAACCTTAATATACACGTTCCCTTCCTATATACCTGACGGTATGTGAAAGAAGCTCACCTTTTCTATATACCCGGTGGTACATGAAAGAGGTGTTGACGTACGTGAAAGAATTCAATATGTGGTACTAAGATAGTACTAAAAGGGGTTTGTGTGATTATTTACACCGGATCAAATAAATATCCTCACAGGCATGCGTAACTTTGTTATATAATCAGATAATTTCTCAGTTTGGATTTATGTCATGCAATCATTCAAAGATGGATGTGATGGCTCATAGTGTGTACAATGTGACCTTATTACTCCCCGTTGATTTAAAGGGTTGATGCCCAGATGACGTTGTTACAACTATATTAGGTGTTAAGTGTAGTAGTAGTCGTGAAGGATTTACCCATAACCACTTCTCAGAGGCACTGCATATACCAAACACTGTGAATGAGATCTAAGATCTTGTGAGTGTTTTTGAACCAAATTTTATGGTTTTTGAGTATACTATTCTGTCATTTTCTGAGTAGGTACAAATTTTGTGGTTGAGTATGGAAACCTAAAAATTAGTACTATATACTGAAGTATACAAATTACATTTGAAAATTATGAAACATTGAATGGCAGGCAAGTTTTTTTTTTTTTTTTTTCAAGCCTTGGTGGCCTCCGGAGCCCAAAATGACTCTTTATGCAAAAAATTACAAAAAAAAGGTGAAAATGTAATTTTTGGGTACACCTCCTTTAGCAAAAGTTACTCGGAATGAAAAAATAAGCTGTTTAGGAGAAAAAAAATTTCACCCTAAAGTAGGGTTTTTCTGACAAAAAATTTAGTGGTGGATTTAGTTATAACTAAGTAGTTTAGCTAAGGTTTTTCTGCTAAAAGCATTGGTAAAGTTGACGATCTCACTAGTTTTGTCGCTAAAATCAAATTGGATTAAAAAATGAGTTGGGGGTGGGGGTTGAACCCCAAACCTCCCTTCCCCAAACCATTCCCTTTAACCGTCTTGGCACAAAGTGCGCTTGTGCAATAAAATGAAGTGAATTGTATTTAATGACGATGAAAAATCAACTTACCTCTTGAAAACTATGACCTAGCAGTTGACTTGGCTGAGTTGAATGGAGTCCAACATGGAGCTTACATGGAAGATGAGTTTAGGGTTTCCTTCTTTTCCAGATCTACATGTTTTATGGAAAAACACCTTGTATTTGTTTTTTTGCCTCTTTTCTTTTTATTCACACCGTTTTGATTTGTCTCTAACTTGTGTGTAGGTTTATGTTGGGATTTTCATGGATTTGGCTACTTCTAGTGATTGACTACCTCTTTTTTCTCACTATTTTAGATTGTGATTGTAAATTTTAAGGACCGCGTGTGGAATTGAGGTCAGATTGAATTCGAAAAAATCTCATCTCAGATCAATACTGACTCGTTCGCCTTATGACAAGGGTGAACATACCATAACCCAAGTTGGAAATGTGATTTATTTCAATTCATCTTTGTACCCTGACTTGCCACTCAACTTGATTAGGATATCTACCCTAATGTAATAGATTCTTCATGTTGGACAATACACTAAAGCAAATCACCTCTCCTTAGATTCCTGCTTGGCCACTTCTTTTTGTATTTGTATGCCTCTACGTAAGGTTTGATCGAACGTGTAAAGCAGGTAGCTTGGTGCACATTGAATGGGCTCGATGTTTTGGAGGAGACTCAACCTAAACACAACTTAGTCAGAGGTTACAATTCCTAACTCATTTCATTGCAAATGCTAACTCAGTCAGAGTTGAAACACAACTCGATGGACAGTTGAGAAAGGAGCTCGATCTGGGATCGCCTTCAAATAGTGCTCGGTTTTGAATGTTTAGAAAAATTTTCCTTTTTATTAAGAATAGCTTAGAGCTATTCAAATGTAGTAGGCAGCTAATATTAGCTATGAAACCTCTATTGGGGATTAATTTTTCTATAACCTATAGATGTATTAGGTCCAAAAATAAATTTTCCTAGTGCAAAGAGCACCAAGGCAAAAAAATTGCTTTACGTTTACCAAGATATCACACCAGAGGTTGTGGGACTACATGGAGATGTGGGAAGCTACTTGAGGTAGCATTGGCTCTCTGATGATGCAAATTTCTTCTCTGTGATTGTTCTTCCTCTGCAAACTCTCTCCAACCTTGTAAGGAGCTTCAACCATCTCTAGTACCAAATGTAATTTTACAAACACAGACGAAATCCTGTATAGTTTTATTAATGTGAAATCAATTTAAATTGCAATGGAGTGATGTAATTCTTATAGGAATCGTACAACTAGGTACAAACAAATGGGATGTTATAATAGTTCAACAATAAATAATCCCATGCACATATAAATTACAAATATATGGTTTTGAACAGTCTAACAATATAAAAATATAATAAAGACAAAAGACATGTATGTGAATACTATTCCCAATTACAAATAATAAATTATTAATAATAACTTACCATTAATTAATAATTAAATAAGGTAAATGCATAATTAACCAAGGTAAACTAAATTTTACCTAATAGTAAAGTATTAGAATCAAGAATAATAGTAGTAGTGATGGGTTGAGTGATGGAATATTTGAATTGATATTCACCAGGACCAGTAGCTATATAATGAGTATGAAAGAGAGAATAATAAATATCCATGGGACTAAAATCCGAAGCACATAAGGTATCATCAGTGAGCTTAACATTATGAATAGTATCATCATCAAAATCACAATTCTATACATGGAAGCATTGCTCATAATTTTCTAGGAGTTTAGCACTAGATGCAGAAGGGGGATGGGAGGATATGGCTAGATATATGGGATTGGTAGGGGGATTCTAAATAAAAGAAGTTACCAAAGGTGGAGGAATGGAAGTATAATTGCTAGACTCCCCAACATCATAGGTATCAATATGTTGTATGGTAATATGTTCAGATGGGGGAATGACCATGGAGGTGGAAGAGTCCATGAATTAATACTTTAATGGTTTAGCATCAACAATAATAGTATGTTCATAGCCATCAAAGATAAACTAGACACAATAATGGACACTAGAAGGAACAAATTGCATAACATGGATCCAAGGTCGACCAAATAGCAGATTGTATTCAATGGGGAATCCATGACATAAAACATAGTACTAATGCATACACAAGTATTAGTATCATAGCAAGAGATGAAAGTAGTAGAATTTTCAATTTTACTATGAGGAATGTGGAGTTGAGCAAGTAACGATAAAGGAAAAATATTCGTTGTGAAACCATTATCAATAACTACACGCATAATATGGAAATCCTAAATTTGATTCATGATAAAAGAAGGAGAATCAATGGAAGACTCAAGAGTATTGTCCTTGTTAGATATTGTGATATAATTTCTGATATGCTTAAAATAATCCATGATATGGGAAAAAATACTAGAGGATCATCACTTTGGATTTTAATAGAGTAAAGGGAAGCCTCTAAGATATGATAGTAATCAGGAGCCTAGAGAAAAAGATAGAAGAAAGATATCTTAGCTAGGGTATTTTTTAATTTCTCGATGATATCATAAGTTTTAGATGGAGTAGAAATTTTAGGAAGTGGTGTATTAAGAGGAATAGGAATAGAGGGAGGAAACTATGAAGGGGGCCTATTGCGGTGAGTAATGATGACATTGGAAAAGGGATCTATAGAAGTATTTGTGTAATGATGTGGATGCTTCGTAGTAATAGGAACATAGTAAGATCTGATAATATCCAGGGAATATATATGAGTATGGATGAAGGTATAAGAATTAAGCATAATCTATGAATAATAAGAAAAATGGAAATTCATTCAAAGCATGGACATAGTTGTCAAGTTCATCAAATGAGTTAATAAAATTAAATCTAAGATAAGGACAATGCTGATAAGATAAATACAATTGTATTCAAGCAGGATAAAATAAATAAAATGTAAGTAATATTGATAGATAGGGTTTGGAGAATGACAAAGATTTTAAATCAAGATCTAGACTAATTGTTGGTTGATGGATGGTCAATAATAGTTGATTCTAAAATGCATAAGTTTTAATTCTAAAACTCAAGTGTAGACATAAAATCATGCACATACTAATATTTTACTATACCACCAAGTATGTTTTTTTATGTATGGATCTTGAGTAACAAAATTATTCACCGGTGACACAATTCCTAGTCCAATCACTTAGTTTTATTTTTCATATTGTTTTTATATCTCACATTTGTCACTTTTATACCCACTTTAGGTTAGGTCACATGGATCCCTATCTGTCAGTCTTCTCATATATGTCTTCAGTTGTCTCAAGACACTAGCGCCTAGGTGCTCCTATAATCTTTGTTTTTGTTCACATTTTTGACATTTTTGGTTGGCCTTCTCATATTTCTTACTCCTATCTCGACGTCCTAGTCAGCATGATCTGTCACTAGTGAAATTCAAATATGATATTCCTATATAAGCACAACATATATACCATTATTAAGGTGGGCATTTTTATCAAGGTCTATCTATCTACATAATATCAAAGGGACTCCATTTTTGGATTATTACTCTGCATACAATGCATAGGAAGGGGAAGTTTCTAAATTCCATGTACACATTTTACATTGTACCTAGTTACAACCCACTATCTTAGCATCATTGATGCGAGGGAAACCTATCAAAACTTTTGCACACATAATCACATAGAACTACATGGAGCTTGAGATTCAGTACATTGACTAGATCATAAGTTGACTTAGTCAGGTGATCGTCAGGGTTAGTCTAACTCCCCATTTTGTATATTTTCTTTTTAAGAGTTGATATGTTTCTGGGTTTTGTAGGATATTATCTGTTTTGGAGGTTACCATTGAAATCGGTGATTTTTTAACTACTTCAAGTGATAAAAAACAAAGGATAGTGAAACCTTGGCGAGACAAAAAAATGGTTCTAACCTTATACACAGTCACAGAAACCTACATAATGTCTTTAACACCTAGGTGCCAATGCCCCTGGCTAGGCACCCCTATCCGGGCCACTCTACAAGTTACATAATTTATATCAAGCATTTCCAACATTATTCCTAGGATGCTAATCAGTTTTTCTAGTTAAGGTATACTTTGGGATAAGTGAAAAATCAGATAAGTGCCTTATCTCTCTCATTTTCTTACATAGTTACATCTTTGAGTTGATTAGCTTTTGTATTTTATTTTATATCATTATAGTGAATCTAAAAGTAGATTTAATAATAATTTCATATTTTACTAAATTATTTTGTTGAACCCATCTCTCATAAATCCTTGCCTTTGGATAGACAAAACCCTAATGGCTCAAATTATATCTTCCTCTCATATGGAAGTTATGCCTCATGAGAGTGTTAATCCTATCCTTGATGATTTTGTCGAGGTTGAAATTCTTGATCATTATCGTAATGTTTAATTTTAGGACAATTTTCAAAGATTGCTTGTTGCTAATGAACACAAATTTCCTACTAGTTTTTCCCATGCTACTCTTGACATTGTTTCTAAGGAGAATTTTTTTTTGGATGTAATCATTGTTATTCCACAGGCACCAAGGTTACTCCACCTTCTCCTATTTCTGTTAAAGCTCTTAATGATGCTATTATCTACTATATGTTTTTTCTATTTTGTGCTACTATAGATAAAAATCATGCTACTTCCAATGATGAAAATGTACATGTGCATGATGTTGTTTCTTGTACTAGTTAGGATGAATTTAAATTTATATCTAATGATTATTCTATTTCTAAAAATGTTCCTACTAATTGTAAAGATACATCTTATGATAGTGCTTCTCCAAATTCTCTATATATGGATGATTCACGTTATGAAATACATGCATGTAAAACCTTTTCTGATAATGATTATATTTCGGAGCATTAAGATATAAGTGACAATTCTACTTCTCTTAAAACTACTGAATATGAATTTTCCACATCGCTTTCATCTACTTCTGAGGTTGTTTTTTATGGCATTCATGATAATTCTTCCATTCCTATTGGCTAACCTCTTATGGTTTCTTCTGATATTCCATGTTCTTCTTTGCCTCTTTCCTCTTCTTCTTCTCTCGATTATATTCATGTTTCTTCTTGTAGTATACCACCTCTTATTTATTCTACATCTAGTTGACCATAAAATCTTCATCTTTCGTTTCTTCTCACATTACGATGATCACTCACAATGGAAATATACAACTTCTCAATGTGCCTCTTACATCTCCTAAGATTCCTCCACATGATTTGTTTTCACTCATGCATGTTGTTAGCTGATTACAAATTTCAACTTCAATCTCTCACTCTTGAAAGAAAATTCTATTATGATTCTATTGATAATAAATCTCTTCATGGAAATCCTTTAAAAAAAATCACAATTCAACATATCCTAAGGATTTGATCATGCCTACATTCTCATGTTTCAATGGCATTGGCAATCCATATTTGCATCTTAAGCATTATCATTTAGCTATGTAGTCTTATTTGAAGGAACGACTATTACTAAAATCATTCCATCATAGTCTTGTTGATGACACTCTCCACTGGTAAACTCATTTGTCTTTCAGATCTATTAGTACATATTGTGAAATAGAAGATTCTTTTCTTAGACCTTTTATCTAAAAAATGGTCCTAGAGTCACATAGGATCGCTTACCTAGGTTACATCAAGGAAAGAAATAACATATTCTTGACTACATTTTACACTTCAATTCTTACATGAATTAGTTAGTATTTCAACCTTTTGATCTAAAAAACAATTTATCTTTTGTCATGGCTTGTTTTCTTATTTTTTTTTAAATGATTACAATGTAATAAATGTGACTCATTTACACTTTTATGTTATAAGGTTATTGATCTAGAACAAGATTTAATTAACACACATGTCATAGATCCTCCTAGTCCTACTACTACATTTTCTCCCACTTCTTCTCCTCTTCCATCTATCAAGCTTCAGCAAAGGTCTCCATCTCCTATACCTCAAAATAATGTTCCATATCCTCCACCACATAGGCGTACTCCATCTCCGCCACCATGTCGCTCTCCACTTAAGTATTTTTCATCCCCTACTTGGGAGTCATTGCATTTCTCACATACTACTAAGCCTCATGATGTCTTGCATGATTTTATTGATAAGAACTTAATTCAATTTGCCTATAATCAACATCCTCCTCCTCACTACTTGCATTTCTAGTGTGATCATTATTATTATAATTATAACCACATCAATGGCCATCATGATAATGAGGGTTGTGCCCGTCATGAAAAATTACAAACATTAGAAGAAAAGGGTGTCATTACCTTTGGATATTTGTCTCATGGCTGGCCTATTTGTCCAATTCCTCACAAGCGTGATGTTGTTTCAATTCACGTGTCTCCTCCTCCCACTTTTATGGTCATTATTCATCGACCACGTAAAGTCATTATTCATTCACAACTTCCATCTCACTCATCCATGACTACATCATCTCATCCACCACACAATTCTCCTACTTTAGATTGGCTTTCTAATTCATTGACGTATACACTTGCTACCATTGCATCTCCCCTTATTGGCACCATCTCATATGACATTCAATTGGGCTCATATACTCATGTTGCTTCCACTTCACATGCTTCCACCACTCCTCACTAGCCTCTTTGTCTTTAGTAGCCAAATTTTCTCACCTCACTGCCCAATGACACACTCATGTTCTTACAGTTCTTACATGAAAGTTAACGGATCTGTTACAATAAGAACCTCAATCCATATTTGCTATATACAATTCATTGATCTATCTATCTAGCATACACTATCAAACCATTTCCTGATTATGCACTCTTGTTCTATGGTTCATTATTGATTTTAAAGGGGTCTTATATAAATGAACCTCATATCCTTACACATGCATTAAGGTCATCACTCTTTTACCCACACTCTTCATCATACTTAGATGTTCTTACATATATTCTTACCATAATTTTAATCACATTTTTCATTTCATACATATATCTTTTTCCATTTATCATATCATTATTCATACATACAATCCAATTTTTAGGAATTTCTTATCTCTGTATGTCCTAATCAACATCATCATCCATACAATCAATAATGCAGTAATAATCAAACATTTAAAAAAAGAGAAAAAATCATCACATCACATATCACTACACATCAATATCAACATAATAATGTCAATCATCCATCCATATATATCCCCAATATCATAGTTTCACAACTACAATCACTGGGGGGAAACCCCCATGCATCACTACATCAATATATGTCATACATCATCATCATTTTCACTATATACAACTATTGGAGCTCTAAAACTAGAGGCTTCACCCCTTAATCTACAACACTTGTCACATCCCCTATATCTGCCACCTGCGTCCGTAGTAACACTAACTTGAGTGACTTCTTCACGAATCTGATTTTTAACTATACATACTTCATGAACACATACATTGCTAGGTATCCTCCTCCTACTTCCTCCCTATCTCACTGAGTATTCGATCATGCCTTGTCATGATCACTCAAAAATATAGTACATATAGTCACTGGTATTGGCATTGGCTCGAATAAGTGGGCATGCTCATCCAGAATAACATGTACTCACTCCAACATATAACCTCACATGAGCATATTCTAAAGGTAAATTCTACATAAACATCTAGATTGATGAATAAATGATCAATAACCAATATGCATCATCTGCAACCATATAGCGCCACATTATTTATTACACGCAATGACCACAATTAAACAACTAAGTGACAATTAACAACTAAAAATACACAATAATCATGATACACTACCACTATAGCTATACCATCACCATCGTGGGAAGGTTTCTAGTTGTCTGCAACTCCAAGTGGTGGTGACCTGCCACATCTATGACAACTAGAAATAATAGCACCCATTGATGCGCTACCTACCACACCCTTTATGCCTACGAACATCATACATCGTCCACTAGTATTGGCTATATGGCTGCATACATATCATCTGCACTAATAGGCACTAGTTTGTTTCCTATAGTTCTTAGGATCTCTCTTGACCTTCTTAGAACTCTGTTCACTCGCACCCATACATATGGCTCTGGGGAACATCCTGAGCCATACCAAACTGTTGTGACACATGCTCCGCCTGAAATAGATCAAATGAAAATAGTCCTCTAGCAACATATTCCATTGGATACATCATAGATCTAATCCATCCTCCAACCACCCTTCATAGGCTCAATATGGCCTCTATATAATATTCCCTAGCCCCATACAATCATACATAGATCTATATGTTCTGGTATCTATTCTCCTATTGCGTGTGCCTATCCACATCACTATAATCACCCAATTGGCTCATGGCCCACTGAGTGGCCTCAATATCACAATGTGCTTATAGGACCATATATGTAACAAAGTTTTAGCTCTAAGTCCATCCCCATGGTCCTCCTCAGTGAACCAATTTTAAATCTCTATTCAAATGTGTTCATAAACATTGATCCTATGAAAATCTAGTCCCATCCTCCTCTATGCACTGATAGATATCATACATATTATAAAATATGCCCACACCACCATTGTCCATTACCACTAATGAAGCAATAACAACTACCATGAACTTCCCATATCGAAAAACACTAATGTCCATATGAAATCTAGGCTAATATGGGTTTCTGTCTGTTTTTGTGTCCCTTTAAAGTATCACATACCTTCTCTCATCTACCTCTAAGAATCCTCTACATCCATCACCTGGACTATCTCAACCACCATTGATAGTCACAAAATATGATAAACATCCTCTAGGCTCACAGTCATCTACCTAGTAGGTAACTAAAAAGTATAAGTATCTGCATACCACCTCTCACATAATGTGCTAATCATCAGCATATTATGGGGTACCTCCCCTGGTCTCACTATGTAACACAAGTTGGAACGGTCTATTATATCCCACTCAGTGTCAAATAGGCCCTAATTCAACAATGTACTCAAGTGTCAACCTCCACGAAACTCCCTCAAATGAATATCCCTCTACACAACACAAAACACCAAAAAAAATCATGACATTAGCACCTCATATATACCTTAAAAGAACAACTCATACTAAAAAAAGTGATCAAATTCCACATAATTCACGTTCTATGGTCAAAACAACCTCCTGGGTTGCTAGCTTCCAAGAGAAGGATGTGGGCACCTAAGATTAGGTCAATAGTGCCTAGATCTAGGCGTTGGCATCTCGAAGTACATTAGTGCCTTCGTTATTCTTGCCCAGGTCAGAAATTCCTAGAAATCAAACATTCAAATTTCACAAAAAATAAAAAATTTTGAAATAATTGCAACAAACATTTCAAAAAAACTTATACTTACCAACTTATCTATCATTTGTGAGGCCACAACCACTGCCACCATCTTAAACCTAGTCAACCTTGTGGCCCCAATATGCGACATCCTTGCAAGCTCATATCCTAAATTTTCAATCAATCAAGGTTTGAATGAAGTCACTATTCACTTTTTACCATTTCCATATATAGCACTTTTCTCAATTTCTAAATTACTATAGTTACCATTCACGCTCATTTTCCAACTAATACACAAAACATGATTTTTCTGATATCTTGAGCTTCACTACTCCATTTTTCAGCCCCATTTGCATTAGTCAATTAAAAATTTATCCTACCAGCATACTGTATACATCTCATAATTTTATATTCTAATCTAGAAAAATTTTAACTATATATACATGCATATTTTCGACATCTACTATACTTCATTTTTCTCACGATTACATCATTTCACATCTGCATTCAGCTCAGTATTCATTCTTACTACCACTCTCCCTTTCACCTAAAGGGGGAACATATAATTAGGATCACCCTATGATCCTTCTCGGGATACTATGCAATCACTACACACTCCTAATACATTGTTATTGAAATTTTTCTCATATAACATGCGGCATTTTCTACTACTTTTTATCTACCCCCCCTGATGACCTAATATGAGGGAAACAATTGAAACATATCTCCATGATTAATCTATCACATACATTCAATCTCAATATAAGTGTTCAATATCTGAATCAAGTAAATCAATTGGTATAAGCATTACTTCATTATTCCTCCCATATGGCATAACTTGGGATCTACATCACTACTTTCCCGAATGACATAACATGTGAATAATTTTTACATCACTTCTAGAGGACCTAACATGGAATCCATCTATAAATATATATATCATGAAACCCATGGAGTGGGGGAAATGAGACGTCATTGATTTTCCTATACTTCTCCTATAGGGCTTATTCAACATGGATCAAAATAGAACACAATTTGGTCTCCATCCATCTGTAGCGGTTGGAACTTTTTAGGATGAAGTCATAGAGTGAGGGTAATACTATACCTCTCTCCCTAACAATCTTCCTCTGGTGGCAGGATGCCAAAATCCTTTATTTTTTCAAACATACAAGATCGATTATGGAATTAATCACTCCCTACCTCTTTCAAATCTCCAAATCACTCGAAATCATATCGCCAATTTCTCCAAGTGTTCCTTATAATAGTTTGTCATCTATATTTATGCCACATGGATTGACATGCTGATCCATGGTTATCTACACTATATGTTATTATATTTTGTGTGTAATTATATAATAGGGATTCTTTCGACTTACGAAATGTATGTTCCCTACTTCCTTTACATTACTTAAATTTCATTCAAATAACATAAAGGGGGGAAAATGTAGACACAAAATCACACACATATTACTATTTTACTATACCACCAAGTATGTTGTTTTATGTATGGATCATGAGTAAGAGAAACATTCACTAGTGATACACTTCCTATTCCATCCACTTTCTTTTATTGTTTATATTGTTTTTATCTCTCACATTTGTCACTTCTACACCTAGTTCTGGTCAATTCATAGGGATCCTTATATGCCAGTCTTCTCACATTTTCCATCATTTGTAAACTACTGCCCAAGTTCTCCTTTCCAAACTGGGCACTCATTTCCTCTTTTTTTTAGTTCACATGTCTGACATTTGTGGTCAGCCTTTTCAATTTTCTTACTTCTATCCCAAAGTCCTAGTGGGCATGTCGTGTCACTACTGTCAAAATTAAAAAAAGAGACTCCTATATAAAAACTCTAGAGACATTAGAAAAAATCAGGTTCTGACCCTCTATGCAGTCACAAGAAACTACATAAGGTCTTTAGCACCCTAGCACTCTCGCCCATGTCTAGGACATTTTTCAAGTTCTAGAATTTATATTTGGCATTTCCAACATTCTTCCCATCTCGCTCAATAGTTGTTCCAGTTCAGATATACTTCAGGATAAACTAAAATCAGATAATCTCCCAATCTCTCTCATTTTCTTAAATAATTACATCTTTGACGTGTTTAGAATTTATATTTTATTGTATATCATTTTTTGTGAATCTGAAAGTGGATTTAATAATAATTTCATATTTTGTTAAATAAAATGGGGTGTGATGATCTTTGGGATAGGAGTACCTAGACTG
The DNA here is from genome assembly GCA_019776745.2 of Taxus chinensis. NCBI lineage: Eukaryota > Viridiplantae > Streptophyta > Pinopsida > Cupressales > Taxaceae > Taxus > Taxus chinensis. The sequence continues at coordinate 277,871,166 of CM034150.1, read as the reverse complement.
GGACAAGGCTACCTGGGTACTAGCATGTGATTTGGTATTTGGTGTCTACATAATTACTTAGGATATGTTTATTTTTATGTCACTTAGTGTTATTCCTTGTTCAATATATGTTTTATCAGATTCGTTGTGTCACACATGTACCTACAAATAAACCATAGCTACTTGCACAATACTCAAGCACACATTAGATGAAGAAAATATGCATATGCTTGATTTAGAATGACCTCGACAGTGACCCCAATGTGATTATCAGTGAGTTTTGCACTACATTTCAGACTCAATGTAAAACCAGTGTGTATGTGACTAGAATAGTATCTCTGGGCTAGGATACACTAGTACCAGTCACACAAAGAGATAACAGGCTACAAATATTTTATCCCAAATGCAAATGTGTTGTATGTAACTCAGAACAAACCCTCCTATACAATGAAGTATACATTCCCAAAATACAGTACTTGCTGTAGTAGATAAAAAATATTATCTCGTTGTAATAGTATGTGCCTCTTGAATGTTTTCTCCCTTAATGAGGTTAAATAATACATGCATATATATGATTCATTTTCTTAAGTTTCATCATTAACAATTAAAAGGATGATTAAGGGGAATAAAAGAATACAAGAAAGAATTAACATTCAAAATATTAGGAAAAGAGACAAAGAGGAGAAATGCATGTAGAAAGGACAATAGTGTCCAGGTTCTCTTATCCCTAATGGGTTGTCCTATACAAAATTATCTAGAGGATGAATAGAGAAATGAAATCTGATTAGGATATCAGATGTTATGAAAAACTATAAATTTTCAATCAAAAACACCAAGTAATAAAGATGAAAAGGATAAACGAAATTTCAAAGCAAAGTAAAAGGGAGTTAATGAGTAATTCTCTTACTTATGAATTATGCATATAAATGAAGTATTGAGAGACTGTATGTACATAATAAGGGCATTTTTAAGTGACTGTAAGGTATGGGAGAAATTTTTCATCCTACACTCAAAAAAGTGCAAGATAAAAAGGCACATGTAATCATTTAATCTACTATATTATTCACCCTTTTTATTCTTTTGGTAATGATCCCTCACATCTTCCTAGCTATGTGAGGCTAGTAATTGGGAAATGTTCCCTTACTCACATATGTTTATAATTTTTTCATGATCAGATGTGTCTTCTTATTCACATGAGGCTAGGCATAGGGGTTGTTAATGATTCCAAAAATATATATATAATGAAAAGAAAATGAAATAAGGAGAGCCTCATAAACCTAGAGAAAAAATAGATGCTCAAAATCATAAAGAAATAATCCCTAGCACCCCATATTTTCATGATTAGCCATCAAAATATTTAAATCTATACATGTCATAGTATTCCAACATTTCTTTCACTTCTTATGATATTCCTATGCCTAATCAATGCTTTTTAGGAAGATAAGATGCATAATTTTTTAGTTTCCAAAGTGTTTTTCCTATGTTCATCATTCTCACTTTTCCTATCATTAATAGTTATCCTATCACTTTATTTTTGTGTTTACTCTTATCACCCTCATAGATATATAGCTATTATATCACCTACAAAACATATTGCTATCACATGTACTTATTTTCATTGCATTCCCATACATTCTATCAAAAAATTATGATATTTTTTTAGTATTGCATTCATTCATTATATTTTCCACTACGTCATATATATCAAATAGAAAAATGCAAAAATCAATCATATTTATTAGAGCCCAAATTCAAACACGTCAAAAGTATCATGTTTACATGTGTATGTATGTATATATGTGCGTGTATACATGTATATGTATAAGTAAATGTATATACATGTGTGTGTGTGTTTCATATTAAGAAAACTTGTGTACAATAAGTCATTGCATCCATGTTGAAAGGGTGAGTTTAGGATAAAAATTCAAACTATAAAAAATGGGATGTAAATTCCTTCATGTACATAATTGTCAAACAATTAACTATGTTTGATCCATTAGTGTGACCATCCTACGGAGTGGTGAGGAGGACTGTTAATATTATTCCTATGGAAGGCCCCAATGTAAAGTGTTAGAGACTTAACCTGATCATGTGTATATGACTTTTAGAACAGCCTAAGATCCCATATGTATCACTTCCTTCTAGTTTTTAAGAATCCCTATGACTGTTTTATCGATGGAAAATCATCTCTCATATCCCCCATAGCTCCACCTCTAACTATGTATCCTTAGTAGTCTAAATGACCAATGGTTGTTCCCCATGGTATGATAGAATAGACACACTAGTATGTAACCTAAAACTCTATATAAATTATGTATTGAAATAAAAATAATCTTATGTCCTCAAAGAGGCCAACATTAACATACCCATCAAATTGTTTTAGATCCATTTTGTCAACGGTGCAATGATAATTGTACATGATCACATAAACACATGAATAACAATTGATAACCTCACCAGAATATTATAACACTAAGAGAAAAAAAAAAACTAAATCATGCCAAAATAAATTAAGATGTACTAAAATTGAAACCTATTTGGGTCCCTCTCCTTTCACTCTGGGTCAAATCTCTCATCAAAGGCCTCATAATCCCTATCCTCGTACTTCACAACTTACTCTTCCTTATCATATTTTTCACATTCATCTCCTTAAATAACCTTACTCATCAACACTATCTACCCAACCTATCTCGTAGCCTATCCTAATCCCCCTACCACCAAAAATATTTTGGTATATGGCCATTGTATCAACTATTGTAGTTTTAGTTATGGATAGGTCAAAGGCTCTTTTCCCCATCTCCCTTGGAACCTCATGTGATGCTTTTATACTCTTACCTTATCAAATATGATGGGAACCCCTAGTGTCAAATATTTCTATAGTATCCTCTCTAGTTAAGTATCTCATCTCTTGGATGTAATTTTTTAAACCACTAGTAACATTGGGAGGCCCACTGCAAAAGGTATCCTAAACTGCCATGGAACCTAGATAACTATATGCACCTCTACTGTGTCCAATATATATTTAACCTATCTTGTAAGGAAATACACCATAAATCAATCTCCCTTTATAACCTAGTACCCTATCATCCCCAAATATGGCTATTATATCATGTGTGTGTTTGTCGATGTCACATCCACTCGTTGTTTATAACTAAATGGGGTCATATACTCCTACCATTGTGTGCTAATATCACCTACTATTTTTATTTCCATTTATTAATCATATGCAATCAATATTTCATAGAACCATCTCATTATGAGAGTTATCTAATTGAGTAACTGACCCCCAACCTATTTTTCCTAAGAAGATCCTTATAAGTGCGTGATAACATGTACAACACCCAACTAAAATAGCACCCATGGATCCTCAATATCATTAATAATGTGTTTACACCCTAATAATATAAATGGGGGTATGAGGTATGATATGTTAGATGTTGAATATTCTAAATAAAATTTTCCACATTAATCATACAATTCAGAATAAACAGTTTAATATAGTAAATGATGCTATAACGATATAATGATTACTTAATACACAAGAAGGGATAGAAACATGACTAGGACACTAGCATCATAATAAACCTCGGGATAATATGGGATGTGAGAAAAAAACAAATATGGAGGATTCAAAAGGAAGATTTTGGGAAGCAAGTGATGATGATGAAGAGGATGTGTAGGTGTTAAACCTAGAGAAAAAACATTTTATAAGGGATGAAGAGGGTTTCATTAAAGTATTTTTGCCTTATGGTGGTAATGTTGGAGGGTTGATAACTTTCTTATATTTTTACCTTAATTCATCAAAGAGTGTACCCCCAATACAAAGGGTACTAACTTCAAGTCGAGAGAATCACTTAAATATCTAGTTTTAATACATGATATTGGAAACCTTGTATCCTATGGATCAAAGGGAAATGGTAGAGATCTTGCTATTGTTTTCAGATAATTTGAGAATAAAATGGAAGGCAAGATTGATTAATTTGTTTTTAGGTAGTTTTATAAACAAACAAAGTGTAAAACTAATGATATGTATGGTTCTTTATGTGAATCCTTGATGATAAAATAAGACTACAATTTGGATGTATCTCAAAAGCATTAGAAAACTATTCCAAAGGGTGATTATTAATTTCATATTTATATTGGTTGTCAAAAATTTATAGGGGATATTCATGGGAAAGATGTATAAGAGGAAGTGTGAGCTACATATATAGGGCATAACTATGTAGTAATTGTATGAATATGATGCAGTCATACGATCGAGGTCATTTGGTGACCAAGATAGGTAGTTAAGGATTCCATTTCCGTATCCTTTTATGGATATAATTATGTATTTTCTAAGGGAGATGATAAGGTATATAAGTCATGGGATATTACTAATGATCTTATTTATGCAATTTATCTGGGATTACCTTTATCTTGTGGATCAAAAGGTAATTATTGGGATATTTATATTATCTTCACATAATTTGTGATACTGGAGGATCTTTTATATATATAAAATTTATGCTTGAATAGGTTCTTAGTTTGTCTTAGGTTTCTCATGGGTCCTATTTAGTCCATTTGTACCTATAAAGTTGTAATAAGAGACCATAAGGAATCTCCCTCCAAAATGGCTCATTTAAATATTGAATTGTCATGTGCTAAGTTAGTAAGTTATTCAATTATGTGTGGGTCTATGATTTATAGTAACGAAATGAGGTGGACATGTAATGATCTCTCTCAGTTTACCTTACCAAGGTGTAAACTCACTCTAGTTTGTTAAAACATGTAAGATTTAAGATGGATGAAAACCTAACTACTTCTCTTTCATAATGAGATTGAGGAACTTGAATGAGGAGTTGTTGAAGGTTTTTAAAAGAGTTTGAGAGGAATAATACCTCTTTATCTGAGCCTAAGAGGCTCATGAAGCCATATATATAAGGATTTATCAATAAATGAGGCTTCTTGATGTGTAAAATTTGTGTTTTCAAGACCTGGTATGATCTTATGCTTTGAATGGTTAAGAAAAAATGTATGACTTCTTATGATAATATTGTGTATGTTTTCTATATTATTTTATTATTTTAATAGGTGTTTTAAGGATTTGTGCAAGCCTATGAGGACAGATAGTGCATATGAAGGAGGTATGTCAATTGTTTTTTATATTTCATTTTGATTTGGAGGAGGAAAAAAATTCATAAATGGAATTATATTCAATATAAAGGGATAAAATTTGGTGTGAAGGTAGTGTGAAGAATTAATAAAGGTTTCATAAATTTTAAGAGAAAATGAATAATTTTTGATAGGCCAAACAGAGAAAACTCAATCATAAACCCATGTTTCATGTAAGGAAGAAATCAGAAAATCATATGGATATGGTTGATAGAGTAAAAACATATTAAAACAATCTAAAGATGAAATTTATGGTCATAAGAAAATAAATTTTACAATTGAAATAAGTTTTTTGAATTTTATAAATATGAATTTATGCATTTTTGAATGCTTGTTACCCTGTGATAGTCCTTGTTTTCGACAAATTTCTAAAAAACTCAACCATTTTGGTTTTATCAATTGATTTGTTATAAAAATTGGACTATAAGGTATATATACCCCTAAAAATATGTGTGGAATTTTTTATGATGAAAAACACATATGGGAGAAAGATATGATCAAGTTTCAGTTTTGAGTTCTTGAGAGACCTAGTTTGAACAAGCCTAGAAAAGTGAAAGATGGTGTTGGGTGAAGAGAATAAAGATTTGAAGGATAAAAATTGGCATAAAGAAAATTATCCATAAATGGTACTAGGATATATAATTATATTTTCTAGTTTGTTTATGGTTTTCTCTAGATGCGGATGCTTGAAGGGCAAATATGGTTAATAAGGCTAATGCAAAATTGCTAAAATGTGAATAAAATATG